>LR754217.1:27903-78323 GCA_902729485.2 Mus minutoides | reverse complement strand
GGAGAGGAGAGAGGAGAGGAGAGGAGAGGAGAGAAAAAAGAGAAAGCAGTTACTGGTGCCTTACTACTAAAGACTGCTTATTCTAAACTGATCAAAGTTTTGGCCAAGGCTCACAGAATTCTCTTTGAAATGTTGTCATATCTGTCAGTTTACTTATACTTTAAGATGTTGCACGTTTAAATCTGGGAGATGAGTACAGAATATAAAAATATGTCATAGAAAGCAACTTCAATGATGATTTTTAAATGTATATTTAGTATAGGGACTTAACTGCAATCTTCAGGGCTCATGACTGTTTGCGATCTTACCAAACTTTCCCTTCTTGTGGAGGGAGGTAAGGGTTAGGAATCTGCCTGGCCTGCTCCCTGAAATTGGCTGAGAAATGTCTCTTGGAGGGAAGCCATGTTTCATTGAATCTGATTTTGGCCTTGGTTTGCAAAAGCCTTTACTCTAGTGGTTTTGATTGGTTGGTTCATTGGATTTTGTTGTTGTTGTTGTTGTTGTTGTTGTTGTTGCTGTTGCTGTATTTTGTTTTGTTTTTTGTTTTTAATCTGTTTGTGATAATCATTATTAATAAATGCTTGCTTTCTGTATACACACATTTTAAGCCTTAGTATATTCCAGTATTACATCCCTATTTATCAGTGTGAGGAGTTGGTTCTCTGAAATAATATACATCACAGATTGAACACTGTTCTCATCTCTCTCTCTCTCTCTCTCTCTCTCTCTCTCTCTCTCTCTCACACACACACACACACACACACACACACACACACACACACACACGGCTCTCATTCTCCCCTGTTGCTTTAACCCAGGTGGAGGCATGTTTGTCAGACTTTCTGACCACAGAGTGAACACAGATGAACTCTGCTGAGGTCAAGGTCTATGCTCCTGAGGGTACAAATGTAAAAGATTGTCAACCCGTGGCACAGTGCCGTTGCATCATCGCCAGAGCCTACAAGGCTGTCTTCCATGAGTTGTCTAATTTGAATTTCCTGAGGCATGACTCCACTGCTCACTTACCTGAAGTATTTATCCAAACACACTATAGGTTTACCTTCTTTACACACCTGTCCATCCATCCATTTCTTCCTGAGCAGAGCAATAAAAAAATCAAGTCGGACCCTATGCCTCATATATGGAACCAGTATGATTTACAGCCAGGCTGAGTCTAAAATCATAAAACTTTCAGTACATGGTTAATATATAACCATCAAAATAGCAGAGTGCAATTCTAAATTTATGAGGCTTAACTTAACACTGAATATCAAATAAGAGCCACATTGATCTCCGTAGCGGATGACTTAAAAACACATTAGGTGGTATAACTGCAAGACACTACATTGATTTAGGCATAAAATGCATAGCATTCAATACTTTACCACCCAACGTTTCTCAGTGATGAACAAAGCTGTTGTATATTGATGGAAGAAAAATTATTTGTTTTGTTATGTTACATTGCTCATGGAGATGCTTTGCATTTAGGTTAAGTCAACACGATTTGAATCACATTTAGCAAAGGGTGACATTGCACGGACTTTTTACTGAACTTGCACTTCGGTCACAAAATAACTAACAGAAACATTGTCATGACGAGAGTTTTCTCACTTTTTAACAGACAAGAGATTCGTGCCCGGTAGGCACTGACTTTTGTGGCTGTAAAATTCTGATGAAAACAATGCCACACAATGTCTTAAGGTCACCGTCTCTAAGTACACAATTTGATCTTAGAAAATTATTAATCAGAATATCTAAAGCAGGTTTAAAAACTAAATGTCATGGTGAACATGTTATACAAATTCCCCATATTTAAAGAATCGTAGTGTTTAAAACTTTTCACGGAATTAAAGGAGACTTTGGAGAATCTAACGGCCACAGGTGTCTAGGAACTGCAGGCTTAAAATGGCTAACGTTGGTTCTGTTTGAGATGAAAAATGGCGGCTGATAGTCAGTAATACATGGTGATTTATGAGAGGGCTGGGGCCCTTGCTTCCTGGGCAAGGGCCTTCTCACTTCTAGATGTCACATATCTAATTGCTATGTCTGGATGGATGAAGATACTAACTGAGGTGAATGGTAGTGGATGAGAGAAATACAGATTTTTCTCTGAGGTCTCTTTGTAAAACCTTCTGGTGTGAAGTGCAAGCCAGTGGGTACCCCAAATTTAACCCATGCTAATGTAGTTTTCGGCCTTAACTGCTAATTAGGTTTCTCGTGCCAGGCGGAGAACATCATTGAGAACAAGCACTGGAATGAATGCCAGAAGTGGGAATCTCAGAGAAGTGACTAGGTATTCAGATTTTAGAGATATACATGGGAAGCCCCAGCTGAGTAAACTGTCAGTGAACGTTTTACTAAATGGACCCTGTTCCAGTTTAAGTTACCATCAGGCGGGCAGTAAGTGCAGGACTCTCTGTGCTTGCAAGCATATGCAGGGGGAGGAGGCTGCCAAGACTAGAGCAGAAGCAAAACCGAATCTGCCTGTTAGTTTAACAAACACTACATGTTGGAAGTCTGCTGCTAGTCCCACTGAACTTGCCTTCCCTTCTACCGCTGTTGCAACTCTGGGATAGATAAGCAAATTGTTTACTGTAGAAATGCCAAAGAAATGAATTCATATAGTTATTTTCAAAAGTAAGTGGACCTTAAAAAGTACTAAACTTTTAGTACTACAATTAAGTAAGTGGCTCATCCCTATTTGTAGCACTTCCTTTACCTGATGTGTATTTGGGGATATTTTGTTTGGAAGCATTTTTTTCCTTCATAATAAATTACCTTTTTCCTCCACATGGCATACAAGGTGGACTGTGATGTCAAAGAATAATGCCCTCTAGTTATCATTGATATTTGTAGAAAAGATTAGAATTTAATGCGATTAATCGTCCAATTTGAATGGCTCAATTTGCACCTCACCAGAAGACTCTGGGCTTTCTGCTACTCTTAGAAAATCTTTTGAGTTTCATGTCTAATTAATATACACAAAGAACCCTATATATAGAAAGAATTGGGTTGTTCCTCTATTGATAGAATTAATATATTTAAAGCAAATTAAAGGGTATTGATTTTGAAAGAAAATTCCATGGTTAGAATGTTTCTGTTAGACTGTTTGGTGGTAAATGCTCTCTACTTTACTTGAAAAAGTAACTTGTGGAGGTAAGGCCGAGTAGCAAGGAATGTATTCCTTATACTGTGGTACATCTCTAGTAATGTAATTTGAAGTGCTAGGGCCCCTTGCATCCATTTCGGAATCTATTATTAGTTGATTAAATTAACTGGCTGGATCAGTACAGTGAGAAGAGACGCAGTAATGATATTATAGAATTAGTATGCTATGATGAATTGTCAGGAGAAGTAATTGTGACAGCCCTGGGGCCATATGCACTTAGCCATGCAATTTATAGTCATTTGGAGAGCCAAGGACTTTTCAGTTTGGGTTAGGAGGTTTGTTCCTGCTTTTGATATAGTTTGAGGGATGTGTGTTTAAGAATATCTGTGTGGCAGAATGGGGTGGGGTGGGGTGGTATCCAATGGCGATTCAGAAAGAAATCCAAAATTCCTCTTATTAGCCACTGACATTTTGATAATTTTCAAGGAATAAGCCAAATAGTATAGATGTCATTATTGTAGTACTGCCAATTCCTTTATATAGGTTTATGTGATTGCCCTATGTTGTTCTTATTGCAGACAATAATTGTGCTTTGGGTAAGATAAAAGTTAATGCAATCTTGTTTCACAGTTTCCCTGGTTAGGGAGCACTATAAATTCTCATCTATGGATTTCACTGTAGCAATCCTAAAAACCATTGCTGGCGTTGTTTTGATTAGGTACATGCGGGCCTCCTAATTACCAGTAGTTTTTAAGCAACACAAAATACAACCATCTTTTTTTTTTTTCATTTGCATTACTACTATTTGCAAGATAAACAGACTGTCAGATGCCTCTCTAAAAAGGCTTGTGATGGCAGAGGAAGGTAATATAAGTACTGGCATAACACTGCATTAAACCAAATTTATTGCAAAATTACCAAATCATGTATAGCCATGAAGGCACCTCACTACAACTTCTGTAGAAGAATAGTTCCCTGTCTGTCCTTTATTTAGGTTTATTGGTGGTGGTATTGTTGTTTTTTGTTTTGTTTTGTTTTGTTTTTCTTTTTTATGAATGCTGGGCTACAGTCAGAGTCGGAAGCATGAGGAACACGGGTGCAGTGGAAGTTTGAAGCAGAATCACATAGGAGAGTTCTTTTTTCTTTTATGCACTTATAAAAATGTGCTGCGTATAGCCACCACCCCCCACCTTTTTTTTTAATTTCAAGCAGAATCTGTCACCTGATTCTAAAGCAGCTGTTTTGGTTTGAGCGTTCCTTTCTCTTGTGACAGTCACTGTGGTCATTGATTCATAAGACAGTATCAAAGTTCTAAAGTTAAATCAATGAGAACCTGTTTTGTCCAGAAATTACTCCGCAGGTCATCCCCTTCCCTTTGCCTCTAATACAAGTTACTCAGACTTGCCATGTTGGTGTCGGTGCCCCTGTGGGTAGGCAGTCCATGTTGCACATCATACCCTCCTTTCCATCTTTTCCCATCACCGTCCCTGCTGTCCTTCACCTCCTCAAAGCTCCCATCCTGGAGTTATTTTTGACTCTCCTCCTTCACCCACCACATCCAATTTATCACCAACACCTGCTGCTTCCTTCCCAGCAGTCCCTCAGATCAGCTCTCCTTCTGTTGCCACAGCCTGCATCCCTGTCTCCTTTCATCCCTCTGTACCTGGAGTGATCTGCCCTCCTCCGGTCCATCCATCTCTGAGCTACCTCCAGATCCATGCCAATGAGCCTAGATATCTGAGGCTGCCAGTTGGAGATTTTAAATTTTGATTACCTCTGTCCCGATTGCCTCCCAGTGGTACAGGGCCTTTTGGTTATTCATATTTCAGCCTACAATGTGTAGGTGCTGTTTGTCTCTCTTTTCTGTTGTTCTTCCCTAGCACATGGAGATAGCTGGTTATAATTGTCCTGTATTGAATCCGGTGCTGAGCACTGTGCTATGTGGTTTTCAGACACTACCTACCTTAATTAATGTGTCATACATGGCATGATTCTCTCTTCATAGCTGATGATTCATAAGTGTGGGGAAAAAAAAAACAACTTGTCCACCAATATGATGGACAGTCAGCATCCAAAGAATGCCCCATCTGACATCCCAAGGAAGCCATCAAGTACTGCGCAACACTGGCTCTCACTGGATGTGGTTGTTACCAACTATGGTGTACGTCAACATTTATTTTTCTGGTGACTTATGCTGCTTGCCTCCTTTGTGTACATTTGGAGACTGGCCCTACCTTTTGCTTGCCATTTCCATATTCATTTTTATGGCATTAATTTGCATCGAAGAGCGTATCACTTAAAACTTGAGCTCATACTCATGCTTCTTCACCAAGACCCAAATCAAATTAAAAAAAAAAAAAAAACTTTGTAAAAAAAAACAAAATAGAATAAAAATATTATGCATTCTTCAATGCAGTAGTCTGACAACACACGAATATCCAGCATACCAACTGGGACTTGGTATGGGTAGCTTTGCCTTTGTTCGAGTTTTGCATGTTTCTGGAAAATCCCCAAGAAAATTATATGATGTTATCTTGTAGGACCTAAGAAAAAATAAAGTGTTACAAACAAAGTCCTGGCCATCTGGCCTTATTCAGAACAATGATCAAGGCATGCATGATGCAGGAGCATGACCAATTAGAAGATATGGAGCTCTGTCTGCTTTCAAACCATCATGTAGGTAATACTGGATAAGCAGATTGCTCCCCAAATTATTCCAATAATACTTTAATACATGACTTTTTTTTCCTTTTAACAGTACTCAAGATTGCATTCATTTTCTTCTTAAAATTTATATTTTGAGAATTTCATAATAGTACATAATGTAATGTAATCACGCCCCCCCTAACTTTCCCTAGATCTTTCCCCATATGTTTTCCTCCCAACCTCATACCCTTTAAAGAAAAACAAAACCTAACTAGTTAAGTTGAAGCCTGCTGTCAATCTGTGCATGAATGAAGGCCAGCCAGTGGAGCATGGGCTACCTCCCAGTGACCACACCCCCCAAAGAATGGTTTTCCCCTCCAGGGCAGCTACCCACTTGCAGAAGCACCTCCATGAGGGGCAAGGCTTCCTATGGTTTCCAGAAGGGACAGGTTAATGCTTAAGGCTTTGTTTAGCTTTATTTTGTAGAATGGGGCTGGGGAAATTGAAATTGGCACAGGCAGCTGGAGGATGGGATGAAGATAGGAGAGAGGGAGGGCTGGGGTGAGAGGGAGGGATGGAGAGAGAGGGAGGCTGGGGAAGTGAGGCTGAGGGGCAGGAGTTAGGGTAGGGGATAGGAGTGAGGATGGAAATGTAGTAGAGAATCATGAACTTGCCTTTGAAATCAAGTATAAACGGGAATTATGGCCAAGTTCAATTTGCTTTGGTCATTTTTAAACTACCTTGAAACAATTATTTTTTAAGCATTATCAAGAAAAATGTTTCCTTGACACTAGGTCATTTGAGTACTATAGATAATCCTGTTTTCCATCCACACTTAAAATTACATACATGTTTGTATTTCAGTATTATAAATTCTATCATATCTATCTATGAAAGAGCCAGATACAAAAGGGGCAAATACCTTGCTGGCAGAAGAGCTTCAATGATAAAGTTTTATGTGCATTATTTTGCACCTCATTTAGGTTTCTGAAAAGCCTAACTCAGGGAGACTTAAACAAAGACAGGGCTGTCTGTGACATTTTATATTTTCATGGTAACTCCTGACTGACAATTTAAAAAGTACACACAGTCCAGAGACAGAGAGGCCTAATGGACTATCTTGAAATTATTCATCCCTCTATGGTTTTGAATAAGAGAAGAATACATTTTTCAATGTTATAACACTGAAGAAATCCAAGGAGGGACATTGCAAATCACAAGAGGAACTTTCAAGGAATTAAATTCCGATTCCTAGTTCAATAAAAATAAACAGTCCAAGGACTTAGGAGGAAGCTCGGTCTACCAGGATTTGATACATGTGCGCGAGGCCCTGATCTCAGATCCCTGGCATTCCAGTGAAACCTGGGGCACGGTACCTGCATCTGTAAACCTAACACCAAGGAGACAGAGACAGCAGGATTTATGTAACTTGATTGTAGCCAACCTAGCCAGATTCATGTTTCTCAGTTTCAGTGAGGTTCAGTTAAGAATGAATTCAATAAACTAATTAATTAATTAGGTGGAACATGATTGAGAAATATATGTAACAACAACCTTTGGCCTCCATATGTACATACTACACACACACACACACACACACACACACACACACACACACACACACACTTTTCTACCATACCATTAAAACTTTCATCATGAGAATACATTATTTCTGACACTAGAAAGAAAAGCCATGTTTGTCATTAGATACATATATAATTTTTCCTGAGATTATATTTTAATGCAACCTTTCTTTTTTCCCTTTTCTCCATGAAACCCTACTCAAGGAAGAGCAAACAGATTAGTTCTTCATTACCATGTGGTCAGCCCTGAAAATATACTTATTTTATATGAAGTATATGTTTTATATGTTAGAATTATATTTTTTATGTTTTATGGAATCAACAGATGATAACTAGGAAGGCAAATATATACTCGTACATAGGCACTATTTTTTGTGAGGAAAAGCTAGGTACAGACTGTCAGCATTTACTATTCTCATTTTATGTCATGAGACCGCTTGTCATTTTTGTGTTCCTCCACCCTTCAAAAAGCACTACATAGTTTCCTTTTGAACATAATTTTTGAGTGTCCTTTTTTCCTCCTTGGAATATAGATGACAGGGGGTGAGGCTGGGGGCAGGAGTGAGGCTGGGTGGGGGTGAGGGTGGGGCAGGAGTGAGGCTGGGGCAGGAGTGAGGCTGGGGGCAGGAGTGAGGCTGGGTGGGGGTGAGGCTGGGGGCAGGAGGAGTGAGGATGCTAAGTCTTTCTTTTGTTATTCACTGACTTAAGAACTGGCTCAATTAAGAAAAAAGCACACATTGAAGGAGTTACAGAGATCATGTGTGGAGCTGAACCAAAGGATGGACCAACCAGTGACTGCAGCAGCTGGGGATCCATCCCATAATCGGCCACCAAACATAGACACAAGTGCATATGCCAGCAAGATAGTGCTGAAATGCCTTGATATAGCTGTGGGAGGCTATACCAATGCCTGGCAAACATGGAAGTGGACACTCACAATCAGCTATTAGATAGAACTCAGGACTCACAAGGAAGGAGCTAGAGAGAATACCCAAGGAGCTGAAGGGGTCTTCAATCCTATACGTGGAAGAATAACAGGAACTAACTAGTACCCCCAGAGCTCATGTCTCTAGCTGCATATATAGAAGAAGATGGCCTAGTTGGCCATCATTGGGAAGAGAGGCGCCTTGGTCATACAGACTTTATATGCCCCAGTACAGGGGAACGCCAGGGCCAAGATGTAGGAGTGGGTGGGTAAGGGAGCAGGGCGGGGGATGGGGGAGGGTATAGGGGACTTTTGGGATAACATTTGAAATGTAAATGAAGAAAAGATCTAATTAAAAAAAAAAAAAAAAAAGAACTGGGCCTGATTGACTCTTCATAAAGATAAGACAAAAAGAACAGAGGGATCCATTTATGGTTTAAAGACCAGGGTAGACTTGGGTGTTTACTCCAGTGCCTATAATTTTAATACTTGGGAAGCTGAGGCAGGAGGCTCACGAGTTCAGTGTCAACCTAGGTTACAGAGTGATGGCCTGACTTAAAATTTAAAAACTAAGAACATAGAAAATATGGTTATGGTCTCAAAGTACAAGGTAGATCTGAACTAAATTAAGCAGGGGAGAGACAATCTTCAAATACGTGAAGAAACGATCCCGTGTGGAATACAGAAAAGCCATCCAATTGTAAAAATACAGTTGAAGTTCTATTTTCAGAACACTACTAATGACAGAACTCATAAAAGATAATAACTCTGTAGTATTTCATTATGTAATATATAAATTATATCTACATATAATTTATAGAATGTTATAATTTTATACATTATAAACATTATAATTAATAAATTGTATAATGTATAATAGTATAATTATATAATTTATAAATTTTATAATTTATAAAAGTAAATTCACTGGCTTTAATAGGTAAATATCATTGATTGGCATTTTGGGGTTTTTTTGGTTTTGTTTTTTTTTGGGGGGGGGGTGTTGAGACAGGGTTTCTCTGTATAGCCCTGGCTGTCCTGGAACTCCCTTTGTAGAGCAGGATGGCCTCGAACTCAGAAATCCACCTGCCTCTGCCTTCCAAGTGCTGGGATTAAAGGCATATGCCACTGTGCCCGGCTTGATTGGCATTTTTTGATGTAGTGATGTTAGCTGGATAGAAAGGACAGAGAATCGCTCCTTTGGGTTGGCTGTACTCTGAACTCTAGTTAAAAACAAGGAAGTTTATAGCACAATTTCATAATTTTCAAAATTAGTTTAGAGATTTCCAAAATGCAGTTCAACATAAAAAAAAAATCTCCAGTCAGCATCTCAAGACATATTTATACAAACAAATTTACACATCTATGTGTTAAGCTGTGAGCCTTTAGAAATCTCCGAGCCTGGATCGAATAGGTAAAATGATGTAGCCCTAATGTTTCAAGTGGTTTTCAAGTATTGGTACATTTTGAAAGTATTTGGAGAAATAATTTGTCAGGTCTCACCTCTGTTTCTAGTGAAGTGTTTTTAATAGTTTTGGTTGTGTTTGACAGAAAGTCTAAAATAGCCCAAGCTGGCTGCAAACTCAGTCTACATACAACTGAGACCGATGTTGAATTTCCCATTCTCCTGCCCCAGCCTGCAGAGTGCTGATATTACAGGTCCTGATGTAGTAGTGATTGGAGAGGCTCTTCTGTGATTTCATATTTCCCTTCTCTGTAAGAAGACAAGAGAAACGGGTAGAACCGGGGGTTACTAGGACACTTGTCATTTCTAGGCTCTTGTGAAATGATCTCTCTCAAATCCGAACATAAATACCTGGACAAGCCCCCAAGTATCCCTGTGAATCAGGAAGCCCCTGCAGCAAGGATCACACCCTGGAGGTATGGAAAAGGAAGACCTCTCTGCTTTTAAATGTAAACCCCCTGCTCAGCAGGGAGCCCAGAAAGATTTGTTCAACTGAAATGAGCTTATAATCAGGCTTTCATCCAAAGATGGGGAAAGACAACATCCAGTAGTTTTATAATGCATCTTGCCAGGGGATCACAAATAGATTTCTCCGCGTTGTGCAGCGCTCACTCCTCTACAGCGTTATTTCAAACTGCAATCATGAAAATATTCCATTTCAGACCACTAAGAAGAAAGGGCCATGCATGAAACGAGATTCTTCTATTTTGTGCCACCCCCACTCCCCCCTTTCTTTCTTTCCACAACACAGACCTGCAGATTGTTAGAACTTGACATTTTCTTTTATTCTTTCTGTTTCTTTTTATGAGTTGGCATTCTTTCTGATACTTGCAGTTATTGGAACAAAATTATCCTAGCATTTTTAAAATAGGGGTCGCGGCTGCGTTTACTCAGAGAAGTTAGTCGGCTGAGAGACACAAATTAACTGCTAATCAGGACTTAATAAGCTCTTTCCAGTGCCATGTTTGAGTACTTGTGTGTGAACATATCGATTAGCAAAGCTGCCTTTCGGACCAACTCTTGGTAAGTGGGTTGCTTTCTAAGGTGGATAAAATGCATGGCTAGATCTTTGGTCCAGTGTGTTGTTGGCAGGCTGTTGTTTATCACAAGGTTTTAGTGTTCGTAATGAACTGTTAACAAGCTGTCAATTACAGTGTTTATGCAAATTAGGGATGAAAACACTGAAGGAGTGATGTGCCTGGAGTTAAAAAATGTCCCCTTGAAATATTACACAGTAAATAACTCCCCTTTTAATAATCATCTTTGAGACTGTGCTACCCTTGGCCAAAGAACCACTCCCTGGAAAATGGTGGCCGGCCCCTTCTCCCATTGCAAAGCAGGTAGATCAAAACACAGCTGTTTCTAGCATGTACTGTGTTTTATGTTAGCCATCCTGGGATCATTTTCATTCACCCTCTGCTATATATGAAGTTCAATTTTAAGTGTCTGTAATCCATAGGTAAGTATTTTTTTGACTTTCATGTTGGGAATTCATTTTTCTTGTGTTTACCCCACTCAGAACTATCTACCAGCACAGGCACCATCACTCAAGCGTCTTTTCCTCTGTGTTAGTTACAAATCATTCTCTCTTAAATAAAACTACTAAAGACAAGTGTGCCATGGCCTGAGTATATAGGCAAGTGGTTGACAAGAATGTCCAAGGATCTGGGTACCAGTACTGCCACACACAACATTGGGTACCAGTACTGCCACACACAACATTGGGTACCAGTACTGCCACACACAACATTGGGTACCAGTACTGCCACACACAACATTGGGTACCAGTACTGCCACACACAACATTGGGTACCAGTACTGCCACACACAACACTGTATGGTTAGGATGTATGAAACTGTAGATGCTCCTTTAAAATATGCGCATGCAACAGAGAGGACTTACTTAGAGATTGCCTTACCTGCTCTTCCTGCTGATGCATGCACGGATCACTCAATATTAGAAGTGAAGACCCTTTGGGGTGCTTCTGAAGGTAGCACTCGAAACTTATATCTTCTAGCAAAACTTCTTAAAATGATTCCTGGTATTTAGAGCAATGGTAATTTTTCTGTAGTCACTTTTATTTTTAATTACCACGATCAGAATTTTATCCAGACAGGAACTCTAGGAGAGCAATCCTTGAAGGCTTCACTCCTCAGTGTAATTAAAGTAGACATCCTGCAGAAGCTTTTACTATTCCCCTCAGAAATGTGAAATTACCCCTGGTTTTGTTTTGTGAAAGTCATGTTTCCATTATATGAGATTGATATTTTATGTAAAAGAAAAAAATTGTTCGGCTTCAGTGTGGAGATTTTTGCACTTGTTAACATATTATTCCATAAGTATTGAAAACATTTTTGCCATTTTAGAAGGTTTTTAGCTTCATACTTTCAGTTTCGAGAGGTATAATGGTTCATAAAAGAAGTATCATAATCCACAAAAAAAAAAAATCATGCATGCATGCATATCTATTTGAAATGATGGATTAAGCTGTTTTATTATAAGTACATATGAAATCCCATAAATACTTGCCAGTGAAATATAGTTATCATATGGTTTTGCACAGTGCAATTTGATGTTAATGTCCAAGTGGAATACAGATGGCTTTATATGTTTGGTTCCTGCACCTGCACTGCAGTTTTGGAAATTTATTGATAAGTCTTACAAATGTGTGACTATGAGAGTTGCAAACATCTGTCAGTTCCTTCCAGATACCACTTAGCTCCTCCCAAGGCAGAGGGGGGCAGAGTAAAACTTTAATTCTGTTGACTGATAAAACAAGCCAGGCAATAACCCAATAAACTTAAAGAAATGTGTGAGCTGGGCTTTGGAAAAATCAGGAAGGATTGTTAGTATAAACTTGGGTTCTGAGATTAACAAGTGTCTTGACTCTTGACTTTCATCTGTAAATGGAAGAGATAACAGGCCTTAGGATGGCCTTGCTCATTAAATTTAGGTTAGTGGTGTTGATCAGATGCACTCTTCTAATAACCCCTCAGTTTAGGACAATGATGCTCTCTTTACTACATCCACCTTTTGGTGCTTGATTATATATATATTTATTCCTTTATTTTCCCTTCTGAATGTTGTGGCCCTATTTAAGAATTTGTACATTTTATGTAGAAATAAGATAAAGTGCAAGGTGTACTGTTCTTTCCTATTTATGCTGGATTTGAAGCTTAGTAACTATATAAACTTGAAATAATCCAGCTTACTTTAACTATTAAAATCTGGTAGTAATGGCATCTTTGGGATGATGGTGACTGTGGTGATGGTTATAGTGATAATGATGGCAGTGGTGGTGACAATACTGATGGCAATGCCTTTGTCATAAGCTTACACATAAGATCTGGTGAGTTAGCTCTTTTCAAAGACTGAGTATAGTATCTGGCACCTAGTGAATTATTTGCCTTTAAGCACCGCTGTTTACATTTACACTTAGAAAAAAATTGTACATCTTCTGAAAAGATTATTATGCCCAAAATAACCATTGCAACGCTGCCTCTTTCTTTATAATGTGGATAGTAGGAAGACAGAAGTTAACAGTAACAGTGAGGTGGGCCAGCCATCTTCCCTGTCCCCAGACCCTCAGCCCTTTAAATGTATGCCTAGGTGATACCAGCTTCACTGTTTGCTTTGGCCATCTCTCCATTGTGGACCAAAATGGAATGGGTTTCTATGTGACCTCCTGAACTGAGACTACCTTGTTTCCGACCCTAGAGTTGACTCTGAGAGAAATGTACAGCCGCTGACTACTCTGGAATTTTAGTAAGATTAAAAATATTTTCAAAACACATTTTTTTCTTGAATGCTAACATTAAACATGCCTTCAATTCAAATATGTGCACTTCTATTCAAGATAATATTTCAAAAGCAATCTGACGAAGATTTGATGTAAAACTACCAAGACTTATTGCTAATGCTTTCATTTAACCATTTCTTTCCAAGGCTCTCTGTAATTTGGTTCCAAATTTTGTTTGGCTAATATGGTATTCAATTTCACTCTCCTCTCAACTCTTTCAAATCTAGTTAATTGTCAGTACAGTACACAGCTTTTCATACCTACATTTTTTTTTTCTGTTTATAGATTTTTTTTCCCAAAATGGTTAAAAAACAAAACAAAACAAGCTGGAGACCTGGTAGCAGGGGAGATTCTGAAAAATATATGCCGTGCATTTATTTAGAGACAATTGAGCATCTCAAAGATGATTTTCACTACAAATATGTGTTTGGGATGTGGGATCCCAGACAGAACACGGAGAGGAACATGAGTGTGATGGAGACTTCATACAGACAGAATGTGTTCATCTGTTCAATCTTTATTTTAAATGAACACCATTTGAAGAGAGACAGAGTGGGGATTGGTAAGTAGGCAAAGAGAAAGAAAAAAAAACAGTAGAAAGAGAAGAGGAAAGGAAGCGAGGGAGAAAGAGACCAAAGAGAAGCAGAGAACAGTAGAAAGGAAGAAAGAGAGTCGGAGTCTGATTCGGGCTTCAGCCTTGGCTGTGGCACTCTCATGCCCTGTTCTTTTTCATCATCTTATAATTTTCTCTTTGTTATTCTTTTATTGTCGCTGATTTTTGGAAGACTTTTAGTATCTCCATCCTAAGGAATTACTCTCTTCTTCTAGAGGACAAAAATGGCATAGGAATACAAGAAAAGGGTGTCTTCCCAAAAATTATGTATTTATAAGTGCCTAACCTTAATATTGTTATTATCATTTATTATTATTACTATCTCACTGAGATAGTAGAAAATGGACCCAAGAATCTTCTAGCATCACGAGTCTTGAATACATTAGTCAGTCTGCCCTATGAATAGTTACAAGTAAAATACAGTCCATATTTTTTTTTGATTTTTGCAAACTTTTAAAGGTTAGTAAAAATTCTTAAATAATTTTGCTGCTTTTCATTTACAAAATAACATTTTAATCATCAAATGTGTTAATAATAAGATGCTTCTTTTATTAGCTAATGCTTATTTAAATAGAAGGTTTACTTCTGTTTCTTTTGCCTGTTTTGGATCTCTCTCTCTCTCTCTCTCTTTCTCTCTCTCTCTCTCTCTCTCACACACACACACACACACATACACACACACCACACCACACACCACACCACACACACACTCAGATACTTCGTATATATTTTGAAGTTGAGGAAAAAAGAATTTGAAGTTTTACACCTATCTTTGCCAAAAAGAAAAATGATTAATTTTCTTGGGATGCTTTTCTGGTGTGTCAGGTTGAAGGTTTGAAGGATGTAGTCGGTCATATCTTAGTATGGAATAGCCGGCTTTAATATAAATGAGCAATGAAAGAACATGAACAATTAGAAGGGAAAACATTTTCTTTGTCCTTAGTTTTCTTATAAACGATGTCCACCTTGAATAGTTGTGTAGTCAGAGCTAGGCTTTCCACACAGGGAGGGTATTTCTTTTCCCAGGCGCTGATGAGTGACTCACTTAAGCTATTGTTCTTGTTTTGTTCCTAAGGATTCCTAAAACCCTGGTAGTTCACTGAGAACATATCCCTCCACTATTAATAACAAAATCCTTCTTCACTTGTGCCCTGAAAGTGTTAATCCTGTCACTTTCTACATTCCACAAAGTGTTTTAATACACACAGACATTCTTTTTCCTCGTGCCTGGCAAGTCTATAAATGGAATTTTTGAATGGAAACCCTATGATATAAATACCTGTTAAAGCTTTTTCATAGATTTACCTGCTTTGCAATCAGCCATCTTCTCCTTCAAAATCAATGCCTCTCATTAAGACAGCTGCTGGCAGGGATGAGGGTCTATCGTCAGTATATAGAAAAGTGGTCATGATTTTGCCTCTGGGTTTGTTTTAATTGTTCTTCTCTGTGCAGCAAGCCCTACGGTTTGAGTTGTCAAGAATTCATTGGTAAGCTCACCTCCTCTGTTACTCCAAAGATTGTTGTGAGGGCGAAGGAATTCAACCCAAATTATTCACTGGACATCTACTTTGTGTGGCAAGCCACACAGCTGCCAAAAACGCAGCCCCCATGTGCAGCCGAATTTGATTTGGGGGTAGGGGAATTGGACTGGGAAAGAATACACACAAAAAATCCAGAGGTCGGAGGACTGAAGGATAGATCATGCAGGGGCAGATAGGAGAGGTCTCTTTGCAGAAAGCCAAGAAAACTCTCTCTGAAGGTAGAGCATAAGAGTTACTGAAAAGAACAAGCCCTATGCGCACTTCAGAGCTTCAGCATGTCTGTGTGTCCTCAGAGAAAGGCACACGGGGTGTATGTGAAAGAAAACTTCATGGTACCTAACGATGTAGCTGAGGGCAAGGTAGCACACGGGCAACATTGTCAAAAGTGGTGATTTATAAGGAACTTCTATCCCATGTCTTTGAGACACTCTTGGAAGGATTTTTAAAGGAGATTGATAAAGTATAATTTATATTTTAATAAAAATAATTTCTATAGAAATCTGCCAAGATTGAAGGTTGACACTGCTTAATACCATCCACAGTCACTATTTTCCTATCCATAGAATGGGCATTATTGTGGTCATTATAACCCATTGGGTAAATATTAAATAAAGTGATTGAGCAACATTTTCTGTTTATAGTATATATCGGACAGGGGAAGGTACTCATTTGAGCCTTTTTATACGTCCCCTTGGTTTTCTGACCCAGACCGTTCATTATTTTGTGCATTCCTTCTTTCCCCTCATATCTGAATTTTTTTTTGACAATTTTCTCTGAGATCCCTGGCATTTGGACCTCTGGAGATGGCAGGGGGTCTGGTTTACTGTCTGTTAATTTTAGCTCTGCTCAGCTGGATGTGCCATCACAAGTAGAATAACCAGGGAGAGTGTGAGGTGGTACAGCCTATTAAGTGGCCCCATGGGGCTGCCTTCACAGCAAAAATCAAAACAAACAAACAGCACCCCCAAGCACATTTGGGCTTTAGGGGTTTTTAAAGATGGACATTCCCTTATTAATAACATACCTGTTAAAGTCGAATGTGACAGCTCTCAAAAAGTTCCTTCTAATAACACCATTGCTAATCCAAACTCACTTGGTCATATCTACAGATCTCAGAGGCAGGCAGCAGCCACTGTCTTACGCAGGGGAGGGTATTTAAAGCATTCATGTAATAGCAAATAGAAATAAATTGTCTGCTCTTTCTGTATACATCCTCTATGTCCTTAAAAGCCAGCTGTTTCATAGAACCTGAAAGATTCTCAAGTTTTAATGATTCAGAATATAGAGGGGAATAGCTGGCACAGAAACAGTATCCAAATAACTAGGTGTATTGGGTTTTCTGTTTAATGTGAGGATTTTCAACCCTAACCTCTTATATTAAAAAATGAAGTTAAACCTTTAGAAATAAAACAAATGAACTAGGAAACTTTATTGTTAGTCTAGCCATAATATTACTGTGAAATTTTCCTAGAGAGGGCATAACATTTAGACTGCAGATCATTAAGACAATTACTAATTTCTTTTTATCTGAGCCGTTACATTCAGAGGCAAATGATACACCTTATTTTATTGCTTAATACCAGCCTGTGAAAAATGAAGATATTTTTAGAAGAGAATTATGAACTAGTTCAGGATGGTTCCCCCATATTTAACTTAATGGTAAAGGACAAAAAAAATCCTTTGGAGTGTTAAAGCCTGAGATGGAAACATATGCTAAGATTTACATGAATTGAGGAGAGAAACATTTCAAAACCTTGCATAGGCATGAAAGGAAATTACTTGAATGAAATAGGGTGACATCTTGGCAAGCCAAGGTTTAAGAGGTTTGTAAGCAGAAGATCCTTCAGGTATTATAGCTGCTGTTATCAAGTCTCCCTCTGCCTTCTGTGGCTAATGTTCCCTCTTGAAATGAATGTGTACTTTCCTACCCAGCTCTTTCCCTACACAGGACTGCTTATATGCTGTTGTATATATTTATCACAGCTAAACTGGGGCAAGACTGAAGCTCCTTGCCTTCTGTTTATGATTTTTTTTGGAAGGAATTTTTTTTTTTTTTGGCTCAGATAGAAGACCTGAAAATAACATTTTCACTACATCATGAGAGTAAAATTATTTAACATTTTATATATTTATGGTAAAAAATTAATTACTAGGTTACAGTTAAATTATCACTCTGAGGTATGTTTGCATTGCATAAAAGCTAATTTTAATGCATAGTGTAAACATAAATCATTAGTGGATATCTGCACTTGAAAATGATGCTAATGGAAAAGAAAGTATATAGCTATTAAATTCTAACTGGAAATAAATTCACTTCCTTCTTCATTAACTCACTGACCACCATATTTTATTTTACTTTATTTTATTTTATTTTATTTTATTTTATTTTATTTTAAAATTTGGGAAAGCACACTGAGTGATTTATGTTCCCCCAAATATTCTATCATTGACAAGAGTTTGTATTTAAATCTGAAATTCTAGTTTCTGGGTGCTTCAGTACGAGGCAATGACAAACAGGCGAGGATTTGAAATGTCTCTCTAAATTATCATTTCCCGAGATGTAGATTTTTAACAGTTCTGCTTCATCCTGAGTGTAAAGCTGGGTAAGGTGGCTTCTCTGTGGAGCTGTCTTCTATTTGTTGTTCTCTTCACAGCCGGGGAATGAATGAGCTTTGCTAAACACACTCATTAATGTCCAATTTGTTTCTCCTCGTCTCTTTGAAGAAACCTCACGAGCAGTTGGAACGCTTATTTTATTTTGATTCTGTGCTGGAAAATTGTATTCACAGAAGTAAGCATATACCAAACAGCAATAAATCATTATTTCTCAGATGACCAATATCAGCAGGAATCTCATATACCTCTCTGCTGGAGTTGATTTCTAAATTCATTGAATAATTATTGGTGCTGCTTTTCATAAGTGAAAAACATTTTTTTTTTGCTTTCTATTCCAGTTAACTTTTAAAGGCTCTCCTTCTCCCTCATTTCCTCCACACTTTCTGTGAATTATTTGTGAAAGAAGACAAAATACCAAATTAGATGTTTAGGAAATGTCAAGATGGGGTAAAAGAGTAAAACATGATTTCTCTATGACCTCACACAAACATATAGAATCTCATATTAAGGACCTAGGGACAAAATGTGAATCTCAGGCTACTGTGAAAAAAAAATGAAATAAATAAAAACAAATACTAATTTCTTAATGGAATCACAAGTATTTACTAATATCTTGGATCATGATTAAGTTGTAATTTTAATATAATTTAATTAATAGTGTAAAATAATAATATAAATGTTTACTACTAAGTAAACATTTCTTTTTATTCTATTTCTATTCTCTTTTGTTCCACTCTGTCATTCACATCCTGGAGTATTAACTGAATTTTGATAATAAGCTTTGATTAGGTATTTAGGAATGGACATATGATTTTTATCTAACCTTATCTTAACAAAATTTACTAACATCAGCAGGAAAGTCATGCATTTTTGACCTCAAAGTGAATTTATAAGACATTGATGGGTTTTAAATCAATTTTAATACAGATTAAATACCGTGGCTATGTCTGAGAAAGTTAGGTTTTCACTCCATGTGGGTACTTTAGCCAATAGTTTAAAACAGCATTGGTGTTTGGGCACAGGGAACTGTCAGAAACTGTGCAGGGAAACACACACACACACACACACACACACACACACACACACACACACAGCTATTAAAGACTTTAAAACAAACTTCGCAACTTACACTTGACAGAGATAAGGCTAGGATGTACTGAGATTCTTCCTGTTTTCCTCCACAATGCTTTTTCTACATTACCCTTGACTGCGGCTTTACAATTGTTTGAACTTCTAATTGTAAGCTGAGGAGAGCAACTCAAGCAACATATTTTGAACATGAGTTCATTTATTTTCTTCTAGTTAAATACCAATCAAAACTAATATCTCAACACAGAGCAATGTGGCATTTGTACAACTGATGTCTTTCTAGAAAATACATAGTCTTTATGTATCTATATTAAGTTGATCTTCTAATGTGAAAATGTGTTAAAGGGAATTCAAAATTTACATAATATTTTGACAGAACTATAATAGAATATTATACGTTATAAAAAAATCCCTTGACTTGTATATTTGCAAAAAAAGGTACAATTTAATGAAAATTGTTGAACTATCCATGGAATACTGAAGCTTATTTTAATGAAAACATCTTATTACTAAGTATTCAATGTGATGCCATGTATGAATTATTTGTCTGAGGGTCCCTTTATCTCTTTATTTAAACATTTAGCGTGGATTTCAGTTCTAATTAAGCTGATGGGAATTTTAGCTTTCACACATTTTAAACTATTTTCACATAAAGTTATTAAAATAGAAAAATATTTAAAATTAATACATTAATATATCAAACAATTTAATAATATATTGAAGTATATCTAAACTACTAGGTTTATTTTCATTAATACCTTACTCTCAAAATACCAAAGCCAAGTTATTATTAAATAACTAAGACTTTCCTATTTTAGATGTAATCTCAAAAGTGAATTGTACTTTGATTAGCCAACTTGTAAGCTTCATCCAACAATTAGAAAGATAAAACTAAAATTTATTTTAAAATTAGTAACTTTGTGCTACCCTTGAGATTTGCCTGGATTTATTATAATGAAGATTTTATAACTATTTGACATAATACTATATTCATGTAAGTATGGTAACAAAGTTAATAATATTTACAATATTAGATCATATTACCATATTTTAAAAATTATTGATAGCATTTACTGCTGCAATGATGTCACCCTTTAGTTCTCATTCCATGAGTTTCTTCTCTCTATGGAGAAAGAAACAATATAAAGCTATATGTTCACATTTTGATTAATTTGAAGAATAATCTGCTTATACCATAATAACCCATTATCCAAAAAATAAAATAAAATAAAATCAGAACAACAGCTAGGACTACTTGCCTCAAAAGAACTCTCCAGCCACTTGGTATGAAAGTATATTAATCTACACAAATTCTGCATGAACCATGCATACTTATCACCCACCTCTTTTCTTAAATGTACAGTTCTTGAATAGTTTATTAATGTACCCTTTACCCATTGCTGTTGGGTTTTTTTTTTTAATTGGAAAAAGAGATCATATAATCAAGAATTTTGGGTATTACTATATTCGGGCCTTTGAATACATTTAAATCCTCAAAATCCCAACAGAGAAAGCATCTCTCTGTGTCTTCATGCATGCCATTTACTAACATTTACTTATATATATTGATAGGAAAATGCAGCATGAGTTTAGCCTACCTCTGCATACCAGGTAGTTAAGATTATTTATAATGTATCTTTATCATTCCAAATGTAGTTTCACTGGACAAAAATATGTGTATTCCAACTGCAAGGAACCATGTTCTTCAGCATGCATGAACCTTTTCCTCACCATGGAAGAACAGTGGTCTTCAGCATGTGTGAACCATGTTCTTCATCATGTATGAGCCATGTTCTTCAGCATGCATGAACTGTGTTCTTCACCAGGCATGAACCTTCTTCTTCACCATGCATGAAACATGTTCTTCAGCATGCATGAGCCTTGATCCTCACCATGGAAGTACTGTGGTCTTCAGCATACATGAACCATGTTCTTCACCGTGCATGAGCAATGTTCTTCACCATGCATGAGCAATGTTCTTCTGTATGCATGAACTCTGTTCTTCAGCATGCATGAACTCTGTTCTTCAGCATGCATGAACTGCGTTTTTCAGCATGCATGAGCCATGTTTTTCACCATGCATGAGCCATGTTTGTCAGCATGCATGAGCCTTGTTCTTCAGCATGCATGAGCCATGTTCTTCAGCATGCATGAGCCATGTTCTTCACCATGTATGAACCGTGTTCTTCAGCATGCATGAACCATGTTCTTCAGCATGCATAAGCCTTGTTCCTCACCATGGAAGAACTGTTGTCTTCAGCATGCATGAGCCATGTTCTTCAGCATGCATGAGCCATGTTCTTCAGCATGCATGAGCCATGTTTTTCAGCATGCATGATTCATGTTCTTCAGCATGCATGATCCATGTTCTTCACCATGCATGAATCCTCAAGTTGTTCATCTTTTATTTTTGTTTATGCCCTTTTCATCTCCATGCCATTTATTGACCTCTGACCTCTCGAGGCTCCAAGTCTAGTATACCATAGGTCCTTTACATATATGCGGTCCCTTACATATATGCAGAGTGAACAAGTTTCCTGTGAAACATCAGCAGTGTGTGTAGGTAACTGTTCAAGTAGCTATTTTGGTGAAACCTGGATAAGCATTTTCATGCTTCCATGCAGTACAATGTGAGAACATCAGCCAAAGGATTACCTGTGGACCATGTGAGAGTGTGAGCCTGGAGCATTTCCAAAGACACAGAGATCATCAGGATAGATCAAGAGGGTAGGATGTAAGGTATTCTTAGTGAAATAACGTCTGTGGATATTTTTGCAAAGGGGAACAACTGCTGTATATACAAGGGGAATTTCTCTTCCCTTGGTGGTGAGACCTGAAAGAGATGGTGTGTAATTTATGGAAATGAATACCAACCTCTCTCATGCTTAAAACATGTGAGTGACTTTAGGTTTTTTACTAATTTGTGCTTCAATGTCAGACACCACATCCCAAATTACTTCTTTTCTCTGCTTATTGTGATAGTAGGAACCTGACATCCTTTCTAGAATGATTGCTTCCTCTGAAATCTGGATATGATGGTGATGATGATGATTATGATGATGATGATGATGATGGTGATGATGATGATTATAGCAAGTTTCTAACATATGTGAACATATTAACATTATGTGTGAATACAGACTACATTGGCATGGAGAAATGCTATAGTGTAGAGAAATAATTATAACATGTTCTTCCTCTGTCTAGTCCTCCTATTCTTAGACTAAGTCAAGAATAATTCACAAGCTGGGCGTGGTGGCGCACACCTTTAAGCCCAGCACTCCGGAGGCAGAGGCAGGTGGATTTCTGAGTTCAAGGCCAGCCTGGTCTACAAAGTGAGTTCCAGGACAGCCAGGGCTATACAGAGAAACTCTGTCTTTGAAAAACAAAAATAAAAACAAACCAAACAAACAAAAAAAGAATAATTCACATGTGTTACATGATCTTATCTGACAGCTCTGAACTCTGAAGCACTAATTGTACTTTTCTTGAAAAGCAAGAAATTTTGAATCATTACTGAGGTCATGTTTAAAAGATAGAACCCTTTGGTGTAATTTCTTGCTTCTAATTGAAATTCAGTTTTAGCATGCAAGCATTAGGTGATTGCATGTATGCTTTGACTATCTCTGTTAAGCTAGAAAAATGCCCGGATGTGCATGGTCTCATGAACCTTCCCCCAGTGTCTACAGCCTGATGTTTTCAGACATAATTTATTTGCAGAAAATAGATTTTATATAAAAATTGTCTGCCCATATCTTTTATAGGTTATAACTGGATCCCATTTTAATGAGATAACCATAGATAACATGGCCATAATTTTATGTCTCTTCAATAATATATTGAGATCATTCTACTTATAACAATTTAATGAGAATAAATGGTTTTCTGTTATTTAATAGCATTTCCATAATACAATGAGTTTCCCAAGATAAAAATTTCAATGCTGAGTGAAATGTAAAACTGGAACAATGACTTTAATGGAGAAATGGCAAACATTGCTTCATTCCATCTCTTCCTCCAGCCCCAGAAAATGGCTTCCCAGGTCATTTCTCCCTCCCTCCAACCCCTCATATACCCGTTTGCTCTCTTTCAACTTTATGACTTCTTTGCTTTGTTTGTTATTATATTCATAAGTATAAAAATGCAACTTGCTCAGGCCATAAAATCGTGCGTGTGTGTGTGTGTGTGTGTGTGTGTGTGTGTGTGTGTGTGTGTAGTTTAAATGAGGCTGACAGTGTCCCTTCAATAGCTACAAGCTATCTTACAAAACCTGACACAAGGCATGAGATTCCCTCTTTTGTACCTGAACTGAAAACTTCCTCACTGAAGACTAACTTTTCTGTTACCAGAAAGAAACACATATGTTTCCAAAGGTGGTGACAAGAATCAATAGTCCAAGCTAGCTGTGATTCCTATGAACTCCAATAGCAACCAACATGGCACATTAATCCTAAGTGTGTAGTAGTGGCATATATACCTTAACAGTAACTAGTAGTTCTCTGATTGGACTTAAGGGCCACTCAAGAAGAAAGCAATATGGCTGTTACTGGAAACCTAGCCAACTGCCCAGGACTCATGACGTCTTAGATCTTGGAGGAGAACCTACAACTGCCACTTTACTAAACCAACTGAATTCCTAACTACATTACAAATATTTATCTTTATAGTCACAGTGAAGTATATAGTTCTACCTCCTCATCAAGGAAACGTCTCTTTCCAACAGATGGAGACCCTTACAGAAAACTACAGCCAATCAAAGTGCAGAGTTGTGAAGCCCAGTTCCAACTGCTACCTCTTTAGTCTCCCTTATCAACTTGCCCTCTCTTACACTGCTTTTGAGGCTTTCCATCTTTCCTGTCCTGCTTGAATTTTGTTAGTCTTCAAATATGTAGAGTGCCAACAGTGTACTTAGGAATCAAGCCAAAAGTCCAAGTAAGCCAGAAGTTCTGTTCACCAGAACAGCAGCATTGTTGAGTTGTATTGTATTGGTCATTTATAATTAGTCATGATCACAAGCAGAACTCCAGCTAGCCTTTCCTGACCAGCATTTGGAGGCTCCCAAATGATATTTCATACCCCTTCCCAGCCTCTCAGCAAGGTAATGACCCAAGAGATATTGTTTCCCACTGTACTCCTACAGGTAATGGGGAGCAAGCTGATTTGGAGTTTCTTACATGTTCACCCACGCATAGAATCTCTCCAGGGCTGCTCTTATTCATGGGGAGTTAATTGCCCTTTGGTTTGCATAGGTATTAATCTAACATTTACCTGAATATTAACTTTTTTTCTAGTCTACCTATAGGCACTTTTCCCCATAGTGCTGAATATATGCTAAAAGGTAAAACTCTAGTTTTAGTGGAAATGAAATAATACTCTAAGGAAATATAGTTTTTGCTACTGCCCATGGCCTGTCTCTATGCTGGCCAAAACTGATAATTTTCTGTCCTTGGAACTCCTTCACTTCTGTAGTTTTTTAAAGTAAAACTACTGCCCAGCTCTACTGCTGGATGCCTTTGGAAGTAACTGATCAGACACCTTGCACATGTTATCATCCTGTGCCTCATTAAATGTAATTTGGGTTTATTTAGCTATTTTTTCTTGCTTTTCTATCAACGGAACCCCAGAAATCCCCTTTTATCATATTCTAATGAGGAAAATCAATTGCAAAGTAATTTTGTTCTCTACTTGATCTGCAGATACTTGCTGCTATGGGTAGCCCCGTGGTATGAGCTTAACCCTTCTTCTTGGGTACAAATGAGAATGGGATATTATCTCCACTGGTCATGTGCTCTGTGGTGAACGGTATAAGATACCTGTTACTAATCAGCGTGCTTCTCAGCTCTCTTCCTCAAAATCATTTTCTTTGTCCCACCTGGAAGATAGTCTGTGTGATCTCTTTCACAGGGCTGGATTAAGGCATGGAGGAGGGTTAGACTATTCTCTCCTAAAAGGCTGTCGGAGCTCCAGGAAAAGGGCACAGCTGGTCCCTCACTGGCTGAGTTTACCTAGAGTCTAATGCCTTCTCTGCCATGTACCCATCTTGTCTCCTGAGTAAATCTTTTAAGCCTTAGGTTTTGGCTTTAAATTTTTAGTTATATCAGAAAAGAAAGGAACTAGCATATGCTTCTTTGAAGTAGTGTAATGTTAGCCATTTTCCTCTGCTCAGAAAACCTCCTTTTCAGGGCCTGACAATCTTCTGACTTATGTCCTTAACAAATGCAGTATTCTAAACTTTGTCATGTATCAGTGATGTATAACTACATTTCATTACTTTTGACCACTCATAGCATTTATATTATGTTACATAAATGAAACATATTTAGCCATTTGCTACTGATGTACTTATTTGCCCTAGAAAGACTGATAAAAATCCTTGTATAAGTGTATGGGTGGCTATCTTAGACTAGCCACTCGATGTACATTTCATATTCTTTTAGCTAAAATGTTCCCTTCTAATTTTTTAAATATATAAATTGAGCATATTATATTTCCCTTAAATTTTAATAAGGATTCTATAGTACAGATTGAAGAGATATCATATTTTCCCATTGTTTGGCTCTTCTTAGGATTACTAGACAGCATAGAAGAAAATTCACATAATGTGTTCAGATGGTCAATGAGCGTTCTCATCCTTAGCCCCATTAGTGTAAGAGGTCTGCTATTTATGTATGTGTCCCTGTAAAACTTGTCATGGGTCAGCTATGAAGACTCAGGAACCCTGCCCCAATTATTCAGGTGTCACTGCCCCAGCACTGTTCAGTTTGCTTATACAGGAATAAGTTGTTAAACATTATTCCTTCTAAGCTAAAAACGAAGTTGCTGTGTGGACATAAGTTGGAAAGTGCACAGAGGGTCATGCTGATTGATGGCCTTTGAAGACTGGCTATTTGTATCGAGAAGAACATGGTGGGTGATCCAGCTAATTATTCTGTAGAATAGTTTCCAGAGTAATAAGGACATCTCAATATCACATTTTCTCCATCTGTTCTATGCTCTGAAATAATCAGTGATGATACCCCAAAACTGAATCTCTGTGATGACTGGGTTCCAGGAGAGCTTAGAGCTGGTACCTGAGCAGTGGCTTTTAAGTTAGTGTTTAGGTACCAGATCTAGGTACCAAATCAAAACCAGAGTTGATGGGGAAAAAAAAAAGAAAAACATTTATCAGGACAGTAAAAAAAATTTTACTTATGCATCAGTGATGCCCATTAAGGGTAAAGTTGGTTGCTGAACAGAGCTCGAGATGTTGAAATGACAATTCACATTTATCCCATTCAGAAAGAGTTATCAATCTCTAGTCTATGATGTCTGAGGTTTGCAGCTGGCTACATTTTACAAGCCTGGTCCCTGCTTGGTGAATAGATGCTGACCCTCTGTGGTTTCATTTCATTACAATTCCCAAAGAATCTGTAACAAAAGCAAAAGGATTGTGACTAATGAATAACTAGATTTATAAAATATTTTTTGTGTGTTATAAAAGAAGTAGTATGGGATAGGGCCTTGCTTACTTAGTCTGGTTAAGAGCACTCGCTGCACTTACAGAGGATGGTGGTCACGTTTCTAGCATCCACGTGGTGGCTCATGTCGTTCTCTAACTCCAGTTGTAGGGATTCTTTCACAGTCTTCTGACTCCTGCTGGGACTGCATGCACACTCTGCAATAAGTACATGCAGTCAAAAGACTACATGCATGCAATTAATTTTTTTTTAAATCCAAAAAATAATAAAATGGCACTATAACATAAGCACTTCTGAAAAATATTTTACTTGACTTAAAATACTGATTTAAACAAGATCTTTGTTTTTTTTTTTACTTTTTAATATATTGTTCAGATAATATCTTTTTTAACATAAAAATATGCTCATTTTAAGTAGTACCTCTTTAACTTTGAAAATAAAAAAGACAGTTAAATTACGGTTTATGGAATTGTGTAGTGTTTAATTTAGAGGCAAGAAACCTGTCATAAGATTACTCAAAACAACTGTCTATTCGGCTTTGTAAGTTAATTCATTAAGTTCAAAGAGACTTATTTAAAATAGCATTAAGATATTAACATAATCATTGTCACATAAATGTTTAATAATTGTGTTTTGGGTTTCTCCAATGCATGGTGACTGGTATTATAGTGTTAGGTAAGAGAGTCTCATTATTTTTGCTAAGTCAAAAAAAAAATACTCTAAGTCTCAGTGTGTGCGGGGTTGGAGAGAGAGAGAGAGAGAGAGAGAGAGAGAAACTTGAAGAAGCAGGTTACTGCCCCAAAATAAATAAAACAGGCCCAGAATATTCTTCCAAAAATTGTTTGCTGTAAGTCTCCAACTTCCACTAGCTCCTATCACATTGTTTAAAATAATTTTATGCAGAGAACACATTAGTTAGGGATTCTGATGACCAGAAAGTACTGTGGGAATGTTGAGTAATTTTCAATACATAGCCTCAATGCTTGGCACAAGGTAAAGTGCACTAAACTTTTATGATAAGTGAGAATGTAAGCAAAAAAAAATTTTTTGAGACAGGGTTTCTCTGTGTAGCCCTGGCTGTCCTGGAACTCACTTTGTAGACCAGACCGGCCTCAAACTCAGAAATCTGTCTGCCTCTGCCTCCCAAGTGCTGGGATTAAAGGTGTGCACCACCATACCCGGCTATGTAAGCAAATATTAAAGTTAGTTACTATACTAAAAATAATCAAAGAAGGAAATAGCCTCAAACACAATCAGACACCAATGCATGCAAAAAATTTAAATCACTGATTATCTAAAGACCATTCTAAAGGCCTTGCATTCAGTTTCTCCATTTAGAAAAATTGGGTGATATGTACAGGGCAGAGGTAAGCTCTGAGCATTAAGTGTGCACTTAAGCTGGTTCTCCATCATTGTTACCTGGTTGTATTTACAGTAACTGTGGAGATAATAGTTTCGATAGAGAGATTAGTCACAAGAATCTTTTGATGCCTACACATTTCTTAACTTAAAATATAAGTGCAATATTTAAAATCACATTGTCTAAAGTCTTTAATGTTAGGGACAGTTGGGAGGCCAGTTGTTGGTTTAGTCTGAACATACTGTGTGTTAATGTTAGTACATATTCTGTATGTTATAATATTATACATAACATATTAGGCTCTAGCCTATCTTTGGGTAGGTAAATAAAAGATGAAGAAAATTGCACTGTCTTTGTTGATGCTATCCAAAAATTGCAGTAATTTCAAGTCACATAGCAATTCTATCCCAGGCAGAAATATAAGAACATGGAAACAAATGTCTAACGCTACTTTAGAGAAACCTTAGACACATTTGTTATCCTTCTGATAATCCTTCAAGGTCATTTAGCATGACCTTGGTTCCTATGCTACATATGGAGCTATCTGAGAGGTTATATCACGGGCTCAGAGGCAGCAGACTGGGTTATGGCAGAGGCAGAAGTGATCTAGCTCTTCAAAGTCTCCAGTCCAGGGATTTCCCAGACCTCATCTAAAGCTTTCCAGTCTGGAAGACACAGGGTATTGGCTGGGATGATGCTCACACCATGGTGGGGCTGCCCAAACTACCTCTCTCTTGGAAATCACAAATGGAGCAGAAAGAAAAATGGAGCACAGCCATTTCATTTTAGAACTCTTGACCACAGTCTGTTCAGCCTGGCCTGGTTTCTTCTTGGTGCTATGTCCATGCTAATTGCCATGGCTAAATGGTGTCATGGTAAATAACAATGCTGTGGTGACATGTTTAATCTTCCCTGGGGTTGGGTGGACACTGTCAGCTGTTGCTTTGGTGACAGTCTGGGGGGATGGAAGGGCAGCTGGTACACCATAGAGTCTCAGATTCATGTCTTTGTGTAATTATTCATTGACCCAAATTACAATTTTTAAAGAGAAAAGAAAGAATAATATTTTGAATTGGAAGCAAAAAACATTTATAAAAACTTGAAATGCATTTTAAAAAAATATCTTCATCTTAAACTCTTCTTGGGTGAAAAGATGGCGGACAGATGCTTACCCATTGCTTAACCACTGAAGAGTAAGATCCCGTCTAGACAAAAACAAAAACAAAAAACCAAAAACATACTGAGTGACTCATAATTCTCTCTTGGACCTCTTCAAACCCAAACAGATACCTACATGTAAATACAGTGGCCTATTGGCCCATTTTCTCTGTTTAGCATTGATTAAATCACATTACCATCCAATATGAAAAGATAACCATTAAGTTTGTATCCAAACATCTGAGTCCATTGAAGTGTATAATTTCTTACATTGTTCTAAATGCTTAACATGGAATTCCACACTCCTGTCCATTTCTAGGGAGTGATCATTGTCAGGAATCCACCTCCATTTCCTTTAGTCAATTTATCTGGATTTTCTTTGCCTCGATATTGTGACATTCTTCAAATATGTAAATGCTATGCAGTAAATCTCCTATTTCAAAAAGATAACTCCTGTTTGATGTCTAGTCTTGGTCACATAGCTAGCAAGCTCATTCTCACTCACCTCATAAAATGTTTTATACACAAACATAGGTGCATGTACATATACTCACTGGCGATTAGATACAGTAGACTTAAACACAGTGAGTGGATTTTAGAATCTTTTGTTTACCCAAGTCTAAAGCATCATATGTATAACTAAGCAAACTGCAGAAACCTCTCAGTAAACTCCATTCATTCTCTACTGTACAAAGTGAGAACAGCAAATTATACAGGGCGTGTTACAGTGTGGATTAAACAGAGATGTGTGTGTAAAAATCAAGGGATTCCAAGCACAGAGTCACCCTAGATGTCTGTCAGTGTATGAAGAGAATGGGGTGTGTATATATGTGTGTGTGTGTGAGAAAGAGAGAGAGACAGACAGACATGCAGACAGACAGACAGACAGACAGACAGACAGACAGACAGAGACACAGAGAGACAGAGAAACTGAGAGAAAGAGGTGGAGGATGGGATTTCTGAATGAAGAAATTAGTCATTTTCAAGAAAATGTGTGACAATGGTGATTGTCACATTAACCAAAGTAAGTCAGAGTGAAGCAGCAAATGTTTTCCTTCATCTACGTGATATAAATTTGAACCTGTAGATAATAAAATGGTATAAGGAGAAATGTGAAGAGAGACAGAGAAGCCTAAAAGAAGAAGAGTAATCAAGAAATGTTATTTTCTCTCATATGCAGAATCTAGATTTACATGTATAATATCTAGCTAGCTATCTCCAATTAGGAGGAAAAGGTAAATATTAGAAATACCTCCTGACTATAAGAAATACTTAACAATCGACAGCTTTCTAGGTTATTACTATATGGAGTGAAAGTAGTAAAGCAAGCTTGAAACACATATATAAGTTATTCTGAACTCTATGTTAAAATAGCTTGGGGCTAATTTTGTTGACATTTGGGGGAGTTTTATGTATTTACTTTTATCTACCTCCTTCCCCAAGAATTTAACAAATTTTCTTGATTCTTGTGAAATCACCAAGTTATTGTAACTAGGACACGAGCCAGCAACTTAATTGAGACTGTGCCAGTAAAGTTACCTTCTCAAGTCAAAGGGAGTGGGAAGTTCTCTACAAATAGGAAGGGGTAGCTATGACCCTACTCCCACCTTAGAGCTGCTTCCCTGTGGAAGTTCTGGGCTCTCTCCCAAAAGCTTCATTTGAAGGTGAATGCCTTGCACAAAATGCCACTGTGTGCCTCTTTCTAGCAAACAGTTAATACTCGATACAAAAAAAAAAAAATCCCCTACCCATGCTGTCTTTCTTAATGAATTGTGACAGTGCACTAATTTAAGCACAATTGGCCCAGCATCTCTTACAGTGACAGAGGCGTTTCCACAGAGGAAAGCAGGAAGGTTACTCTGAGATCGTGGGCTTGTCCGGGGCTGAGTTTGATTTATGAAATGAGACCTAGGAGCCTGAATTGAACAGATTGGCTTGCAAGAGACAGCTGTACTGGAGGAGCTGCTGCCAGGTATGGAAAGTGGAAATAGAGAAAAATGAACACGGGGATGAAAAGTCCTTTCCCAGTCCGTACTTATCAACATGAAACATCTGTTTCAGCTACAGCGGTTCCCAGTGGCAGTCAGAATTATTGATACAGCGAAATCTCTGCTTCTATGCAGCACAGTGGTACGCCCCCCACCCCGACCCTCACTGGATGCATTGTAATGAGTCATTACTTTACTAGTGTGACCAGAGACACTGTGCATGTAAGAGGCGACTTGGTGCCAGGGTAATTGTGCAAATGGGGCGGGTGGTAGAAGACAATTTTCCCCATGAGCAATACATTTCCGCATGCTGTTCTGGGTTATTGTGGCTGAACACTGTGATTATACTGGTTGGAAAATAAGCAATAAGCTTCTGTCTGTCTCCAATTGTTTTTAATATTCTTGCTTAATGAGAGAACATAGCTTTTATTTAAACTAAACATAATGGATGCATTTTAAGATTTGGAGCCATTTAAAAAATTCTTGCTATCTCATGTGTTAGGTAAGCACATGCCGCTATAAATAGGAAAACAAATATGCTTCGTTCAGCTTTTTGTTAGATAAAATTTGATTAGGGATGTGCAAAGCTGATGCTGTCAGCCAACACATAGCACCAGGGAGCAATACATACCATGTTAGAGTGGAAATTAAAAGCATTTATTATCAAAGAAACCGGTTTTGTAGAAACATTCCAGGAAAGTTTACATGCTCAAATAAATAAGAGACTAGAATTCCTTAATTTCAGTAATATCGCTTCATAATGCATGATGGTAAACTTATACATGAGTTTCCATGGCAGCTGAAGGATGATTATAAGAAGATTTACTAAGCCAAGTTCTTATGAGGAGAACAGAACAATACAAAAATACCAAGGAAAGACAAGAACGTGTAGCTTGGAAGCACTCCTCCCTTTCATATGTAACCTTATTTTGAAAGCAGTTATACATGTATGCCTAATTATGTACATAATGTTGCATTTATGTTTTAAGGGTTGACTATTAAAAACAAAACAAAAAACAAAACAAAACAAAACAAACCAGGATTGGAAAATTCTAAACTGCAAAATGAGTTCCTCATACTAATACTGTAATGTGGCCAGTTGAGCTGTGAGGAGCAAAAGATTACAGGGAGTTATGTTCCTTGCTCGGTTCTTTGCCCAAAGTACTGAAGGTGAGGAGAAGATGCAGCCTGGTATTCTAACAACAGTGAATTGAAACACTGGTTACCAATAAGCAGATCCTACCTGACAGCACGGCACCGAAGAGGTTAACAGACTAGATTGCTGACAACATGGAAATGAGGATTTATGGTCAGCTAGAGGTGAAGGTGAGTGGGTGGCTCCCAGACTCCCAGGTGTGGTGGCAGACACTATGTCTCAGCAGGAGTGAAGGTTAGCTGCTTGGTTGTCATAACAGCTGTCCTTGGTTCTGACTATTGCTGATGTGTGAACTTTCAAAACCTATAGGTAGATAGACAGGCAGATTGGTGAACTGACTGGTTGACTTAATGTAGTCCTATGCTTTTGGATCTTAGCATCCCCTGAGTTCAAGTGTACACAGGGCAGAACCAGAGTGTCATTATTAGAGAAGATAAATAACATGCAAGCTGCATGTAGAATTGATAAGTGGATGAATGGATGGGTGAAGGGGATGAAGAAGGGAGGGGGACAGATGGATGGAGGAATGGGGCAGGGTAAGGGATCAAGGAGGAAGAGTGGTAAAGGTAATTCTGAGTTCTGCAAGTTCATGTTAGTTTGGGAACTTTTATACTTGATTTCTTCCTGCTCTGGGAATCTGCTGAACTATGCTCAGAGAGCCACTGAACAGACAGGCCACAGGCGTTCTCTTCTCCTTCCAATACAGCCCTTACCACGTGCAACCACATTTTTCTTATTCCTGAGATTTTTCTGAACATGTTGTCTCTGTTTTTTGTATCTGTAATGTCCTCTCCTCTAAGACTATAAGCCCCATATGAGCAAGGGCTTTGCCTAACTTCCTGGTTCTGTTGCCCCCACCCCACCCCAAGCCCTGTGTGCTTTCGTTTATGCTTAAGCAACAGTTTTTTGAATTCCTGATGGGTAGATATAGAAAGCAAGAAGATTAGAAGTGTAATCATATTACTTAGCTTTTCCATATGTGGGTGCCTGTATTTGGACGTCCATGGATTATCGGGTGTTGGATAGTCTTAAGAAACAACACATGGGGAAAGTAAAGATATATACTAAAGGGGCCCCAGTGATCTCTGCTCTTGGGAAGGTTCAGGCCAAACCAGAGTGTGTGTTCTCACCTTCACCCTTAGTCTCAGTTGGCACTAACTCATTTTAGTGCTCACAACTTTGATTCTGTGTTAAATCAGATACCTCCCTAGGTGGTATGGTTTAATAGTCAAAAGCTAAGGATGTTTCCCCCTGGGATGTCGCTATTCATATCATATCATATTTCACTGCTCTTGAGCCCTTAATGTGTGAATATCCGTTGTTAATGTAGTATTTCTTAAGATTATACAGTCTCCTGTTTTTATCGTAAAAATCACTTTTAAACAGTGTTATAGGCTTCATATCCTAAAATGAGTCACTGAATTGTTTCATAAAATGAATTTCCTCTTCTATAGAGGGTGTCAATAAAATAATAAACATGTTCTTGGTAGCAGTGGCATTTGCCTGCACGTACCACAGTTAAACTAGTTTTCTTTTCCCCCTGAGGAGGTAAGTTGATGCGTCGCTTCTCATATTGAAGTGACAATATCTTGACCCCAAGATGGTCAGGGACTCCCCCATAGGACTCAGACACAAGATTACTCAGGAGGACCCGGTAATGAGCCCTCTGCACACACTGCATGGTTTCAATTACAGCTTTATAGGACTAGACAGTGTGGAGCCAGGAAAGGAAGGAGAGGAGCATAACACAGGGTCTTTGTCTTTGCGGTCCCCATGCCTGGGTCCCCAGCTTTCAGGATATGCTTCTTAGTGTTCTTTACTTACTTACTTACCCCTGTGTGATGTTGGTCACTGAAATCAAATTCCTGATTTAAATAAGAGAATTCGGAAAGAATAGTTCCGGTCCCAGGACCAGTCCTGTCGTACATTTTCTGTGGAGGTTTCACACTTATCTGAGGCCTTAAAGATGACGTTTTCTGTCTCAGAGGTTCCTGCCTCGCGTTGCACACACACACACACACACACACACACACACACACACACACTCATGCTATCAAGGGCAAAGTCAATGCAGTTTTCCTCAAAGTTTTTGGAGAAGAGTTTTGGATTTTATGTGGTTTTAAGAGAATGACAGCAGATCACAAAGCCTTGGCTATCTACTTTTTTGGAAAGTTAACTATAATGGTGTGTGCAAAAAAAAGAGTCATATTTTGTCTTATTTTTAATTATCTGATTGAATTGAAAACATGAGCTCCTGTTGGTTATATACTTGAGTCTTCTAAAATTTTCTGAAATGTTTGCATCAAATGTCAGCAGGTAAAGGTGCTTTAGACTAGAAGGTATTGTGAGGGAAGATTCTAAAATGGCTCTCCTGCCATCTGTATAACTCCTGGGAGATAATTCAGGTTTCTTCAAATAATTGTCGGAATTATGAGGAAATTAATGTCCAACATATTCTTTGTTAGAAAACAGGAAAGCCTTAGGTCTCCCAAGGTGATAGAGCCAGACATGCATTGGCTAAGAAAAATGAGAAGTCTATGTTTCTCTATTGCAACAGAACACCTGCTGTAGAGTGAGGGTGTAGCGGAGTTGGAAAGGAGAGGTAAACCCAGCCCTAGCTTCAAATGTGTACACACCAGAGCATCACCGGTGTTCCCAACACTTTGCTAATTTAAAAAAAAATCAAATTCTCAGGTAATAAGTTCAGATTGCTGTTGTCAGTGGCTGCCCATTGTGGAAATGAAATAGACTTAAGGAGCTGAAGGAGAAGATGAACTTTTGAGACACCCTATAGGATTTCCACAGATTGAGGTAGAACTTGAGAGGCCAAGAGAAGAAATGAGAATTTGAGAACATCACAGAGAGCATGTGAAAGTATTTTGCGGCAGCCTTCACAAGGTTCTATTTCCTGTGTATCTGAATAAAACAAAAGCTGGGAACAGCAGGTTAAGTGATATATATATATATATATATATAGATAGATAGATAGATAGATAGATAGATAGATATATAATTTTAAAAGGTTTCCAGTTCATGTAGAACCTCAAAAATACTCTTTCTAATGCACTATTTTTTTCTTGAAATAGACCAAATTCTAATGCACTATTTTTTTCTTGAAACAGACCAAACCTTCTGACTCAGAAAAATACACCTTCCACCTATCTGTCATCCTTTCAAATTGAAGAATGATGTGATTAAGCATGCCTAGTCACCATCATTTGAGGAAAAAAAAAAAAACAGGATGCATCTTTTCCCCTTAGTAATACAACATAGCATTTGGAACACTCCTGAATCTCATTATCAGAGTAAAAGACAAGAAGGCTTTGCTGAGTCTGTCATTAACTCTTCCTGTACTTTTGGGTAAAATATATGAAATCGTTTCATTGCTCAGTTTCCTCATTTTTTACAAAGTGAAAGTCATTTAAAAGTATGTAGTATATCTCTTTTCCCCTCATGCAGTTGGTATGCCAGAGATAGAAAATGCCCAAGAGTCCATGTAGGTTCTTAATTCAGCATCAAATAATTTAGGGACTTGGAGCTTGGAGTTATGATGTATAAATTAAACCAATGTAAAAACATCAAACCCCAATTAAGATGTCCACTCACTGAGGCATTCAATTTTCTTCTGTGTAAATTTCAAAAGCGAAATGGCCATTTTGGTATGTATGAAATCTGTCTCATCTTGGAGTGCCCACTAGTTGAGTCATGCTCTAACCAGTTACTAAGATGCTTTAAAGCCTTCCTTCATCCCTGTCTGAAACGGTTTTAAGCTTTATAATTTGCCATCTTTCTGCTGCTTAGGGACATAAGTAATCAATGAAAATGTGTATTTCACGAATACGCATGTCCCCTAGATTCCAGTTTATCAAAGTCACTTTGAATCATTCCAATTGAATTTTCACTTCTTGTAAATCATCAATGTCTATAATCGTATTACAGGGTCACAGGGGCTCACCAAGAAAGGTATATTAACAGAATGGCTGAGAAGTCAGTGCAATGCCCTTCAGTCATTCCTCTATAATGTAAAAATGGAATTTCTTCTTAGAAAGCTAGGAAGAGGGGAAGGAGAGAATAGTTTTCTCTTCCAACAGGCATCTAATTGTCCTCTAATTTGTATAAATGTAACACCCTGGGCACTTATTGTTTTAAATGAGGTAGACTGCCACTCAGAACAGCAGAAGTGTAGGAGGGAATGTGTTGGCTTATATAATTAGGAAGATTCGGGAGTGAGAATGGATTAATTTGGACTTAGTTCAACAGAGGGTTCTGTAAACAATAGCACTAAATTCATTCTCTCTCTCTCTCTCTCTCTCTCTCTCTCTCTCTCTCTCTCTCTCTCATGTATGTGGGGGGTATATGGACATATGGACAGAGGTCAGAAGTGGTTGTTCTGTGAACCTGGAATTTCAGATTGTTGTGAGGCACCCAATATGGATGTTGGTCCTGGGAAAGCATCATCTCTGAAGCTTTTTTTCCTGCCTCCTTTCCTTCTTCCCGTCTTTACCTGCCTCATGTCATGATCCTCCCATCCAAGCAACTGTTCATACTATTCTCCTTTAGATCACCTCTGCCTTCCTCTGGAGTTCTGGTTGATAACATCAAGTCCAAATCCTTCTGTTCTGGAAACTGAACTGATATTCCCAGTGGCATGATAATAGGTGCTGTTCACTTTTAAACAACCATGGCACTGGCAAGGCTAGCAGGAGGTTGGTGTTCATGATGGCACATCGAGTTTTCTTGAAGAAAGGGAGCTTTCTTCCAAGACATCTGAATCCTATATATACAAAGGAAACAAGGGAATGAGTGGTGAGCTTATGTATAAGTCAAGTTTCATTATTTCTTCCCAAAACAGGAGTCTGTTGGTCTTGGCTGGCAGAGTTGTGTAGAACAGTAAACATGATCACAAAAAGTCTGTAGGTTACCCTCTGATCATTCTGAAGTCCACCTTTATCTGTCCTTCTTCCAAGTGGAACATAGATCCATTAATTTAAATTTCTTCCTTTGAGAGATCAAAACAACATCTCTTACCTGATATAGCTGTCTCATGGGAGGCTATACCAGTGCCTGGCAAACACAGAAGTGGTTGCTCACAGTCAGCTATTAGATGGAACACAGGACTCCCAAGGAAGGAGCTAGAGAAAGTACCCAAGGAGCTGAAGGGGTCTTCAACCCTATAGGTGGAAGAATAACATGAACTAACTAGTTGCCCCTGAGCTCATGTCTCTAGCTGAACATATGGAAGAAGATCGCCTAGTTGGCCATCATTGGGAGGAGAGGCCCCTTGGTCATACAGACTTTATATGCCCCAGTACAGGGGAACGCCAGGGCCAATATGTGGGAGGGGGTGGGTAGGGGAGCAGGGCGGGGATGCGGGAGGGTAAGGGGAAATTTCTGGATAACATTTAAAATGTAAATGAAGAAAATATCTAATAAAGAGAAAAAAAAAAAAAACATCCCTTTACACACAGTCTCTTGTCCCATAAGTAAAGGCTAGAACAAAGGAATTTTTAAGTAGTCAAATACAAAACACACAGTACATTACATGTTGGGATAGATCCTGAACTTTAAAAGGAAAATATAACTCTCCTTTGTAACAGGTGCCTCATCTCAATCCAAGAAAAAAAAAAATCAAATTTTCTGAAAATGGCTGTGTTTTGAAATGCTTCATTTCTAAGTGTCATAGGCCTAGCTTGCCCCCTGGGTGCTGATGAATGTGTATATTTTTCAAATGTACCTCTTGAGAACATTACAATAAAACATTTCATTATCTATCTTCCTTTTATTTTTTTTCCAAGTGATGTCTCTGCCAGATATAGAATGCATGTAATTCACTGTTGCTTTTAATTTGTCAGTACATTAATTTTAGTTGATAAAGAAGTTAGCTGGATCTGTTGTCCCAGTTATCGTTCATAATTCACATTCATGTGCCTTTTGCTGCTAAAGGCTGTCCTCTGCTTCCCCAAATCTCTGGGGGTTTATGTAGCTTTTAAGTTGTCATTGACCCAAGAGAACGTTTGAGGGTGATGATAGTTTTGCAAGCTTGTTTGTATGCAGCAGTCATGACCTTTTCTCTAAAGACACCCAGCTGCTCTTAGCTGCACCTTGACCTCCAAAAGACACTTATTACGAATCAATTTCATAGATTCTCCTGAAATAATCCAGAAAGTCTATGGTAGGAAATAATAAAAGGGCACCAATTTATTGTCCTTTAGAAGTTGGAAAGAGCAAATGAATCATGAATTTTCAATGAACATCTAGGGACTCTATTAATTTTCTCATGGGTTACTTTCAGTTGTACTATCATGTCCTAAATTTTGAGGGGGAGGGTAACTTCTGAGTACAAAGGGGCATAAGTGTTCTCTCTGTGTTGGCAAATCCAGAATCTCAGTAGGCTGTATGGAATAGGATGTGAGTTTGGAAGAGACGACCATGCTTGTTTACATTTTAATCAAATGGGGACCCCAAGTGTTAGTGAACATTCTTGGGAGTCCAGCACATTTAGTTCTTTTAGTTGTTTAACATAATCCTGCAATTAGATACTGACCTTTCTTTTTTCATTCTATAACAAAAAAATTGTACACACTTGGTGCCTAATAAGTGCTGGTGGAAATGAACTTAAGTCCGACCTCAATTATTTCCCTGTCTATGATTTGTATTAAATCCATTTCTTATCACTGTGGATACACACATGGACGTGACTTTGCTTCCTGATGCCCCTGCCTTTATTTCAAAAGTTTTTACTGGTGCATGTCAGTGAAACATGCATTTCAGAGCAAATGTGGGCTAGATAGAAGCAACTGTGCTTCAAAGAGTTTGTACACTGGGATATTAATTTCCATTTCAGAGTATTTCTATCCATGCAAGATGGATGCTCTGCTTTCAACTTATTAGTTACATAAATGAGCTTATCTATTTCTAATTTTGATTTAATATAAAAAGCATCGCATTTTAGGTTTCATCCGTCTAATTTTCATCTCGTATAATTATTTGTGGTAAGCTGCCATCTGTTCACCAGGTTCATGCAGATAATATTGGATATTATTAAAAGTATGTGTTCTCTAGTAGTGGAATATCCACATTCATAAGTCACGCCGTGTTTCCCAGGGACGCTGTGGTTGAACCCGGGCTGCTCCCAGGGAGAGCCATGTCACCACAGCAATGCACAAGAAGAAGCGCTTCTTAGACCTCTCTGTCATTTCCAGTTATGGTTTAAAGCAGGTGGCTGCTTCTCAAAGACCTTCCTTACTGGAGGCGAAAATGTAAAACTTATTTTGATGACTTCTTCTCTCCTCAGCCTCCCAGCCATCTTGAAAGGCTCTTCTGTCCTCTTTGATATCACCAGCACTTCAAAGGAAATTGAGAGCCTTGATTCCTTTAGCAAATGATTCAGGTAGCAGCATGCAGATCCCTCTAAATGGTATAAGCCCTGATGCATAGGTGAAGGCTGGTAAGATTTACATAATTCGAGTTTATTAGCCTCCTGTGCTTGAAGGCTGTTTTGTGCCTCCCCGGACTTGTGCAAAAATGGTTGGGTGATATTGAAAAGAGCCCAGTCTGCAGCAACTTGGAAAACAATCTACTTCACACCAACTACAGCTACAAAATACATGCCAACTTTTCCTTCTTTCTGTTAATAAGCATTTGTTCTAGAGCCTTTGTAGTCCCTCCACCACTGCAAAAGTTGACACTTCTTGAGATACATAGACAAAATATTTACAACGCATATATGGGGCTAGAGTGGCAGGCATTTTCAAACACAATCACTGAAAAACTGATTTATTTATTTATTTATTTATTTATTTATTTATTATTTTTGTGGCTTTGTATCTTGGTAGCTCACATAGCATTTTACTGATGGTGTTTGCCTAACAAACGCCATAAGCTTAAGTCTTTAAGGTCCTTTGTTATGACCTATTACATCTCCAGCCTCTCAATCTACCTTTTAAAAGGTTGTTTATCTCAGTAAAAAAAAATGAAAATGATACATAATCTGTTTTTTCTCATTTATGGTGAGAGCACCCAGTATTTTGGTCACGACTGTGAATGTTTTTAAAACTGTCAAGTGAAAGGATTTCTACACTTTATCTAAATTGATAGAGCTGGCATGTGCAGCTGGAGATTTCTCAACACAATTATATCAGTAGTAAAGTCAAGAACTAATAATTATAATAATGGTAAAAGCAACATACCCTGGTTGTTACAAGCCAGTTGCCTTCCCGTGTACCATCCTGTACCCAACCATTTAATTCTTACAGTAACTCCATGAAGCAAATGCTAGAAACATTAAGTTAAAGAAGAAAAAGGTGGCTGCAGGTAGTTAGCCTTAGTACTGCCCAAGCAGCCTACTGTCAGTGATACCTTGAGCCAAAATTCAAAGGCAAGCATTCTATTTCAAGAATCTTCTATCATCTATGAAATTCCCTTTACATTAAAATATACTAGTATATTCATAGTTGAGTAAAATACATATGAACTTTACTATTACAACTATTTTGAAATGTGTCATTCAGTGCTAGTAACATGTTTATTGTAGAAACGTGAACATCATCCATTTCTAGAATGCTCTCTGCCTTGGAACACTGATATCCTGGACCCTTTGATTATACCTCTCTAGTTCTTTCTCCCCATGACCCCAGTCAACATTCGTTCAACCCTCTATCTTTTGTAACTGCTACTCTTCTAGGTATTTCATAATCAACATATATGAATCACACATATCCGCATGATTATGTCTTTTTTATATCACTGAGCATAAAATCTTCAAGGTTTATACAATTGCTGATAGTATGTGTTATATCATAAATAGATAGGACCACAGAGCACTTTGGATTTCCTTGTATGTACAAATACACATGACTAAACACAAACACCTTGGGTTTCTATCGTAGCAGTAAATAAGAATATTTCAAGTAGAAAGAACCATGGATTCAGATACTGTCATGTCAAAATTGAAGATGTTGAAGAAACTTCATGCCATGTTGAAGAATCTAGAGCCAAATTTAGCCTGGAAAACCACCAGGACTGTACTTCTCCCAGAGATACTATTCAGAATCTCTTGTATGAATGGTATGACTTCGTAATACATTAACCTTATATCTGCAATATATAGCATCATACATTGCACCATAGATTTTTATAATTTGTCATCTCTGTGAAATCACTTTCATTTGCCAAGAAGAGCTGATATCTAACCCATCACCCACTGGTTTGTTTGTTTGTTTGTTTGTTTGTTCATTTTTCTTTTTTTCCAATTTTTTATTAGATATTTTCTTCATTTACATTTCAAATACTATCCCGAAAGACCCCTATACCCTCCCTCACCCACTGCCCTGCTCCCCTACTCACCCACTCCCACTTCTTGGCCCTGGCATTCCCCTATACTGGGGCATATCAAGTTTGCAAGACCAAGGGGCCTCTCTTCCCAGTGATGGCCAACTAGGCCATCATCTGCTACATATGCAGCTAGAGACACGAGCTCTTGGGGGTACTGGTTAGTTCATATTGTTGTTCCACCTATAGGGTTGTAGACCCCTTCAGCTCCTTGAGTACTTTCTCTAGCTCCTCCATTGGGAACCCTGGGTTCCATCCAATAGCTGTCTGTGAGCATGCACTTCTGTGTTTGCCAGGCACTGGCATAGCCTCACACTAGACAGCTATATCAGGGCCCTTTCAGCAAAATCTTGCTGGCATATGCAATAGTGTCTGCATTTGGTGACTGATTATGGGATGGGTCCCCAGCTGCAACAATCATTGGTTGGCCCATCCTTTTGTCTCAGCTCCACAGCTGATCTCTGTAACTCCTTCAATGTGTGTTTTGTTCATAATTCTAAGAAGGGGCGAAGTGTCCACACTTTGGTCTTTATTCTTCTTGAGTTTCATGTGTTTTGCAAATTTTATCTTGGGTATTCTAAGTTTCTGGGCTAATAGCCACTTATCAGTGAGTACATGTTATACGAGTTCTTTTGTGATTGGGTTACCTCACTCAGGATGATACCCTCCAGATCCATCCATTTGTCTAGGAATTTCATAAATTCATTGTTTTTAATAGCTGAGTAGTACTCCATTGTGTAAATGTGCCACATTTTCTGAATCCATTCCTCTGTTGAGGGACATCTGGGTTCTTTCCAGCTTTTGACTATTGTTTGTTTTGCTTTTCAGCAATAACTTCATTATAAGTGAGCTTGGATTTAGTTTTTGAATTGGGTTGTATATTTAATTTTAAAAACCATAAAAGATCTTTTTTAGAATTTCCCTTTGCCCTGAAGATGCCGAGTGTGAAAGACGCAAGCTTGTATCTCTAACTCACTATAGTTCCTAACATAGATATGATGACCCTGACACGGCAGTGATATTTTTAGAACTAATGGCAAAGCATGTTTTATTTTTCTTTTTCTTTTTCCCCCCTTCTCTTCCTGAATACACCGCAGACAGCCACAGTTCATTGGACTGGAGAGTTTCGGCTGTATAACTAAAAATAAATGCCTCTGTAAAACACCAACAAAGACAATGTCAGTTTCCCAACACCACTGAGCAAATGTGCTTTAAAATATTCTAGAGAGTTCCAAGTGTGTAGATGGGAATGCCGTTTGCCTTGGGCTAGGTTTTTAGAGAAATCCCTTTATTTTAAGACTATTTAGTTTTCAAGGCCATCAATGACAGATTATGTAACTTATGCACTTAACACTTCTAAAATAAGCTGCAGTTGCTTTATCCATTAACAGTGCTGAGGTTACCTTTCAACAAACAGCCTTTCATGGGTGGTTTAGGTAGTTGACTTAATGTTTACAAGAGAGGTGATCCCGAACTTTGTTGGCTCATTACCAACCTACATCAATAGGCAACCAGCAAGATTGTATTCAAAGTCATATAACTTGGCAGGGGGTGTTTGTATGTGCACGCCTTAATTATATCCTAAACAGAAATACATCAAAGCTCTGATACTACATCACAGAAATAAATGGATAATAAAAAGGAGAAGTAAATGTATTACTACTCTAATGAATAAGGTGATCTTTGTCTGGTAGTATGATTTTACTTTGTTAATGGCTGTTGTATCTGTTCAGTTCACCTGAATAATAACAGAAATTATTACTCCTGGTAATTTCAGATACTGACTATTGATAATGTAGAGTTTTGTAGTATACATGAGAGTAACTGGAGCTCACCAGATGTGAGAGATTAATGGCTCATGAAAAGCATAATCTTTGTAAGAAAGAGGCTAGACAAAGTTAGATAGCTCAAAAAAAAAGTGGATTCTCCGGAGACAGATGAAATAGCATTCAAGGCCAATTAACAGGCCAATTTTGCATGTACAGACAATCACAAACAAATCAACTGTTCCCATACAGGGACAGACATCATAGGGTGGAGAAGTTAAAGGATGAATACAGTGGGCCCTAGGACATCTCCATCACCAAATGCAGAGCACTCTTTATTTGTATCAACAGAGAAGATATTTGATGCTTTCTTTCCTTTATTGGTATCATAAGGTAAAACTTTCCCATGTAGTCCAGATATGGGCAACAGAACATGTATAAGAATGTACATGTTCTAGATCAGCATCTATAAACCATAGGTGTTCGGATACAGGAAAGTGAACACTAGTTCTCTATCTCAGTATTACTATCACAGATTATAATTATATCCATGTGTGCACTGCTACAGATGCACTAACTAACATGAACTAACATGAAACAAGCACCATTCTGGCCCTGTTTCATATGAGTCTCCCATACCATGTTAGCCTTGCACCATTCTTGTGGTATTTTTATCTCCTCACAGAAGATTGGAGAGAGAGAGAGAGAGAGAGAGAGAGAGAGAGAGAGAGAAATTAGTTCAATGTCACAATGTTGGCAAATGGCGAAACTTCCAGAGTTGCAAATAAGAACACTCTTGATCAATACTATCCCCTTGAGTAACTTTCTCCACCTCACAATGCAAAGTGTTCTGTACCATACATGTGTGGGTTGGTATTTTTTCGAATCTCAAAAGACATTTCATTTGATGCATGCCACACTTGTTTTATTCACACATCATAAGAGAGTAAGCTGTTTTGTCCCTTTCTCGGTTATTAAAAGATCAAGGAGCTTCATTTCATATGAGCAAACCAAGTGTGAATCCAGAACTTTTCCTCTGATGTTAAGAACAGGACCCTGACATTTGAATCTCCCTGAAATCTGAATTTAGGAGAAAACAACAAAAACAAAAACAGGAACACAAACAAGCAAACAACAAAAACAGCCCTGTAGCAAGGGAGACGCTACTTTCAGGAAAGGATAATGGAATGGAACCCAAAACGACATGCTGGTCACTCTTCATGTTTTTCTTGTGCAGCTGACTAAATCGCTGACTCAGAGAACTGTTCTTTCTTGAAAGGCTTGCTTTTCCTCAGAGAAAGGTGAAGAGTTTCAATCTGGAGGCAAAGTGCACGAGCACTCCAAGAAAAGCGCCTTTAGAGAACGAGCAGTGTTTTCTTTACTTTGATTCTCTTCCCATAAAGGGAATATACAATGTTAACGAATTAAACCCTGATGCCATCTTCAGCCCCGCATTTACTGACTAGCAATTCTTCGACAAGTATGAATTCTCTGTCTACGTGTGAGTAATAAAAAAGTTAACATCTGCTGTAATCTAATCATCTATCTAGGTACACAGTTTTTATAGCAGGAAGGGGGAAACGAAGCAAAATCCCTTAATGATGAATTGCTGATGAGAGCCAGAATCCTGAGGACCATTTAACCATGTGCTTTATGTTCCTTGTTATCCAACATTACTTATGGAAGCCCCTGAATTACACCCATTCTTACTATTAACAACATAAAGAGTGAAGAGTCACAAGTGGGCGGATTTGGGAGAACTGACCATAACCTTTCTGAGTCTGCTCTGTAGGGACCAGATGCCCAACACTGGCCCTTCGCTACCTGGAGACAGTGGCCAATTGCCATTGTGAAAAAGATAGGATCATGTTTCAGCTTTCAGATATCATTTATTAGTATTAACAAGAGGCTCGTTTCTGTGCGAGTAAATTCTCAAAGAAAAGGTGCATAACTGTGTGTTTACCAGAAATATGCTGAAGTGTTCAGATTTTACTTAGATAATCAGTATGTATAGTATACAGTTGAGTCTAATTTATGATCCATAACATCTCCAGTAAACTTTCTCAAGTTCATCATGCCACGGCGATATGATTATCATGGGAAAAGACTTAACCCCTCGGCCTCCCCCAAATAAATCAGTCTGTATGTCCCTCAGATTAGGATAATCTGATATTGTTGGAGGGGTTTGTGATGCCAAGTATATAGGCTCTGATATAATAACATGAGGTTTTCTGCATGCTGATGGTAAGCAGACAGCTGGATCTTTTCTTGTGTTAAGAGCCTTGAAAAACTCTTTTCACGTAGCTGAGTTGCTGAGTTGCTGAGACAATGAGAGGTAATTCAAAGTACACAGAACTTGTTTTTACTCATTATAAAAATCCAATAAAGCAGGAGGCAGAGACAGGCAGATTTCTGAGTTTGAGGCCAGCCTGTCTTGAAAAACAAGCAAACAAAAAAATCCAATAAAGCAGTTTCTCTCTCTCTCTCTCTCTCTCTCTCTCTCTCTCTCTCTCTCTCTCTCTCTCTCTCTCTCCTTTTCCTTCTATGATGTCCAATGACATCAGGAGTGATGTAAGGAAAAGCTGAGTCCCTGGTTTAACTTGAGTGTGCCCCCCACCCCCAATATGATGATGTCACTCATGCTTCAGAGCCAACCTGTAAATATAAATACTGTGTGCTTCTTATCTGACACATGAGGCTCCCTGTGGGTCGGGAATATGCCCGAAATCACAAAGGTGGTGGATGGCAGACTTGGTATTTAAAAGTAACTGCTTTAATCTTAAATCCATGAGTAGCTGTGCTGTATGACTAAATCACCACTCTAGTTCTTCATGACACTGGTCTAAATTATGTGACCTCTCTTCAGAAAGGTCTAATGGTGACTGATTTCTGGTGAGACCCTCCCAATCTGGCTACCTTCTCTACTCTTTAGACATTGAAATTGTTCTTTACTCTTGAAAAGATAAATCGGGCACTTGCCAGCACTTTCCCTGTTCATGGCCCACTGGACTCTTGAGGGTCTCCGATGAGAGTTTGGCCTTTCACTGTTGATGCCTCATTTCTCTACCATAGACTTTGCAATGCCTAAGGACCAATTTCTCTATTTGTGTCACAATAGCACAGCCACACCATTTTAAGTTCTTTTGGGTTTAGGAGGATAGATCAAGTTCATTTCCAACCTCATATCTCACAGCCTCCAAAACCCTAACAAAACAGATTGAATTGAATTAATGCAGGTACTCTACATGTAGCTCAGGATACAGGATGTGACATCAGTATACACAATGTGACAAGTTATTTCATTCTATCCTTTCCTGTTCCTTGTCTATATATTAATAGGCATGGTTATCTCCTACCATAAGAAAATCTTTCAGAGGACATATTTTCTCTGATAACTACATTTATCTTTGTCACTGAACATCTATGAATGAGTTAATCTGTAAATATACTGACTTGGAATACATTGATAGAAAATAACTCTTCAAAGTACACTTAAGTTGCTATTATGGGAACGTACATCTTCTGCTTCACCCATATTCTAGTTTAGATTACAGATTTTCAGACACAGTTTACATCTAACCAGTCTATAGATTGTATTTAGGGAGGCCTCAAATACTATTGCTTAAAAACGTGCTTTAGAATTGGAGTTTTTTTGTCCAAGTTGCACAGTGTAATGAAGGCAACCATCACACAATGAAGCAGGTATCACCGAGAAAAATACATTGTGATTTTGGATCATTGACAACCTCAAAAATTTATCTCCAAGTGATGCTCACCTTTGGTCAAAACAAAATTGAAAATATAATAAACAAATAATAAATAAAGGTGAGACCATGTATAATTTTATGGCAAAATGAAGCATTTTCTAGATCTTTCAAAATTATTATCAAAGTATTATCATTCCATAAAAATATATTTTATTCTGACAATTTTGTACACATATACAGTATTCTTTGATCACAGCAACCCTTGTTTGGCGGGTGGAGAGGATGGAGCCTGTGCATTTTCAGAGAGATCTTCAAATGTGATATTTAAACTTTGCTCCAGAGAACCCTTCCTAAATTTTATGACAACAGAGGCAGTTCTTGGCTCATTTTCATATTTACTGTAGTGAAAAGACTGGAATTATGATGCAGAAAAGAGAAGCTTTTATAGAACACCATGATACTGAATCAGCTGTAATAAAATTTTATGTGGTAGTCCATTCTTCAGGTACAGCATGATTTATATGTGTGCTATGACACTTGTACATCCACTTTATAGATGATTAACTATTTGGTCAAACCTTATATTTGTGGAGTAACAAAGTTCACCAGGATCTTGATCAGAAGAAGTAAACCCCTCAACCCGGTGCCTATTGTCTTCCTGTTTGATTAGAGCATTATTTCACCAGCAGAATATCCCACTTGACTACAAAGAGGGCTGCTAGATGTTTTCTAGTTCCCACAGTTAAAATTTTCTATTCTGCAATGCCAGAGAGCTTGTGTGAGAGTGTTGGAAATGAGCAGAACGTGAAAACCAAAGTATTAAAGTAAGAGGACAATCTAAAGTCCTTGTGTCCATCACACATGGGGAAACATTAAATGAAGGAGAAGCTGCATCTATTGATAGCTATGAGAGTTGTCTCATAAACGCATCAGCTTTGGCTCCCAGCATTTATGGAGGAGACTCGAGTCCTATGAAATCATAGAGTCACCAGGTAGAGTTATATTTGACTCTGTTTCCAAAATCTATAACAGTCCTTTCTTTCTGATGAAACCCACCATCAAATATAGATTTCTACTTCTTTGATATCACCGTCCCATTTTTGCAATTTATTAGAAAGGGGACAGTGAGTCACTGATTCTCAAATGAAGTATGAGTCTATATATCCCAGCTTTCTGCATATAGTACTCAAAAGAATTCAGCAGTCTTAAGATTTAAGATACACAGGAAAAGACTGAAAAATCTCCTTAAAACTTGTAGCTGTTTTCTTCCTTACTTGTTTTTAATGATAAAAACAACAACAACAACAACAACAACAACAACAAAACCACCTCTCTACCTCTCTGGTGCTCAGTTAAATGTTCTTTTACTGGCTTTTGCTGTGTTTGTTTGTTTGTTTTGTTGTTGTCTTTGATTTCTTAAAACAGGATCTCATGATGTAGCCCTGGCTATATGGAGCTCATTATGTAGATCTGGCTGGCTTCCAACTCACAGAGATGTGCCTGCCTCTGTCTCCCACAGGCCGGGATTCAAGGCATGTTTCTCCATGCCTGTCTACATTTTCTATTTTTAATAATGTTACTCATAAACACAAACATCTCTCTCCTCTAAATGATATGCAAAGTAATATGTTATTTTTCTCACTTTGTTTTTCTATATTAAACATGACTCTTTAAATTATAATCTTAAATCTTAATTAAATTATTCTCTCATATACTTTACTAGAAAAGTTGAATCTCAAGTCAGATAAAAGTAGAAGTTCTCAGATTTCTTTTTTATTTAAATCTGAAATTTGGATGATCGACTGAGTACTCATCAAAGCAGGAATTAGTCTTAACAGTGCATCAAAACACACATTTTTATGTTTGTGTAATTAAGTTTTAATAAACATGTTTGATGGTTACTTGAAAAACATAATTTTTCTAGGCAGGGATGACATTTTATACACTATGATATAAAGAGACTTGCAAGACCATTTGTTTTTAATTATATTTTGATTATGATAAGCATTTGTTATTTTCCTAAGTAAAGATTCAATTAATCTTATAAATAGATTTTTCTAAATTTGAGGCTTAAAGGCGCTATGTCAGACACAACTCTCTGTTTGCACTGCAGTCAGTTTGGGCTTTTTCTGACATCTTCTAGAATATTTGTTATTGTATACAACATTTTAATTAGGGACACAGTTTTTAAAGTGCTTACAAGATTTCTGTAATACAAGTGTTCTGTTAAAGTGTTAGTCATTAAGAAATTACGTTTGGAATTATTTTTTTAGATTGCCCATTGAGTTTTATTTCACTCTTGGCTTTTTACATTTTTAGACATGGTACATTTTTATTACCAGTTGACATCCTGGATCATTCAAGTAAAGCATGAAATCAAGATGTTTTAGATCCACATAAACATACATGGCTCAAGGAAACCATAACTGGTGGAAATTTGAGATGGAGGCACCTTGCATCTGTTCTGCTGCATAGGAAATTTTCCAATACCTGTTTGAGAAAAATTCAAGTAAATACTTTTGAAATATATTGCAATCATCACTAAGCATCACAAGCTAACGTAGGTTTTAAAAGCATCTTCTGAATGATGAGATCAGGATGTGGATTTAGGAGTGGGGCATGGTTCAGGCTGGCAGAGCCAGCTCAGTAGAGTTGCCTTTTCCCACTAATCTGGAAACACGGCATGGGAACACAAGGCAACAGCGAAAGTTCTATATCCACTTTCAACTGCAAAGAGCAGTCTGGACAAAAACTATTAATAAAAAAAAAAAGAATAAAGACCCCCGAAGCAAGCAGCTGACAGAAGTATTATGCATGTTAGTTGAGGAAATTTGATAAAGGGCAACTGCTGAATTAGCCAGAACCTTCATCTTCAAAAATAGCTGGGTATTTTTTAATGTGTCCACTAAAATCCCTAACTCTAAGTTTACTCATCTGCCAATTAATGGAGGAGTTAAAGATTTTGACACGACTCTGGCTTCTCTTAAAAAATAAATTGCATAACTCAGAAAGTATGTGGTCTTTCTTGTGAAGGGGTTAGCACATCACAGCAGGGTCTAGCTTCCCAACTCTGTGTGTGTGTGTGTGTGTGTGTGTGTGTGTGTGTGTGTG
>LR754217.1:0-27803 GCA_902729485.2 Mus minutoides | reverse complement strand
GAAGGGAATTAACAGCACCTTTCTAAGGTAAAATAAAATTTAAAATGAAAAGAAAAAGAAAAACATGGGAGCCTAGAAAGATGACTCAGAGGTTAAGAGTCTATAATGTTCTTTCAGAGAACCAAGACTTGGTTTACAGGCACCTGTGATTCTGTGTCTAAGGTACTCAACACACTCATCTAGCCTGCATAGACACCTGCATACACATGCACATACCCACACAAGAAACACACACAATCTTAATTAAAAATGAAACCATGGCAAAGGAGAAAGGGGGCGTGAAAATTATCTGCATTATGTAAGCATTCAAGTGTAATCAGCTATACTGATGTTTAAAAATAAAAAATTAGTTCTGAACAATGGTAAATTTAATAAGGTGTTAATAACTGTATTATTCAGAGGTAGTTGTTACCTTCTAACATGTCAAATGATTGACATTCACATTGACTAGAAAGAAGTGACTGTTTATATAGCATGGATGTGTCTTCCCATCTCCCCACAGCTCTGCTGGTCAGGTTGGTGTAGGAGGATAGATTCACCAGCAAGGAAGCTAGAGCAAGCAAAGAGTTGAGAGAGATTTAATGATGGAAATGTAGAGGAAGAGAAAGTAACCTCTAATTCACAACTTCACAGGATAGTTGTATAGGAACTAGATGAAGTGTCAGGAGGCTGCAGATGGAGGTCTAGCATGGATGTGAGGCAGAGCCCTTCTACTTATTCATTTCCAGACATTCTTCCTTCAGAGTAAAATTCCATTACAGGTGCACTGGCTGGAGATACACCATTTGTTTACCTGTCTCTTGTTCTTTAAGCCATCTGTGGTTTGTGGAAATTGATAATCCAGCTAAATCCAGGGTATAGGATTTATTATTAATAATTATTAATATTATTAATGTTACATTGGTTTCCAGAACAAGTATTTCTTAACCTCTTTTGTTTTTCTTAACATGAATATCCCACGTGGATTTTTTTTTTCTAACCATCTGTGGCCCTCATTTGGACATCAGGTTGTTGTTCTTTTTCAGGGAAATGAAGATTACTAAAGTTTGTTCCCCAGGGATTTTCATCAATTGAAGATTCCTTTTTACCTCTCTGATTGGAAATTATAGATGGCGTTTTAAGTGTAAAGTAAAATACTGTCCTTAAGCATGCTCTTACAAATGCACTATTTGTCTTCCTGTGATTGTTTAATCTTGTTTTGACAGCAGATGGAACCCTAGAATTTGTTGGGCTTTTATTTCAAATTAGCTACTGTCCTAAATAACTAATTTCCACTACTATCCATCAGGCTAAAATGGGCATGTTTGCTTGACTGAGGATGTTAGGCTATCTGTTGGGAGACACAAAAGGACTTGCCTTGGCTTTGAAAGGAGACGGGTCGGAAGCTGGAAAGTGATACTCCCCCTCCCAGTTCCTTCATATCTGTATGGTTCCATTTATCTTTTTTATAAAGACTCTATCTGAAGAAAAATTAAAAGTTAAAAAAAAACCTTCTTGCTAAACAGACAGTTTAATTGGTTCCACTATTTTTGGAAACTGCAAGATAAATGCTACATGTGAAGTTAATAAACCATAATTGGAATTTGCTTAAGAGCGTTCTTTCATTCCACGTGGGCCCATTCACCGCAGGAAGCAATAGGACCTAGCTGGGTTGCAGTAATATATAAGCCCCTTTTCGAAGAACAGTGTGACTTTCTGCATGACCTTGAGGAATGTAATAACTGTTCTAGGTCCCCACTGGACAATAAACAAATTGGGATGGGAATTGAAGACTAAAAACAAATACTGTAACTTAAGAAAAAAATAAAAAGGAAGTAGTACAGCAACTGCTATTTCACTTCTCAGATGATAAAGGTTGTCATATGTGTGTTAATATTTGTTATTTTCCCACATTTTTATAGTTCCCTTTTCCTCCCAGAATGACATTAATCTTTATTTGATTAATTTTGAGCTATGTAAGTACATGGGTTTACCTCTGTACATGAGCTACCACCTGGGTTTTCCATATTATCAAGTTATCAGAGACCCCCCCCCCCCATTCATGGTATTTACTGGACAGAGTTGCTATTATTGTTGCTGTTATTTCTGTTAAGGATACAAAGTTGCATATAGAGAGATGTAAATAATTTAATCTCAAACATGATATTCTCATAGAACTCTGTTCTTTAATCCATGTTATCAATTTGAAATATGTATCAACTTCTTTAAAGAGCTAAGACCAAGATAAATCTCATTTTCTATTTCATTACAATTTAAAATTTATAGTTATCTTTTTCTTACGTGAATGCCCCGATGAGCAGCTATGTCTGTGCACACATACACCTGTGTACTTGTGTACAAGTCAGGGGACTAATTGCAGGTGTCAGTCTTCAACTTCTTCCGTGTTGGACTTGGGGACCAAACTCAACTGGTTAGGCTTGGGGACACGAACCTTAGCACCTCACCCATTCGCTGGCCCTCGTTCAACTTTAAACTTGTAAGAAACATTTAAAAATATATCTGGAGTGTGTTTTTAAAGGGAACTTTATAGGGATAAGTCTTTAAAGAGAATGGGGACACATTTCCAATCCGATTTTATAGGCAGTTAGCAGTGCTTACATATTATTGACTAGATTGGAAAAAAAAAAAAAAACCCACCACATGCATGTCATTGCAGATTGTGGCAGGCGATGGAGTAGAAATTAAAGCACTCTGAATGTAAAAGATGACTCCTGTGTGTTCTGCTGACTTTCCTGTGTTCATGGAGAGAAGCCAGCACATTGATGGGTTGATGTGAGAATTTACTGACCAGGATCTGTGCGAGTGATCCCTGGATGCTAGGAAATGGCCATAGATGGAGAAACTTGTGGTAGTGTAGTGGTCTTGGCTCCTAATGCTATAAATGGGGAGACCTGTGGTACTGTAGTGGTCTTGGTTCCTAATGCCAGAACACATGCTTGCTAACTTGAGGGTGTGACTATGTTCTCAGATGTTCCCATTCTCAGTATATACACACACACACACACACACACACACACACACACACACACACACACACATATATATATATATATATATATATATATATATATATATATGCCAGGGCCAAGAAGTGAGAGTGAGTAGGTAGGGGAGCAGGGCAGAGGGAGGGTATAGGAGACTTTTGGGATAGCATTTGAAATGTAAATGAAGAAAATATTTAATAAAAAAATAAAATAGTTTTAAAAGAAGAGTTTTCTTTGATGACCACATGGTGAAAGTTTGAAAATAGTAAAGCCTTTTCTTGCCATGGTAAATTTTAAATACCTAGGTAAAATAGTCAAGGGCTAAATTGTCATTTGTGATGTTGGATAGGATTGTATTGATATATTTGTTCAAGCTGAAACAAGATCTTATGTGACGCCTGAGTTGGATTTTATGTTTCTCTCCCATGTTGATACTTTGACTCCTGGCAAGTGTCAGGATCTCATTCCTTCTGCAGTCTGAGGGCTTTGGAACACAGTTGTCCAGTAGCTCTTGGGCCCAGTCAACTTTACTTCATGGAACCCACAAAGACTATTAACTTTTTACATGTGTACAAGAAGTAAATGTTTCTTTCGAGAGTAAATAGTTATAATATTGCTTTTCAAGTGATACTTAAAATTTTCATTGACATGCATATTTGAAAGCATTGTAAATACTGGGAATCAAAACACAGAAGTATGTAGCCTTTGAGAAGGACTTAACTTATTTTTAGGTATATGTGGAAATATGCTTAATGCAAATAACAACTTAAAATTTTTGAATTGACCAATCCTCCTAAAAAATTAAATATACAGAAAAATATTGCTTCTCCCTAGAATAGTATTTCTTAAAATTAAAGTTGGAAGACATGTCCTTAAAATAAATAGAACCAAAGAGACATTCTTAATGTACATTATATTTACTAACATTAAGGATACTAAAATTAAAAAGAGAGAAATGCGAAGAGAGTAGTTTTAACTAGTAATGGGCTCTAGCACTTGGGAGGTAGAAGTAGGAGAATCCGGAATTCAAGGATAGCCTGACATCCTAAATAAATAAATAGGTTACTCTAAAGTAGCGTACTAGATTCATTTCATAATAATATGTGATTTTGAAAAAAAAAAAAGCAATCCATAGGCACCAAATACTCTCTAAAGCATTTAGGGAGAACAGTCCCATTGCTTTACCTTATCCGTGCTGGGTATATTTAATATCAGTTTATTGTTTGGGTTGAGATGGATGCTTAGAACTTCGTCTTCACCAGTTAAGTAGCCAACAAATGGAGAGAAAGCATGGTGAACGGACAGTTCTCATAATCAAGGACATCCTCACTTGGAAACACAAAGATAACAAGTGCAAGTTTCATAAAAACAATTGACATTGTTGTAGCTTTTTATTGGAATAGAAAAGGCCATTCACCTTTCTTGCCATTGGAGAGGTCTTTTTCCCTTAGGCGGACTCTTGTGACACAAGACCACAGCTCCTTGAAAAATAAGTCGGTCCTGAAATATGCAGATTTCCCACATGTTGACATATTTCACTATAAAATCTCAAAAGAAAAATAAAACCTCTTAGATTTACAAATATTACCATCAAGCTCATCAGAAAAGTTCTGATGTTTCAGAAAGCTGTTGTGCTCCTGATGGTAAATTTAAGCTTTGCACAATACTCATTTTTGCTCCAAAGCTTAAATTTGAGCATTGGCAACAATACAGCCATATGGTTGATTTCTTCAAGTGGCTAAGTTGCTTCATTTATTTTACGGAGAATGCCTGTTAAATACTCAAGTCTAAATGGCCATAATTGTCTTTGCATGTTTAAAGTAAAAATAATATTCCAGGAAAATGGAACGGTTCGGCTCACAACCCAAACGCACAACTGCTTTCCTGCCAGACAAGGCCTTCATGTGGTTTTCCAGATTAGAACACTTCTTTCCATTTCCCATCACCCCCTATTGCATATTTTAAAAATATATCAGAGGTCAAGATTTAATTAAATTGATAATGTCTTTTTAATGTATTTTTGCTTCAAGAATGGTTTGAGTATTTTTTGGATGGGGTCAAATTAGCATTTGTTTTCAAAGTGAGTACATGCTGGAGAACACCTCTGTGAATACCTATGGTTTTCAGAGGGAAGGTCTCATCTGCCAGAGAACACTGCTTTGGCCCGTCAATGAAAATGTCAGCACAATGAAAAGGATGATGTTTTACCAACTTTATGAAAACAGTTTTGACCTCAGAAATATTCTGGGATCATCCAATATACTTAGGTGCTACAGAAAACAAAATTCAATTATATTTGTATATGACAACAGTAGTAACATATTTTGTATATTTTTAACATTAATAATACTAAATCTTAGGTTTTGTGAACTCTTTGATAACCCAATCACTTTGTTATCATTCCAGATTCCAGTGCAGTTGTCAGTTTTCTTAAGGTACACCTTCATGTCAGAAGTGTTCATTGAAGAGGTTCTGCTGTTACGTTTTGCCGTTAGGAATTACTCTTAAGTCATTTTTGAAAATATTCTTCCTTCCCTGTGCACTTGAATGCAAAACGCAAATACATGGCTTCAGGGATGACCACTCAGCAATGGATAAACAATAAGGCAGGTCATTCCTAGAGGAGGACAATCCCCTTTCTCCCAGCGGTCATTAGTTGCCTAGTAGTTGCCTAGGAGTTGGACCCTATGAAATTTTCTTCCTTCTTCATTAACATTGATATTGTTACTCTTCAATAATGTTAACATTGCCATTGTTCCAATATTGTCTGGCAGCCATTTCTAGGAGAGTCTGTCTCACAGTGGACGGACTACCTGGTATTCTGATTCCTATACTCTGCTTCCTTTTTTTCATGATTTTCCCTGAGCTAAATATTGCAGAAGCTGTAATGTAGATGTATCTATTGGTCCTGGGTTCCCTGTGATCTGTTTATCTCTATACTGTGTCCTCCTGTAGTTTTCTGTGGTAGTCTTCATTAGCTGGGATGAACGCCTTCTTTGATGAGGGGTGGTAGCTAGACTTACCTGTAGATATAGGATTAGATTAGACAGAAGTAAAGAATCAGCTTGTCTTTCAAAGTAGTGATAGTGGGTGTTTTCCAAGGCCCATGATTATACTAGATCCAGATAGGGTTAACAATCTACTGAATTAAACTAAGGTATAAAGTGTGCTATTACATTAAATATACTATCATGCTCACACACTGGAAGAGGAAATCTGTGAGAAGAAACGAAGTTTCCATATGAGGATTTTGTGTATTATAAGAAGCACAAAACACACATAACTGGTCCCTCTTTTTTGGGTTTTAAACAGAATCACACTTTTGGGGTATAGTAAAATAACCCCCAAATGAAAACATAGATGGTAAAATTTGCTTATCTTTCTTAATTTTTCAGTTGCTTTTATATAGACTAGAGCAGCTGTAATAAAACCTGCCACGCATGTGCCTATAACTGGACTCCAGGAGAAAACTCTGCCAGGCAACTGTTTCTTAATGATACAATCTGCATATTTTAATGAGGCTGGAAATGTAGGAAACTGTGTAGACCCTCGGCTCTGTTCATTCTGGGTTTCCCCCTAGTAGTCTGTACATTGTTTTCCTTCATTAACATATTATAATGGGAAGTGGGGTTCCGATCAGCACCCACCAGACTGATATAGCTTGACATTTTCAGACTTGAGATGAAATACTAACAACCTTTCAGTGGCGACTCCGTGTTGTGCTTCGTCTAATGATCACTCAAATCATCGAGAGGCCACCATGGCTACCACACTACACAGCAAAACAATAAAGGCAAACTAACTAGGACAGAGCAAGGCTTCTCAAGATGCCAGGATCAAATCCCTTTTTCTCTTGTCTTTTCTCTTCCCTCCTCAGTTTTGTTATACAAGATTGTGTTGGCAAGTTTTATACCAACTAGATAGAGGATAAAGTCATTTTGGAAAAGGGAACCTCAGTTGACAAAATGCTCCCATGGGATGGGCCTGAAGGCAAGTCTGTGGTACATTTTCTTGATTGATGTGGAAGGGTCCAGCTCACTGTGAGGGGTTTAACTCTGGAACAGTGGTCCTGGGTGCTGTAAGAAAGCAGGCTGAGCAAGCCGTGGGGAGAGAGCCAGCAAGAAGGACCTCTCCATGGCCTCTGCATCAACTCCTGCCTCCAGGTTCTCACCCTGCTTGAGTTTCTGCTCTGACTTTCTTCAGTTATGAACTATAATGTGAAGTACAAGTGAAACAAGCCCTTTCCTTTCCAAGTTGCTTCAGGATATGATGTTTTATGATGGCAATAGAAGCCCTAAGATGGAGTTCTTAATTTTCTTTGTTTGTTGTACTTTCTCAACTCCTTGAACATTTGCTTCCTTATTTTTAATTTTCTTTTCTCTATGTCTTATACCCACTAACCAAAGGCAGGTACAATATGAATTACTTGATATCCATTATCTTACTTAACATACAATATTGTAAAATAAGGCTAGATATAAATTATTTCTATATATACATAAAGACATATTCAGGGATACAAACTTTATATGTGTATATGATATTGACATTGCCAGTATGCAACTAAATAATGTGTTAGAGATAAGCATGTATAAATTTGGTAAGATCACATGAACTGTGTAATTCATGCAACTAAAAAGTTGACTCTGAACTGAACCAGACTTATGTAAACCTGTCAGTAATCATGGTTCATCTTTTACACTAGAACAATCAGAAGTATGAATTATTTTTATGTTGCGTTTTTCTTAGCTCCTAAACCACTCAATTTAATCATGTACAAATTGAGGGTGGTATGCTTTATACATTACCAGTCTGGTCCAGCTACACATAAATATATAAAATTCAGAATTGTCCTATATCAAACTACCTGTACCAAAAATTCATGAGGAAGTGCCCAGAACAGATTGAACCTTCAAACTGAGAGTCAAAGAACATATGCATTTACATCTATAGTATTTGGATATGCATGATTTTTAGATTACATTTTAGAAACATATTATCTAAATTTGCCTTCAAAACTGCTGGATTATAAGTGAATACATAATTTGGAATTGAAATAATTTTTACCAAGACACTCATCTTTATAAAAGTAGGTATTAACATTTCAAAGGGGAGGTATTCTCTCTACCTAAACATCAAGTTTCTTTGGTAGTTATTAACATTTTCTCATAGTATCTCAGACTTACTGTTATGCGACTTCATATTCTACATTACGCCGGTCACTTTCCAGAATTTCTTCACTGTGACTCCTCTGAGGCCTTGATTATAAATTCCTTTCCTTGTAATGGAATTCTGAGCTATACAGATTGTTGGAACATTAGTTGCAGTGGGTGAACTAAAGCTTTATTTATAGTTCTGAAGAGAAGAGGCATGGGCCAAAGAAACAGTCCACTAGAAGAGTTTAATGTAGAGATGTCATGTGACTTCTAAGGCAGAGTTCTGAACTCACTGTAGTGACTATGAGTCAATAAGCTGGGATAGATAGTCCAAGAATCTTCACTTTACCAAATCACCTGAAGCAGTTGATACCCTAAATAAATCAAGGAATGTGATGAACTGTTTCCAAATATTACTGAGGGAGGCTACAGAGATGGTTCAATGGTTCAGAGTATTGAGTTAAGAGTACCCTGGTTCAATTCCCAGTGTCCACATGTTGGTTCATCTGTAACTCTAGTTCTTGGGGACTCCATACTCTTTTGGCCTCTGCGGGCATCAGGCATCAGGCATGCTTGTACTACAGAGTCATATATGCAGGAAAATATAGCCAAATACATAAAATAAATGATCATTTTAAATAAGCTTTCTAGGGAAGGTTCCAACGTGTTTGTGTTCAGCCCCTGCTCCTACTGAGAAGGCACATGGAACACTTCACAAGCTGTCACTTGTGCCTGCTATATGCCAACCTGAAGCTTTCCTCATGCTCATTTCATTTCAAAGGAGAGGTATTCTCTCTACCTAATTTAGCTGACTTAGTCACTTCTCATCCGTCCATGTTATGATTCACACAAATGGCTCCCCACAATGACATTGATTCATGGTTTGGTGAGGAATTTATGTTGACCCCTGTGTCAGGTACAAAATTCATTCTCAAACTATTGTCCCTTTGTTGAAGAAAATTATACCCCATAAAGGTGTAAATAGAACTATGTATGTAAAGATTACAGAAGATCTAGAATGCTCTGCTTTTGGAACAGTGCCTGTAAAGTGGTTTCTGAGTTCTCAATAGTCTACATTCTTATTGTAGAAATGTCTCAAGCTTAAGATTCTGTACCTTAATAGGAAACCCACTTAACTGTGACTCAGACTGTTTGGATGGTCTAGACACAGTGAATACAGGATCTAGTGACCCATTTGCCTTCTCAACAAAAGCAAGGATTCAGATATGCCAGAATCACAATCTTCATTTTGGAAGGGACTTTGCTTCAAGAATGTGGCCAAAATGAGGCTAATATGAAAGGCATCTCTGCTCCTCACAGCTTTTGTGACATATCCTCATTTTCCTGCTGACCACTTTGACCAAATCTTTAAAATGTGTTTGGTGCTCTTGCTAAGGTCGAAAAGAACCATTTCATGGAGAATAAACCATCATAAATACATGGTGTGGAAAAGCAACTGACCCAACTCAGTATTTTCTTTGATTCTGAACTAATGATGTTATTCCTTTAAAAAACATATTATAATGTGAGCATTTAGTACAATGCCCAACAACCGGGGATCTCTATAGAAAACAGGCACGGGTCTGAAAGATGTAATGGATTTTGGACAACAAAATTGTTGGTTTTTTCCCTTTGAATCTATGAAACATTTTCTTGAAAGAATTCTTCAATATTTTTCAGTGTCTGGTTGTGTATACTCTTTAATCAGTCATAAGGAAATGAGATATGTGATTTTTCATAAAGGTATTTTAGCTTTCTGACAAGGTAGATGAGTATCCCATGTGATGAGATTATTGCTACATAAAGTTTATAGAGGATGTGTACCTACTTCTTCATCAGGGCCTGGACTAAAGTCTTTTTTCTTTCACTATTATTTATAGTGAATTAGTGAAAAATAAGGTTGACATTGATTAAAAATATTTTATTTATATTTTCCATTTTGAGACTTTGTTACATGTATATTAATTGTTAAGACTTCTACCCTCCCTCTCTCCTCTCAACTTCCTTCTGTGCCTCCTTCAATTCGTGATTTTTATCTTTTGTTATAAATGCAAACATACACACACACACACACACACACACACACACACACACACTCACTACGGAGTCCATTTAGTGTATTTGCATGTGCACATTTAGGGCTGACACCTTGAGGTTGGATAACTAAGCCTCTTTGTTAACAAGATTTTATTTTGAACTACTAGAGTTTAAAAATATTTTATTAATAACTCTTGGCAAGTTTCTTACAATGGATTTTGACCACATTCGCCCAGAACTCCTTTGAACTCCTTCCTACATCTACCCCCACCCCTATACTCCCTTCAACTTTATGACCTTCGATTTTTCTACAAACCTATCAACTCTTCATTTGTCACAGCCATACACTTCAGGCACCACCCACTGGAGTATAGTATGGGTACCTACCCAGGACCCACACCCTTAAAGGAAACTGATTCTCTGAGCTAGAAAGAGATGCCTTGATGGATAAGAGCACTTGTTGCTCTTAGAGAAAACCTGGGTTACATTCTCAGAACCCACATGGGAGTTCACAGGCATCCATAATTCTAGTTCCAATGCATCTGGAAACCTTTTGTGGCCTCTCTGGGCACCAGCTCCTCATATGGTACATATATAAACATTCAGGTGACACATTCATACACATTAAATTAAAAAAAATCACTAAACCAAAAAAATTGAATAAGGAAACTATTATAACTCTCCCAGAAGCTATACTTTTAAGTTAACCAAACATCAAAAGTGGAATAATAATTTGGATATCTGAAAAAATATTTGAAATTCACAGTTTGATGTTTCTTGAATAAAGTTTTGTTGATTTATGCCATTAATGACATGCTCTCTGGGGGTATACTTCTACATTACAGAAGCCTAGTCTATACTTGCAATTGAGGCCTGACTATAGGTGTCCCTTGCTAGTGCTCCACAAGTTACAATGATATAGTGACAACATCTCCTTTGCCACATTTCCCCAGGGTGTGAAAAGCTACCTCCAAAGATAAAAGAAGTAAAAGTTCATTGTGAATGAGCATTCACAGGTGAATACTTACAATAATTTCTCACAACAGGAACCTCTTACTTGGACCCAAATTAAGTACAATGTTAGTACACAAATGTACAAGGAATCCCAACAGTTTTATTAGGAGAAATGTAGTACAGATACTCAGCTATCATTATTACATTTGAATGTCCTAAATATGTAGGGTTTTTTTCCTTGCTATAAAATATTTACTGCATGTGATTAATTTTTTTTCATCTAGTGTGCAAAGTCTAAGATAGGTGTGATGTGATCCTGCAGAGAAAAAGCATGGTGCCCACTTTTATAGATCACCGAATGCACACAATTCACAAAGTAATTATTTCATTGTGGGAAATGTTTCAATGCAGTGGAGTCATCTTTTTAAAAATAAGATTTTCTCTGATTGTACAATATGTGGTACTATTAAAAAATTTTGCTATGTGAGTTTTTTTCCCCCTTAGTGCTCTGAGACATAAAAGAAATACACAGATGCAAACCATTTCTGCCACTGCAACAATATAAAAATATTCCTGATAATTCTCAAATCTTTTATATTTTACAAACTATATTCAATATCATATGAAACTTTGAATAACTTTTCATTGCATTCAAAGATACTTGTTTGTATTATTTTTCAAACATTTATTTGTTATTTATTTCATTTGTATATATGTTTACCCTCATGTATTTCTGTGTGCCATGTGCATGTTGATACCCAGAAAGGAGCAGAAGAAGGTATTAGTTCCTCTGTAACTGGAGTCCCAGATGATTGTGAGCCACCATGTGGGTGCTAGGAATTGAACTGTGACCTCTTGAGCCCCCATTAACATTACTTTTATGGGTGAACTTTAGACACTTCTTTATGCAAGCCATAACCTGGAGCCTCCCTCTGCTAAGACTATTAACATATTTTGGGTTTTACTTTTATTGCCATGGAGTTACTATTAAGAAAAGCTTCTGACATTTTATTTTCTCTGCATTGGTGTATTTTTTTTTAGAAGTCTTTTAAATGAAATATCACCTTCATTCATTTAAAATGCTAGCCAACTGAAAAGCTTACGTAGCCCAACCTAGTTTTGAATTGACTGATAAAATGAAGGCTGCTTTATTTTACAGAAACTAGAGAAAGCACGGAGGCTCTGATTCTAAATAGATGAGTTCTACCAAGCTTTCAAGCTTCCAGAAGCTAGAATTAGACAGAGAGCCAGCCCCTGGAGGAACTATTCAATGAAGTTCACTCATATGTATAAAGGGTTTGGCTAAGATCAGTTTCAGCTACCAAAGGATGTTAACAACAGCCTGTCTTCCCCTCCTCAGAAAGGAATATTCCCTCTGAAGAATGTATACAGCTACTGGGGGAAAAGCCTCTCCCACTCTCCAGACTTTGAGAAGCTCCAGCCATGATGCTTCAGAAGTCAATGGCCTAGACCCTTGTCACAGAGCAGCTCAGTCACCCACTATATTTGATTGTTGTGTGAATTAGATTAGATACTACATGTAAAACACTTAACTCAGCCTCAGGGGAGGCAGCACTCCAACACTTTACTATAAACTCCAGTAAACCTGTGACCTGACAAGAAAGGTCATCTTACTCTTGGTGGCCTTTGGAAAATTCCCATTGCCTGCATAGGAGAATCTCGGCCGGCCGCATGAAATAGATGTAATTTGCAGTCAAGCTGACAAACCTAAAAGGTGTGTGTGTGTGTGTGTGTGTGTGTGTGTGTGTGTGTGTGTGTAAGTTTGAGGCCAACAGCACAAACTCCATTCCGTGGCTACTTTTAAATTCTTCCTTTACTGCTTCCTATTGAAATAGTAAATGTTAACAAAAGAAATGTTTAAACAAAGCGCTATTAGGTTTTAGTCTAATGCCTTTTATGCTTCTGTTTAATTCAGACAAACTGGCAGAGTTCATTCTTTTTTTTCCTGCTTCACTTAAAATGGTTACAGACAAATGACATTTTTCACAATCTGTGATCTCCCTCAAATTTTATTTCTCAAGAATTTTAGTGCACCTTAATTTTTTAAAGGAAAAAAAAACCACCTACTATAATTTGTTAATCTAACTCTACTGCCAAGTTGGCTATTTTAACAATAAACTGGATGCAAAAACTCCCCCAGGTGGAATGCTGAGTACCAAGCTAAAAAAATTGGCAGTATAATTGACATTTTATAGTGTTCCCAAGCAGAAGCTTGTGTCAATGATGGTTATATATACATGTTTCAGTTGTATACATTAGCGTACATGTACATACATACACATATTTATCTGTCTTGGGAGTTATACTACAAATGGACTAAGTAGGTTCTTTTCTTTAATATACATGCATGGATGCTTAATGTAACACAGAAAAGAAGTAAATTTTTGGTAATTTGATAAAATGTTAATATGGAAAGAAGCATTTTTTTCCCATTGCATTAATACCAACAGAAAAGACAAAATATTCTCTGGCGGGTTGAATTGTATAAGTAAATAATAATTTATATTTTAAAGTATTTACCCTGGCTTCCTAGAAATGTGGCATTCTAGGGTAGTCTTCATGAAGTTAATGAAGATAAAAATTGGAATATATCTAAATCTAGTAGAACTGGAGAGAGAGAGAGAGAGAGAGAGAGAGAGAGAGAGAGAGAGAGAGAGAACATTTTGTGCCAAGTAAAATGGTACACATCTTTAGTCCCAGCACTAGTAAGAGAAAGATGGGGGAAACAATCCAGCCAGAGGCCTGACTGTGTTTCTTTGCTCTAGAGTATAAACAGTAAGTGTCTGAATTTTTGTGTGATCACAATAGCCCTGGTAAAGTAAGATGCATTTCTTTACAGGAAATAGAATATCTTATAGCAGTTGTCTACAATGAACATCACACTCACAGAAAGAGAGAGAGAGAGAGAGAGAGAGAGAGGAAGAGAAAATGTGTTCATATCTGTTGCTGAGAGACTTGCCGAATATGTGTAAAATTAGACTTGAATAAGTTCTTATCACAAAGACCCCACTGGAGAGTTCTAAAGCCTTCATCACCATACATCAGAAGTTTCATCCTTTATAAAGGGCTTAAGACGGGAGGGATGAAGGACAACATATCAAATGGTCCAGCTTTTCTTTAATAAGAAGAAACCTTAGTTTCAGATATGCTACATTTTATTGAACCCACTGCACTGCATTCATTCTAGCAAAAACCAAACCAAAACAAAACAAAATCAACAACAAAAAAACCTACTATGTGTATGAAGAAAGGGAGATGTTATAAACCAGGACTCACAAGTTTTCACTATGCACCTTATGTCTCTTTATCTCTCCCAGGGCTGAGTTCTTCATCCAGTTGGTGGTCCTATTTGAGAGGAGACTAGTGGATTAGGAGGCTTTAGAAACCCTGATGCTGTTGAAGCTGGTAATGCACAAGTAGTTGATTCAGAAACCATGGAGGAAAGCTCTGAGCAGGAGAAGAGCTAAAGACAAGAAGTCAGGAAGGAGGCTCTGTGAAACCCAGATTAATCTTCCCAGGAAAGAGCGGAGACACTAATGCCTGAGAAACATAAAAACAGACTGCAAAAAAGCAGAAAGGGAAAATAGTCACATTATAGCTTTTACTTATTTTGTTGGACTTTTATTTCCAAATCACACAATTGTCTGAGATGATTTAATGCACAATTACATAAAAAATGAAATTAACATGGTTTTAAAAGCATAAAAGCAACTGCTAAATAAAGCCATAACATTTTTCTCTGTGCTACCAAGATAATGAACCATATTTTTCATTTCTAACTGTGCTTCTGTGTCATGAGTCTGGAATTTGGGGCAGGAGGGGGCAGGGAAATACACCTCTGCTACTGAGAGACTATCTCACAGCTCCCCAGGAAAAAGTGCCTTTGTCACTTCCAGAGTGCAGCGCATTGAGGAACAAAACAGCAGAGCCTGTGAAGAGCTGTGTCTCTACAGCGCTGAATAACTAAACACTCTCACTAATACATGGGGTAGAGAAGAGCAAAGGGCAGGAGAACACATCCCCGACTATGAATCTTGGTATCTATTTGACTACATAGAGATTAGTTCTGACGCACAAGGATGTTCTTTCTTGATGTGGACGAACACTGTAAAACTTTATGTATACATGCACAAAACATATAGCAACCTTGTAATCTGTGTACACTCATACAAGCTAAACATGTGTACATATATGCATATAAATGTTTACATACATACATACATGTATTACATATATATATATATATATATATATATATATATATATATATATATATACATATGTACACACAAACACTCCTAAGAATTTTTTATATAATTTTCAGTTAAAATGCCTTCCGCTGATGGTGTATGCGTGTATTCAATTTCTGTAGGAGAAATTAGATCAAATCTTTTCAGAATAAATTTATAAAGATAATAGTATTAGGTGATAGAATTACAACTTGATTCACTGGTTGAATAAACAGAAGCATATAGAGAGTACCTCTCATATTCCAGAAGCTGTGCTCCTGTTGAGCTCAAAGATAAATTCACAGGAATGTTTTCCTGCCCTCTGGGAGAATACAGTCTAATATAATACTACATTTTACTATCCCTTAGTTCTGATGTATGTGTGTACGCCAAAAGAATACATTCCTAGAGTGAAGAGTGCCATTCACTGACTCTTGTCACCAGAGATTAATGTCTAAAGTCACTTAATTGAGGAGTCTATATAAATGGTTGTGGCAACCCTGTCATCTATGTCCTTTGCCTTAGCAAGAAAAAGTACTAAGAAGCTCACATTTGTTTTTCTAGAGCAACTTTTAACCTGCCTGTGAGAACCCAGAGAGGGTCTGATCCCAAAGATAGGGAACAAACACGTAGATTCAGAATCCATGTGATTTTGTGGATTGCAAACTTTACTGAAGCAAGCATAGTCCATAGGCAGAAAGAGGAGATGGCTGTCCCCAACTTGAGCTGAGAGAGAATTATGGAAAAGCAATTCTGAGCCAGAGTATACTGAGTTAATCTGAGCCTGATACTGAACAGGCAGGCATGTCCCCAACACTAGGACCTGGCAGTCCATCTTTTCATATCCTTTTAGTCTACTTAGAGTTTGTAGGAAGCTATGTTGGGAATAACAGAGGAAGGTTGCTCTGCTGTAGCCATTGATAGCCATGACTCATGAAGTCAAGTATGACAATCTGAATACACACATCTGTGAACAAGACTAAAGTTTATGTGTAACTGTTCAAAAATTATCCACCTGTGCATTCATGAATAGTAAGAGAATTGTATCTCTGAAGGAATACAGGGCAGTTTTGTAAGATTCTGAGAGAAAGTCACTGGTGGCTTCCCAGCCCATACAAAGATGCAAAGCGTCACCTGTGGGGGATATATGTGCCTTAAATGACACAGTCTAGTCTACTCTCAGTTACTGTTGCTTTGGGACCTAGGGTTTTGGTCACTTCAGGAGTTCTCTGTACAAATTTAATTTACCCAGATGGTATATAAGTTTGCACATCCATAAGAAAAATTATCTACATGAAAGAGAAGTCCTGAAAGAAACAAAAGGATTTCAGATTGATTCAGAAATAGAGCAATTCAAATGTTTTATGACCTAGTGTACACTCATGTACCTGTCTATATATGAATATAATTTGTGTATGCATATCTATAATATGTAGACTTTTAAAATACATACACACATATGTGTAATATATAGTATATTATATATAGTACATATAATCATGAGTAGATGTTTGTTATATACATCTTTTTGAGCCCTGTGTAAATAGAATTTAACACCTTTTTGTCCATTTTTGTCTTTCCATAACAAGTGAAAATAATTTTGTTACATTATCTAGCAGATTTACTACCAAGCAATGCTCTCTGTTAGTTGTAAAATGCCAGAAAAAAATCAGGGTCATCTCTTATTCCTGTCATCTTAAAAACTCGGGAAAAATACTGCTCCTTCAGTCAGTGTGTCTTCAGTACCATTTATCTGTGTATTTTTTGTGACAGTGTATTATGCAAAATTTAACAAATGTTTACTGTTTTCTTATGAACTGTTAGCCTAATATATTCTGCTTAAATGTTTTTCTTCCCATTCTAATATACATTCAAGGAATTCTATTCTCCATCATAAATGCTGCCTTCTTTCTTTAATATTAACAGTAAAATGATTATGCTACCATATAATATATTTTAAAGCCTGTTTTTGACTCTGCTCTCGAGCCATGGCCCTGAGTCTCTTCTAGAATGGGACCACTGCTAACAAATTATTTTCTAAGCCCATTGTCTTCTATCTCAGTGTCCTGAAGCTTTCTGCAGACGTGTCTCAGAACATGTCATTCTATTAAAACTGACTTCTTTAAGGTTACTAATGACTTCTTGTTAATTCCAGTTTTCCCTCCTGTCTCTTCTTACGGAACGTGTTGGTCGCATGGTCAAGCATATCATTCCCTCTCCCTTGGTATCCCTTTTATCTCAGCTTCCAGGATGGAGTTTTGACCATGACTGACTGGCTGCTCTTGCTCATTTTCTTTTGTTATTCCCTAGTCTTCCCTTTGACATCTTCATTTTAACTGTGGCTCATTTGTTAGAAACTTGCTCTGCACTGTTAAAAAAAAAATCCCTTTTCCCAGGTGACCTCACCTCAATCCTCTACATCAACCTTTATGAGCCCCACCTCTACATGTGATTGGCCCTGAAATTCAGACTTAAATATTCAACTGTTCACTCGATATGTTCACTTGAAAGATAATCAATATCCCAAAGTTGACATGTCCAAAATTGAATTCTTGATTTTACCTTCCAAATGGCCTTCTCTATAGTTGGCTCCATCCAAGTCAAGAATAACTCCATCCTTTTGTTTTTTTCAGGTCAAGATGTTTAGAGTCCTCCCTGATTCATGGCTTGTCCTCAAGCCAACAGTCCATATCCAGTTCTCACACTTAATACATTTTTTGAAATATTTCAGGCATTTAACCACTGCTGACTAGGTCCCCTGCCCTGCCCACGTCTAAGCCCCAGTCCTTGCTTCTCTGGATCATGCATAAGCCTTTATCAGCCTTTCTAAGAGGTTGTCTTATTTTGACCATTGACCCCTTGTAATCTCTGCTCTCAAAAAAATGGCAGCCAGAATGATCCTTTGAGAAGATAAATCAAACCCTGTCAGCCTTCATTTTAAATCTCTTCAATTGCTCTCTGTTCCACTCAAAGTAAAGGTCTAAATCCCTACAGTGACCTGTGCAATCTATCAACGTTGACCTCCTACTCTCCTTCCAACTATATACTGTTCTAGTGTATCTGCATGCTGGCTGACCCCAAGAGTCTAGGCAGCTCTCTCAACTCCACTACTGTTTTAACCTCCTCTCTCTCTCTCTCTCTCTCTCCCTCTCTCTCTCTCTCTCTCTCTCTCTCTCTCTCTCTCTCTCTCTTTGGATTTCTTTTTTTTTCCCCAGAAAACTATGAGACTCCTTTCCTATGTCTTCTAGCCTTTGATAATTATTCTGTACTTCTAGGGAGCTTTTTAAACGGTTCAAAATCACAACACTGGACTCTAGCAGTTTTTCACTGTCTCTGCCCCACTTCGTTTTGCTCCGTGGTGCTAAGCACTTTGAACACACACTATGTAGTTAACTTGCTTATATTTCTTAAAGGCAGGAATGTATGTGTTTGTAGCCTTGGTGTACATAAATATAATTGGCATGGTATTCACTGTTTTATATGTTGACAAGTAAGGTTTCTATTTAGTATCTGAGGAAGTCCACATTTCTGTTAGGTGTGCTTCTGACTGTTGGATTTACTATTGGGGCTGAGTTAAATCTCTTGCTCCCTCTGTGTCATTCATAGGTATCCTCTGATGAGAGGTGCTTATATGTCATTTGCCAAGATTTTAAAGTATTATGTGAATGTTGATGAATTAATACTGTCTCTTTCAAATATAGTAGACTAAGATCTATTGAAAGGTGCAATCGTGTATGCCCACATCTCAAAATGCCTGTCATGTTATTGATAATTCTTCTAAAATTAGTAAGTGGCATATGACAAAAGTGCTGCCTCTCCATAAATATTTGAGCAACATTGATACATAACATCTAACAAGCATAGCATTTAATCAAGATTAATTAAATGCAAGTTGTTTTTTTATTCATTACTTAAGTATCTCTATTGCAAATTATAAAATTCTAACTCAGCTTGCACAAATGCAAATGATAATAAATTTTGAGATGGAAATGAGTCATCCCAGCATATGGTTGCTAGCCTCAGGAACCCAGTGCTATCCTCAGGGTTTGGTTTCTCTTCCTTCTCAGATCTACACATTGAGTTCATGTGTGAAGACATGCAGGATGCTAACAGAGAACTCAGAACCCATGGTATGGGCTTTGTCACTGTGACCCAAGAAATCAGCTCTTCTTATTGGCTTCTTCCAGGGGCAGTTTATACACAGAGAGATGAAATTCTGTGCATAAGACTTGGAGAATGTGCATCTCTAGAAGTTCTAATAGTCTGCAGTGGCTAAGAAATCTGTTTAAATGTCATCAGAAGCCATACAGTATCTCACAACTGTACTGTGAGTCATTCCCCATTGCTTGTGAGATATATAAAGAAAAAAGAAAGAAAGAATTAACCCTGTGCTATCCATGGAGAATTCAACTCAGAGATAAAGAGTTAATTAGTACTAAGAGCTGCTTCTTAGCCTTATCCACCGATCCATCCGTAGTGCTGCTGCTTCTAACAATTACTTCCAGCCACGTGGAAATTATAACACTCAAAGTCATTTTTTTTACAGTGTTCCCCTCAGCCTCTGTGCCAGTCATCGGTGTCCTCAGTCTGACTGTTCTAATGATCCAGCAGCAATGGTACATTTCATGGAAACATTTCATATTTTGAAGCTTTCACCAAAGGGCTGTTAGCTGTTACCCAGTGATCCACTGCTTAGATCTCCCACTGTGAATTCTCTGGTCTTTCTTTTGTTTTGTGATATGCCTAGACTGTTGTCAAGGATACCTAGCTCTTCACTCTCTTGTTTGAACAATCCACAAAGTGTTCTATTAAAAGTCCCAATTAAATGTGTACAGCCATTCACCTGTATGCTCATCCTTTCCCTCCCTTGCCCACCCACACATGACCAACCATCTGATTAAAATATATATATATATATATATATATATATATATATATATATATATATATATATATATATATCTATCTCAAGGGTCAAAAGACATGAAGAGACACAATGCCTGGGATCATAGGGTATCATACAAAAACCATGGTGATGCTAGCTATAGTAATTGTTGTCTTAACAAAGCAGAATAAACCCAGATTGAAAAGATGTAAATAAAAAATAATACAAAATAGAAATCAAGAGAAAGATGCACATTTTGTTCAGCTTTATGGCTATTACATTATTAGTATTTTAAAGGTTAAAGGTTTTTTTCAGCATAAAACTTGTTGCTAGTACAGTAAAAGAGAGAGGGTCTGGGACAAGCAGGAAATACTTTAATCATTGTAAAGTTATACAAATGCTTGAAATTTGAACTGCATCATATATTAGTCAACTGTCCATTTCATATAGTCAGTTCTATATTTCTAAGGCACTGTAAGGTAATGAATGGATAAGTACTTAGGCATTAGAGTAAGGGAAACTATAATTATTAATATTATTGTTGTTGTTGTTATTATAATTGTTGTTCATGATGACTACTAGAATGTCCTTTAGGTATGCAGAACATTATTTCATGATCTATAAAGTAAAATTACTAAAATCACTAACAATGGCACCTGTGCCATGGTATCTGACAAGCATGCATTAAGTTAATGCATGCAAGAAAATGATCATAGCTTTGCTCAAAGCATTAATCAATGGATGTTAGCATCCACTAAATAACATATACTGCAATTAGGGAGGTTGGGAGCAAATCATTAGTTATATTTTATATTTAGAATCATAATCTTATAAGGTTTATTTGACTATTTTTAAAACTTTACATAAAGATTTATATATGTTCAAATATGCTATCTTGGGTATCATGCAGGGTTATTATTGAAGAAATAAGAGAGTAGGAAAGAAACCTGGGGATCCTTCACGTATATAAGAATATGCTCAGTTGGAGCCTGATGCCACCTATCACTGAGATGGGGCTCTTTACGACCCCTCATAGAGCAGAGATTGATGCTTCAGTAGAATGTGCTAGAAGGTCAGTTGTTTGACTTGTCCAACACCCAATTCTTTTTTTATTAGATATTTTCTTCATTTACATTTCAAATGCTATCCCAAAAGTCCCCTATACCCTCCCCTCACCCTGTTCCCCAACCCACCCTCTCCTGCTTCCTGGCCCCAGCATTACCCTGAACTGGGGCATATGATCTTTACAAAACCAAGGGCCTCTCCTCCCATTGATGGCCTCTGCTACATATGCAACTAGAGACACAGTTCTGGGGGGTACTGGTTGGTTCATATTGTTTATCCTCCTATAGGGTTGCAGACGCCTTTAGCTCCTTGGGTACTTTCTCTAGCTCCTTCATTGGGGGCCCTGTCCAACACCCAATTCTTAAAACTGCTTGGAAGACTCCTGTGTCTATTTAGTCAATTCCTTCTATCTGGGAGTTTCCAATGCAAGCATGGCAACTTCCTGAATCAGGAAGTCATAGGTGGACTGAGCATAGGTTCTGTGAGCCAAGTGGTAAACCTTTCCATCGATGGGATTCCACGGAACTAATTTTTAAATCATTCTTTTATCTCTGATGCTTTCATATTCAATAGGTTATCACTTGAAATACTTTTACTGTTAAAAATGCCTCTATTTGATCCCAATCCTTTTATTTAGTTTATTGTGGTCTTGGACAATAACTTATTTTTTTAAGCATTCATTTGTTTATATGAAAATAAAAGCGATAATAATCTGTTCCTCAGAATTCTTGTAGCTATCAAATAAAACAGAACTTGAAATACCAAAATAGCAAATTTTGGTATCTAGTAAGCCTTCAGGAAATGATTGCTATTATTATCAATAATAAAGATGAGAGCTAGGAATTTAGCTTAGTGGTAAGACACTTGCCTAACACGCGTGATGCCCTAGGTTCAAACCCCAGCTTGTTTGTACATGCCTGGGGGTACAATGAATGAAAATAGTGAAATATGAATGAACAAGGATGAATTACTTGATATCTTAGTTTTTAGGAATTTTTTTCCAGTGAGAAAATACTAAGCATTCATGTCTGTAAAATAAGGGAGTAAATAATGCATGCTTGGAGTCCAGTAGGAGCCTATTTGCTTGGCATAGATGCATATAAAACAGAACAGAAGTGGACTGGGTATAGTGTTGTTGTGCTTTTGGAATACAAAGGAATATCAACAAGCAATATAACACACAGATAGGGAGAGTGAGCTAAGACCTACCTGCTAACAGAATGTCAGAATTCACCTACAAGAGAGGGCAACATTATATGCTACTTTGGTGATGAATAAAAGTTCAAAAGAGGAGAGATGATGTCTATCTGAAACAATTAGGGTGACCGTCACGGACAAATGTGTGAGGATTTATTCTTGTAAGATGGGTAGAATTGAATGATTCATCCATTAGTTGATTCACCCAGTTGGTACTTAATGAGTATGAGCCACCACAATTATCTCTGGAAATTCAAGAGACCGCCATCATATGGATCATAAGATAGGGCCCAGCAGCTGTTTCCAGTAGACAAAACTAACAGTAGTATTATAGGTAAGAATGTGTACTTCTTGCAGGAGGTCTATTTAAAAAAAAGAAAAAAAAAAAAGATACTGATTCTGAAATTTGAAAAGTTTACATTGTTCTAGGCTGAGAACACAGAATTGTTTTCATTAGATAATGAGGAATTTACTATAACATTCTTCTACAGGATCTGGTATGATGGACTTTCCTGGTATGATAGCAGCCCAGGAAAGCTAAGAAGTCTTTTAGGGTTTCTGCATGTCAGTTTCTGACTTTTGACTGCTATGATGGTTCCTTTACTCCCTCGTTTGTTGGATAAATACTTTTCTAAGCACACAGTACAGACAAAGGTATTGGGGATAAGGGAGGCAGAATGAGAGTTATGTATAGGAACAGATATAAAACAAATGTTTTTGAAGCCCATATGTGAAGGGAACTGTGATTTCCAATAAAGTAAAAGTTTAAAGAAATAACTGTAAATGTGCTTTCTCTGTTCTTTGTTAGGAAAATAGAAGAATCTTTTTAAAAATCCAATTATGCCATTTTTTCCATCTACCTCAGTCTGTTATGAGCAAGACTTCAAGTTGGACTGCACAGATGACCCAAGATAAAAGTACCAGGATAAGAAAAACTGAATATATTCAACAAAATGCAATAATTCATATTTTTAAAGATTTCATTTAGACTATTATAATAATTTTAATATACCAGCCTCTAAAATTTATGAACTGCACCTGGATGACATTTTCAGTCCACAAAGGCAAATGAATTTATTTAGATGATATACAATCTTTCTAATGGTGGAGCACTTTTAATATGAGGCATTTTACTATAGTCATTTAAAATGAACACTACACACATCTGTTGAGAAGGCCTTGAGGTTGGTATTTTCCAATGCTAGCATTAGCTTTGTGAGCTAAGGCCAACTCATGCTTCCATGTAGCAGTAAGGAATCTTGCTGCTTTTCTTTCAAAGCTTCAAATATGGTAATGCATTCCCTTAATTAATTCTCATGTAATTGCGAGTATATACAACCAGAATTGGTACAAGTGTCAAGGTGAAATTGGCAATAGCAAAATGGAACCTGTGTTTCAAAATACTTAAAGGTTTTACCTTTGTCTATGAGAGCAACTTTGTTTTTAACATAAAGTCATTGGTAAATTATAGGGTTGAACAAAAGAAGTCAGCTATGGAGCAGTGTCTAGGTCAGGGTTTCTAACCCTGCACAGATAGATAGCATGACCAAGAAGCAAGCTGGGGAGGAAAGAGTTTAATCAGCTTACACTTCCACACTGCTGTTCTTTACTACAGAAAGTCAGGACTGGAACTCAAGCAGGTCAGGAAGGAGGAACTGATGCACAGGCCATGGAGGGATGTTACTTACTGGCTTGTTTCCCCTGGCTTGCTCAGCTTGCTTTCTTGTAAAACCCAGGACTACACACAAACACACACACACACACACACACACACACACACGATATGCCCACACACTTACACTATAATAACTTTTAAAATGAAGTATAAAACAGAGTAATGAAGTATGTTTAATGACCTTACCACCAGTATAGCCACAGAAAACTAGAATAAGAATGAGAGGAGTCACCCAAGCTGAGTTTGTCTGAATATAGCCAGTTTTCCTCTGGAATTTTTGGTCATGAGAGTTGGGAAGAAATGCCTATCAAGAAAGGTGCCAGAAATAACCCAGCAGTGTGCCACAGAGGTGCCTGCATTTCTGCTTCTCCACAGGTTCTTACAGTCGCCTCTCTTCTGTGGCTACTCTGAGAAACCCAGCAACCCTGCGGGGAAATTGCTGTCTTGTTCAGTTGGTCTTAAATTGATTTTCATCAGATGCAACCTGAAAACGAAGCAAAAGGATCCAAGGATTGCTTAGCTGTAGCACAATTGCAGGGACTAAAAACAAACAAACAAACAAACAAACACAATTTATCCTTAAATGTAAACTTATCCTTACATGATAATAATCAGCATGGTGCTTTTTGGTTCATGGGGTTTTATGTCGTTGATTGAAAACTGACTTTTTATTTCTAATTTTATTGAAAACCAAGTTTAATTCTGTGGTGACCTTAAAATTTCTCAGAATATTAAGTAGGTCCTCTTATACTTCCTCTATACAAACTGAGAATAACAAGAATTCCTAACAACAACAAAAAGGAAAAGAAAAAAAGAAACGCACCGCAAAATTAGAAGATCGTGCACTCTACATCAATCGGATTGGATTTGAAATGACAGCAAGGAGTGATCCTTCTAGAATGAAGTTAGGGAGAGCAATGGTCCCGCCAGGGCAGCCCTGTGATCTTGATGGGATTCGTTTCAGCCCGTTGCTCGACATATTCACAAATTCTCTTGTCCCCATTTAGCTCTCTGAACTGTTCAAGTATATGTTTATCAGCAGTGGGGAGAAATGCCTGGTAGCTGCAGAAGATTGCCCTGTCTCTTTGTATTACTCCTTTCTGCTCTGATGTTTCCTTCGATTTTCAAAATGACACTGGAAAAGATCTGCAGGTTCGGATGGATTTTAGTAGACAAAGTTAATGTTACGGAGACCCCAAACTCAACTGAACAACAGCAAGGGCTCCCTTTCTCTTGGTCTCTTACAGGTCAGCTTGTTTTCTTTAGCAGCATTCCTTTTTCAAAAAAAAAAGAAAAAATATTAACGACCATAACATGATCTTCAAAGAGAATGGACTCTTCTTTTGAGAACAGGTGCAATTCAAGAAAAATATGATGCAGAAATCTCTGCAACAATGCTCCTTTCTGGTAGGATGCAATGGAGAGATTCTGCTGCTCTCTATTAATTGCTTGAGCTACGCTAGCATGTGATGCTGCTTGCACAGACCCTCGATTGAGTTGCATTCTTGTATTCAATTAGAAAGCGTGCATTATTGTACATGTTAACACTGGAGAGCCACAGATGCTAGCCATCTGTAGATTTGATTTCCCCCCTCATAGTCTTCAAAAAATGGAGCAATTTAAATCAGCACTCCTAGAGAGACTTGGAAAATAAACTAAGCACATAACTACATCAGTTGCAGATTTCAAAACAAGGACAGCGTAAAATTTAAATTTGAAAGAGTCTATCAAAAGTATTTGCATAATTAGACTCGCCGGCCATTTTAATCATTGTAGGTGGTCACTTGTGTCTGAAGAAGAGTAAGATCAGAAGTGGAACCACTTTCTCCTGTTGCCATGTTTTCCTGTAGTTAAACAGAAGTCAGTGTTATGATGGTGTAAGATCAAAGAATCTTAAAAAGGTGATGAGATCCAGGGAGCCTCAAATTCCCAGGGGAGGAGTATACATGCAGACCCAATATTAAGAATCCAACCTCATCCCCAGGTTCTTGCTCAGTGTTAGATAAGCTAGTGATACCTGCAATTGCCAAGCAACTTTTCAATGTGGAGGAACAGAAAGTAAAAATACTGGGATTATAGCAGGATTTAATTTCTCAGACTCTTTCTCATGAATTATTCTAAAAAAGATGATCTCCTACAAAGTAGATTCTCACTGGGGTAACTCAATAATGCATTATAGTAGCGGGCAATCATTTACCTCTGACAACCTGGCATTCACATGGTCAGTTTCGTCACTTAATGTCAGCATAGATTGAAGATCTGCCTTTGTGCAATCATGACCTCCTCCTTAAAAACATGAGGCATGCACCCCATTGCTCTGGCCAAATTCCAGCCTAGGTAATTACATTCTGTTACCTAAAGACCCCCTGTCTTTTCAATTAGAAAGAAATTGTTTGCCCAGCCTCCTCTACCTATGGAGTGTATGGGTAGATACTGCATTGCTAAGTTGCAACTTGTCTCACTCTGGAAAGAGGTTCTATTCATCAAGGTACTTAATTAATATTTATTGTGTAGCCACAGGGTGAATGTCTAGGGACAGGATGACTTGGTAATTAAGTGTTCTCCACTGGCAGTTGTCCCTTCTGAGAATAAATGTGGAGAACCAAAATTTGAACAGTCCTTATCACAGGGATGACAAATGTCTTTACCGTATGCCACCCCTCACTGGATAGTAACACCTGTCCATCTGGGATACTTCTAATCAAAAAATGTTTGTCTTTAGATCATTGGATCCTATGAACATGAAAATTAAGTCAAGAAATTCTTTGAAGTAAATGACCAAAAATTGTGTGCTCTCCTTTCAGATTGGGCCAGGTACAAATTATGACTCTCTTCTAGAGGCAGCAAAGGGGTAGAGGAAGGGTATGTTGTCCAAATAAGCAGTATGCTGTTAGAATGGAAACAAGTCTTCTCAGGAATGCATTGGTGGCTGCTCTGATTCCCCCTATACACGCAGTATGCTGTTAGAATGGAAACAAGTCTTCTCAGGAATGCATTGGTGGCTGCTCTGATTCCCCCTACACACACTCACACACACACACACACACACACACACACACACACAATTTGTTTTTAACTTTGTACCTCTGTTTGCAGGATGCACAGACCATGGAAAGCCTTAGAAGGAATCTGTTTTAATGTTCCTTTTCTCCTTTTCCCTAACATTGTCTTGCTTTGTAAATTGATTTGAGATCCATTGAATGAGTTAGTAATTTTTCAGTATGCTTTCTAACTGTCCTGTGCCTACCACTGTGTTTGGACTTTTGAGCTTTCATGTCTTATGTCATATCTTCCAAAAGGCTCTGAAATTCTTGGAAAGTGTACTTCAGGAATTACCCATTTCAGCTAAAGAGGACTCATCCTCCTCCGGTCACTAGCCTTGACCCTCTACTCTAAATACTGTGTATTGCACAACTGCTGATCCCTGTGTCTTAAGTAGAGATGTTTGCCATAAAGAGGGAATAGGCAAAGAAGCTCTTCTCTAGATGGAGAACTCTCCTTCACAGAGCATCACAGAAGGCTTTCAAATTCTCTCAAAAATGATAGCAAATACATGATCTAGAAAAAAAAATCTTTTAATGTTTCTTTTTTAGCTATACT
>LR754216.1:6742-79009 GCA_902729485.2 Mus minutoides | reverse complement strand
TTTTGTTGTGGAAACTCTCCACTGTATGTTTTATTTAATTGATTGAGATGCTATTTCTGTGATGTCTTATTGGTTCATATATATGTATATATATGAATATTGCCCTTTTGAATATATATATATATATATATATATATATATATATATATATATTTCTCATTCATATCCTGATTGTTTTCTCAAGTCTATGTATTGTGTCTGTATATTATGTTTTGTGTTTCATAGCTTTTTTTTTGTAGCTTTTACTAATCATTTATTAAACGTCTTAAGTTTTCCTTCAAATTGGAGCCTATTTATGGAGACATCGTTTATGTACGATTGATGACTTGATGGATCTTCTGTTCCTACCTTGATGTCTAAACATCTAACGAAACAGTTGCTTCTCCTGCTTTAAATACTCCGTGTACCACAAGAGAAGACTCCCATTGTTTTTGTTGGATAAGGTGTCAGTTGGGTAGGTAGATGCTTTGGCTAGGATTAGAGGTTAGCTAAGTGTAGCTTCTGTGTCACTTTTGGCTGTGAGTGCTGCCAATGATATATATGAGTACCTCTCTAGTGTGAAGCGCAACAGTTCCCAAAGGTGGTTACAATGCAGTACAGGTCTGCATTGGTCATAGACATTCAGAGATACATATCCTCAGGCTCCACAGAGTTCATCGGCCATGGCTCTTAGGTTTGTGGTTGCAGCTGAAACAGTCTTGGTAATTCAGTGTGGATAGATTGTTTCCTGATCTCCTAGGGGCAAGCACAGGTAACAGGAGGGGGTTGTGGTACCAACAACCAAGCTCCCTGAATCACAGAATATGATGGAGCCCTTACAAGCATGAACGTTGGGATTAATGTGACATGTTGGCCACAGTTATAAAGCCACACTACTAAAAAGGACCTACCCCAGGTTTCATGTGATAAGAATAAGTAATACTGACATCTAACATACCAATAAATGTTGGTTTGAATTTGTGTAATAAATTATTTTTCTCTATATTGACAGGGCCAATATGGGGTCTTTCATCATATAAAGCCATTTTCTAGTTTTCTACAGACATCAACTTGATGTCCTCAACCAAATGCTGCTTTCTGATGATAACACCAGACTCCACAGGTTCAAAGGCTCCATCCAACAAGACTGCCCCACGTTAGAGAACAGTCACAGCTTCTGACCGACGGTTTACAACCCAGTGACTCCCACAACCCACTGCTCCATCTGACCAGTCACTGCAGTGACTCACGGGACTCAGGAAAATAGTTTGCTTCCTGGATGACCAGGTTATTTAAAATGGAACAGATCAGGGGCAGTCAGGTAAGCAAGATGCATAGAGAAAGGTGTGAGAGGTTTTATCTGCCATCTGTTGGTCCCAGGGAGAAGGCCCTCCCCTTCTTTGTAAAATGAAAGAGGAAACCGAGGCTGAGCACTAGTAGCACAGATCTGTCCACTGGGCAGGGAGTGGAGAAATGGGGACCTAGGCTCGAAAATCAACTTTTCAACCCGTCTGGTATGGGAAGTTGCAGACATAGGGCAGACAAAATGAAGGGAGGAGTTGGCTAGGTCAGCTGGAGGAGCATTCTTGTTTTGTTTTGTTTTGTTTTGTTTTGTTTTGTTTTGTGGAATAAGCTGAGATTTCTCTTGAAACTCTGGAATCATACCCTTTTATTCCTTTTCTGGGTCTGAGTCTTCCTGTCGTGGAGGTTAGAAAATACGTCCTGTAAAAATAATTTTCCTTTCCAGCCCCTTAGCTCCCATCAATAACAACTCTGAGACTAATTAGCTATTCTTAAATGCCTAGCCATAAGCTTTGACTCGTTGCCTGACTAGTTCATAACTTATTTAACCATTTAAATGATTCTATGTCTATCACGTAGTTAGTTACCTCTCCTTCAGTCCCTGCTTCTTCCTCAGTAGTGTCTCCTCAGTGTCTCCCTGCTAATTTACATCTGTCTTCTTGGTCAGTCTCCTGTCCCATCTCTCTCTTTATCTCTTACAATTTTCTAGAATCTTCTCTCTTCCTGCCAGTGTCCCACGTCCTATTTCCTGCCTCAGCTCATTGCCCATCAGCGGTTTTATTGACATCTGATATTTATGAGAGATCCTCTCTACATTGTGCCTTAGGAAGGAATTATTTTAATATGTTAGAGGATAACATCAAGGTTGTGTATGTATGAGTGTGCATGAGAGAACACCTGTGGAGGTCAAAGGACAACTTGTAAAAGTTGCTTCTCTCCTTCCTCCATCTGGATCCCAGCGATTGAACTCGGGACATCAGGGTTGGCTGCCTTTTACTCATTGAGTCAACTCATCAACCATTAATTTAAAAAAGAAAAAAATCTGTCACATGTGACCTTGTAATGAAAGCTGATACTTAAAGTATGTCTTTCTGTAAATATACATTCAATAGTCAAACTTAGTGTGTGGGCTGGTAGCTATTTGCAAATTAATTTCACAATTGCCTTTTGTTGTACTGTGGGGTGGGTATTCACCCGAGAAGACTGTTCAGACATGGGTTTAAGCCAATGAAGATCTTTAATTAGCTGGCTGGTGACTGTGGGGATTTAGAATGCCAGTGTAGCACTGATCCTTTCTCAGGGTGAGATTTTTAAACCTAAAAACCATGTCCTGGGTTGACATACTTCAGTTAACAAGAACAGTTAGCCAGGAGTGGAACTATAGAAGCTAAATATCAAAGTTAGTACATTGAGAGACTTTTCCAGAACTATAAGGACTTTGATGGATCAGGTCTTGGTCTTCATTTGGTACTGTCTCCATGCTGAGTTTCACAGTATGGCATTTGCATCATGGACTCAGCTGCACTAAGGTCTGGGCCCCTGATACAGTTGTTTTTTGGTTGATCCATTGATTTAGTGTGCTCTATGTCTTGATCTTGACATTCTCATCCTCTTGCCTCTACCTCCTAGGTGCTGGGATTTTTGGTGTACACCACCACACCCAGTTTATGTAGTGTTGGCTATCAAACACAGGGATTCGTACACAGTAGACAAGCACTCCACCAGCTGGGCTACATCCCTAGGCACTGCTTTGCAGTCAAACAAAGGGATGGAGAGTGGGTCCTGGGTAAAAACGACCTGAAGACTTGTTTTTCTGGAAAATAAAAATAAGATTTATTTTGTTTTACCTTTTACTGAATCTAGATCTACTACATAATTGAAGTATGATTGTGTGTAAGAACACACACACATATACACACATACACACACACACACACACACACACACACACACACACACACAATTTCAAAGAGCCCCTAGGTGCAGTAGATATAAAGTATTAAAGTTAAAAGAGCTGAAAACTGTGCCCGCCAGATCCTGGTGGTGAGGGCTTCATTTCCAAACCAAAACTGCATAAACTATTCCATAGGAAAGTGGCTGGCACCCCATTGAAAACTCATCAGAGGGGAAGACATACCAAGAACCTCCTGGGACATCATTCTTCTCTACTCTTTTATTAAGTTGGGATCAATCTTTGAACCAGAGTTTTTTGTTTGTTTGTTCGTTTTGTTTTGTTTTGTTTTGTTTTGTTTTGTTTTTTTGAGACAAGGTTTCTCTGTGTAGTCCTAGCTGTCCTGGAATACACTCTATAGCCCAGGCTGGCCTCAGATTCACAGAGATCCACCTGACTTTGCTTCCTGAGTGCTGGGATTGAAGTTGTATGCCATCACTGCCCGGCTTGAACCAGAATTAATTATTAACTAATTAATGAATGAATTAATTAATTAATGTTGCCGGACATATTTTAAAAAATGAATGAACCTGCCAAGTTCTCTCAGCCCGCCAACTCCCCACCAGGGCCAGTAGGCCAGCTCCTGCAGCCAGCAACTCTCTCCAGCTAGCTGCCCCCTCCACCCCCACCCACAGTGTCTGGCTCGCTTGTTCCTGGAGCCGCTAGTTCCCTCTCCACCATTAGCAGTCCCATATTCCAGAAACCAAGTAAAGCAAAACTCTTGAACCTTATAATTAACCAATCAGATTTATGTATCAATAAATTTTCAATTTACAGGAAGCCAACACAATAATTTCAGAGCCAATTAATAATGATAAGAACTTTATCCCAATTATTCTAACCTTATGATATCATGACTACCTGTGGCTGGCTAAAGCCATGCTGGTTCATGTCCACCTACATCTTCCTTTGTCCTTTCTCCCTTGAGATGCTCTCTGTCTCTGCAACTCCTAGCTCTGCCTCCCTTTTCCCTGTCCAAAAACATGCCTCCTGCTGTCCTAATGTATGTAATTGGACAGGGGAAAATCCTGCAACAATTTATTTATTTATTTATTTATTTATTTATTTATTTATTTATTTTCACTTTACATCCTGCTCACTGTTCCCCCCTGGCCACCTCCTCCTGGTCACCCTCTCCTTCAATCCTTCTCCCCTTGCCTTTCTCCTCTGAGGAGGTTGAGGCCTCCCTGAGTATCCCCCTACCCTGGCACTTCAAGTCTCTGTGAGGCTAGGCACATCCTCTCCCATTGGGACCAGACAAGTCAGCCCAGCTAGAAGACCATATCCCACCAACAAGCAACAGGAAAACCCTATTGGAGGTGAGGTCGACAAACCCTGGGTGTACTTCAACGAGTAGATAACATATACACGTCCCTCCAGATCCAGTTAGAAACAAACCACCAAGTTAGAGACTCTCTGGGTTCCAATCGACTAATCAACTAAGACAACCAGAAGGATACCTCAAGAATTGAGGAATCCCCAGACATTAGGAAGGGAGATAGCTTTCATAAGAGTCCTCAAGCTCCATCCACTGTTTGCTGTGCATGTCTGTAGTGTGAGTCAGTTGGTGGGTGGAGCCTCTTAGAAGACAGCTATGCTAGACTCCTGTCTGCAAGAATAACTGAGTATCATTAATAGAATCAGGGATTGGTGCTTGCCTATGGGATGGGTCTCAAGTTGGGCTAGTTATTGGTTGGCCATTTCCCTCAGTCTCTGCTCTATTCCCAATCCTTGCATTTCTTGTAGACAGGATAGGTTTTGGGTTGAAAGTTTTGTGGGTAAATTGGTGTCCCTATGACTCTATCAGGATTCCTGCCTGGTCCCAGGCTCCACATCCCCAATGCTCTGAGTCACAGCCAAGGACACCCCATTGGTTCTTGGATGCCTCCCTTATCCCAGGTCTTCATTCCGACCTGGAGATGCCCCCTATGCCTCCCTCCCCTCAGTTGCAGATTTCCATTCATTCTCATGGCCATCCAGACATCCCCCTGTCCCTTCACATTCGACCTCAAACCCCCTGACAGGCCCCCATTCCCTCTCCCACCCAGTTCCCTCTCTTCATCTGCCTTCCACAACCATTCCATCCCTCTTCCAAGTGAGGCTCAAGCATCCTGGCATGAGTCTTCCTTTTTATTTAGCTTCTTTGGGTCTGTAGAGTATAGCCTGGGCATCCTGTATTTTATGGCTAATATCCACTTATAAGTGAGTACATACCATGCATGACACTTTGGGACTGGGTTACCTCACTCAGGATGATATTTTCAAGTTCCATTCATTTGCCTACAAAATTCATAATGCCGCTGTTTTTCATAGCTGAATAGTGTTCCATCTTGTAGATGTACCACATTTTCTTTATCCATTCTTCAATTGAGAAACATCTAAGTTGTTTCCAGTTTCTTGAACCAGAATTCTTCAAAAGTTAATGAAATAGATTAGAATTTTTTTGTGCATCTCTGCATTGATCCATACTTGAGTGGGCAGTCACTGGGAACTCCGAGTTACATGGTAGAGAGTACAATGTGCTATACAGAGAGGGGAAAGGGACAAGCAGGGGGTGGGGTGGGGCTGGAAGACAGAAATACTTATGTTTGGGGTTTTTTTTTTTTTTGGAGATTATAGTCTCTTTTTTTTGACTCAAGGCACTTTAATACAATTTGCAGTAGTAATATTTTAAAATTGTCTTGGAAATACATATGACAGAAATACTTCTATTTCACAATTTTCTTTTAGGGTTCCCTCAATAAGTTTTTCTTCCACTTACACAAGTTTAGCAGTCAACTGACTTGGCTGGTTCAGTGGCTATTTACTAACTTCTTTTTAAAATGCCCTTTAACTGTTTGCCTGTGGTTTTCAGTTTTACTAGTGTGAAAGTTCAGTTTTCTGCTACCCAATTGGAGTTAGGATTGAAAATTCCCTTTTGTTTTTCTTTAAGCAATTGTGAAATACAATAGAGACTCCCTGAGCTCTGTAGACTCTTCTGGGCTTAAGGGTTTCTAATCTGGCGCAAATGCAATGGATTAAAACCTACCCAGGGCCTTATAGTTTGACCCATAAACATGCATGCCATGTACTCTTCAAAGTCATGCTGCTCTCAGCTATTTGGATTTTATAACAAACCAGTTCAATGCAATTGCAGTGGGGTTGTGAAATCTTAACTCCTCACCTGTTGGTTGGGCTCTAGTTTTAAGGCTTAGACAAACAGTTTCAGAAACAAAAATCTACCTGGTATAGAAAGCATGAAGTCATTGCCATGGCAACCCACATCTGATCCTTCTGGTGTGGGGAATGCTGCCACACCTGACAGGGGCTCCGTGCTAGTGTTCTCTACCACACATGATCTTCCTCAGGGGTGTGCCTGTGACTGCTGTGGCTTCTCACTCAGGCGGAAAATTCCTGTCCTCCTTGTGTGGAGTTCAAATGCCTGCACTAACTTGTATTGAGATTCTGCTCAGACAGAAAATATGCCTTGCTTTGCCCAGAATCTGTTTATTAATTAACATACTCCTGTTGGTATGTTTGTAGTTATAATGCGTATAGACCAGGATGGCAGGTTCTTAGCATGGCTCTGATAATGTCAATCAAACTAGCCCACTGGCATTTGTCACCCCAGGCTTGCAGCAAATGAGCAAATGCCATTCATCAGAAGTCCAGGATCCAGGCTTGGGGCTCACCAGGGCAACAGTGCCTCTGCAGGATGGGTCTATAGATGCTGTACTGCAAGGACCTCAAGCCTAGGCATTTCCTGGAAGGAGTGTGGCAGCCTTTGAGAGCTGTCCTTCCTTCAGGTTTTAATCAAGGTTGTAAACTCTCCAGTCAGCAAAGGACAGGCAGGTGATTAATCGAGAGAGACAGGTGATAGGAAGACTTGGAAAAGGAGCCTCTCTGCTCAATATTAAGGTGCTGACTTTTAAAAAAGTAATCAATTCCTCTCTGCTCCATATGATTGCTGTCACACAGAACGTGGCCTCGTATTGCCAGAGCTTTGGATTTGTTGAGTGAAGTCAGAAATTTATGTGAAGTTCCTTTATTTATAAACAAATGAAAGTTAATAATTACTTATTATGTGTCATGAAGTCTTCAGACCCATTCTACTTCCTTCCTTTCTTCATCCAGATGTCACGTTGGCAGTCAGGATTTCCCAGAATTCTCTTTTACCTTGCAACCCCCACTCTACTTTGGCATTTCCTCATTCTCTGTTTTCCCTCTCTACAGTACTTGAGGGAGAGAAACACCCAACACTGAGGCAGCTCCTTTGGTATGACTGCTCCTTGTCTGGGTATCTAGCTCCAAAACAATGTCTGGCCCATGGAAAGTGTCCATAAAGAAAAGTATTAATTGTATGAATGAATGAAGGGATACAGGGTCAATGCACTGAAGCAGATCTGGGTAAGATGAGGCAGGCACCTAAGGTGTAAAGCTTTTATGGAGCTGGGAGTGGTAACACACACCTTTTCATTCCAGGACTTGGGAGATGGAGACAGGTAGATCTGTGAGTTGGAAGCCAGCCCAGGCTCCAGAGTGAATTCCAGGACATCCAGGGCTATGTGGTGAAACCTCGTCTCAAACAAGCAAAACCAAAAATGAAAACAGCAAAAACAAACAAACGAAAGCACTTCTATGACATCGGAAACGAGCACCTCTCATGTCTCTTTGGTTGCTCTCTTCCTTGTCCTAGCCATGGTCATAGTGATGCAGTTGCCATGGAAATGTCTGTTATGATCTTAAAGGTGGGATGAGAAGCCTAGGGAACGGGATCAGGGTGTTTAAAAGTTACTATTCTATTATTTTAAAATAAATGCCTCCAATGATTCTCTAATATGTCCATCAAATGCATGAATGATACTAACCAGAAATTGGAAAGTTATACTTATGCTCTTATCTTCATTTTTATGTAGAAAACTGTAAGCCAAGCTAAGCTCATATGAAAAATTCCCAACAATGGGGAAAGACAGAGTTGGTTTCAATTATATAGATGGAACAAACAGAAATGAAGCTATGTATTTATTGGGAACCACTAAAGCATGGTATGAGTAGGAAAAAGAACGAATGTTTGTGGAGTAGATATTATAATTCATTTTCAAACTGAAATAAAAACAGAACTTCAAGTGAGCAGTCATAACTAGTAATAACAACAATGTTTTCAGTATTGTAGCAAAAGTCAGGCAGCATTTATTATGTATAATTAGCCATCTCTATCTATAAGTATTATACCATATGTGTATATTTAGTGAACCAGATGGAAAATATTTGGAATATGTATTTAAATCTCTACAGAACATGCACAGATTTTTGCTTCACAATTATTCCCCAAACAATACCACACCAGCAACTATTTACATAGCATTGCTATTGTGTTCTATGTAATCCGGAGGTGACTTGAAGCTTACAATCTATAAGAGTTTTCTGAAAATACTACAGCATTGTCAGCATTCCTGGGAGGTCCAGGAACCAGTCCTGAGATGATGATTGCTTTCTCTGCTGGAAAGAAGAACACTTTCTGTACGCACATCCACTAAAGTGATCAAAGGAGCAGTGCCCAGGATGAAAGCAATGGCAGATGTCTTAGGCCACATGGAAACTCTGGCTGAGTCTCTGAGAAGGGAGAGCTATCAGATCCGAGAAGGGAGAGCTATCAGATACCAAAAGGGCAGTGAGGCAGATCAAAAACAGCTACAGGCAGAAGCACTGCTGGAAAACTGGTTTCTCCAGGGGAGCTGCCATGGGGGCAGCATCAAGGGAACTTCTAAAGAACTCAGCTGCAGTCCCATGGGGAGGGGAATCAGCTTTCAACATCTGCCATGCTGGGGAGTGCAGGGCCCTTCCTTCAGAATGATAGCAGCAAGAAAAGAACTTTCTGTGCTCTTCTCCCCCAACTCCTTCAAACCCCCAGAACTCTAGCTGAATGGGACGAGAGGGAGGCTGGCAGATGAAGCAAAGGCCACCCATGCTCTTTTTGAAGCTTGTCCTTGGTAGGGGAGGGAAAACGATTTAACTCAAGGGGAGTCTTGTACAGTGCATGGGACTGGACAGTATAATTACTAGAACAAGACTTATGATAGAAAGTGATCTGGGATCCTGCGTCCTGATGCTGGGATGACAGGAATGTGCCACCTCCCTGGTCTAGGCAATACTTTGCATGCCAGCAAAGCACTCTTACCCACCAAGCTACATCCCCAACCCACACAAATGTTTTTATCGGCACATAGTAATTATAGGAAGTGGAGGATTTCATTATAACATTTCCTTTCATGAACATAATGTACTTGGGTCGTGTTCACTTCTGCTCTTACCAGTCCCTATCCGCCCCCTTTCCCCTCCCACACTCTAATAGTCTCCCTTTCAGCACAGGAGGCAAGTTTTAAAGTGACAGCATGCCATGTTCAAGTTCCTTTCCTTCCTTCCTTCTTTCTTATTTCGGTCTTTCTTTCATCCCTGTCTTTCTTGCCTGCTTGTTTTGTTTTTGAGAAAGTATTTTTGTTTTGTTTTGTATTTTTTTTTTTTTGAGACAGGGTTTCTCTGTGTAGCCCTGGCTGTCCTGGAACTCACTCTGTAGACCAGGCTGGACTCGAACTCAGAAATCCGCCTGCCTCTGCCTCCCAAGTGCTGGGATTAAAGGCATGCACCACCACGCCCAGCTTGTATTGTTCTTAAATGTAGGTGTCCTGGAACTCACTATGTAGATCAGGCCGGCCTTGAACTCAGAACAATACCTTACCTCTGCCTCTTGAGTACTGGATGAAATCTGTGTCACCTTGCCCAGATTCAAGTTTCTTTTCAACTATTTCTCACAAGTGTGCTTGTCTTGTGTGTTCATTGTTCAGTGCTAAAGCGGCGCTTCAGTTGTCACATAGTCTGTCCCTGTGATTATTATTACATTTTTTAGAAACTAGCTCTGAAGAAGAATAGCTTTGTGTTTAGTGAGATTAAAAAGGGAAAGATGATCACAGGCATATTTTGAAAACTAGAATCCATGCCTTTCAACCCAGGGGCTGTGAAATGAGATGTGACACACAATTAAATTGTATTAAGTACCATAACGAGGATAATGAGAGCTACATCCGGAAGCCACTGAAGACGGGGAAGGAAGAAGTCAGATCTGTGTGCATCTCAGGTTTGTCATCTTAAAGAATGTAGCCCGCAGTACAATTCAGTGGGTGAAAGTGCTTGCCATGCAAATCTGATGATCTGAATTCGACCCTCAAAACTCATCATATTTATTTTTATGTATAAAATATATAGGCATTAATACAACTTTTAGAATTGTTGAGATGGTTAAATGATATCATAATACAACTTATGCCAAAGACAACATTCAACAAATTAAAAATATAATTATTAAAATAGATGAACTTAGATATGAGATGTCTCAATATATTGGAAAAAATCACTAATACCTTTATATCCTTTGTGACTGTTATCATTATTATGAAATGGCAGGCTTTTGGACATTCTGATTCTTAATACATACATGTTTATGGAAACAAACTGAAAGAATGTCCATAATTTCCAGGAATTTCAACAAGATATAGCTTAAGTTGTGTCTTAGCCAGTGTTCTATTGCTGTGAAGAGACACCATGTCCACAGCAACTCTTATAAAAGAAAGCATTTAATTGGGGCTGGCTTACACTTTCAGAGGTTTAGTCCATTATCAGCATGGTTGGGAACATGGCAGCACTCAGGTAGACATGGTGCTGGAGAAAGAGCTGAGAGTTTTACATCCAGATCCACAGGCAGCAGGAAGAGAGAGCCATTGAGTCCAGCTTGGGCTTTTGAAACCTCAAAGCTCACCCCCAGTGACACACTTCTGCCAACAATGCCACACTTACCCCAACAAGGCACCACCTCCTAATCCTTCTCAAGTAGTGCCATTCCCTGACAAAGCATTCAAATATATGAGCCTGTGGGGGTCATTCTTATTCAAAGCATGTGTGATGTGGTTAGCACTGCCCTCTCTCATCAGCCAATAAGAATGGATCATCAAGTCCCAAGCCCTTTTAGCTAGTAAAATGTTACAACTTGATGGAGGTACTTCCTTTGGAAAATGAGTGGCTACTTAAAGACCGATTGTCTTGGACTTGTTTGTACCTGAGTCCCAAAGGTTCAAAACGCCATCCCTTTGTAGCTGTGAATTGTCTTTGAAATTGTTCTCTCTTGTTGGAACCCAGGCTAGAGAAGTTCTGGCGCACCCATGAGCTGTGAAGAGGATCCTTTAAGAACAGGATAACAGGACCTAAGAATGAATGCTTTTCAAATTTTAATTTCTGTTACCAAATTTTACTTTCTCCTTCCCCAGAGAGGGCCCCTGCTATCCGCCATCTCTCTCTTCCGTTTCTGTGTCATCACACAGCCTAGGCTAGTTTAAAATTCCCAGTCCTTAATAACGAAAGAAATCTGTAGTTCCTGTTTGCTTACAAAATTAACTCTATACTATTAAACTGTTAAGATAATATTTAAAGCTGTATGCCGTGTATTGTCAAGCCATGTTCAGCCAGCTTTTTATCCTATTTTGTGACATGGTCCTTTTGATGATCCCACTAAATCAGTGGGTACAGGTTTTTGTTTAAAAGATTCTACTTAATTATTATTTTGTGTATGTGTGTTGTAGCATGAGTTTGTTTGAACCACACATAAGCAGAAGCCTATGGAAAACAAGAAGGTGGCATTGGATCCCCCGGAATTGGAATTACAGTTGCTAGTGAGCCACCTGATGAGGGTCCTGAGAACTGGACCTCGGTCCTCCACGAGAGTCATAAGTGCTCTAACCTGAAAGCCATATTTTTAGCCCCCAGGGTCTATGGATTTTAGTGATGGCAAAGTCACAGATCCTGCTGCTGCTGCTGTGAATTTTCTTCTATATCTAAATGGAAAAAGAGATGTTAAATCTCAGTCGAAATAATAGCATGCGATTTTGTGCATCTGACATCGGCCTTCCACCACACCACCTCCTGCTTCCCCCACCTCCTCAAACCCACAGAGACAGCACAGCATCTGAATGCTGGAGGACAGGTAGATCAGACAGCAGAGAATGGTGGGTAATGCGGAGCCCGTGTCTGCCCTGCGGGCATTTGAATGTTAACATTTGCTTCTCAAAAACTTGCAGTAATGTTCTAACCAAATAAAGATTAGCCCAGAGCTGGCTGGAGTAGAGCCGGTGTTTAATCAACCAGAACAAACTGTCAGTTCTCCTCTGTCCCCTACCTGACATCTCTGCAGAGTCTCCTGTGTGGAGAAAGTCTTTGCTAATCACTGAGTCGAAATACAGCCAGTTCTGAGGCTGGCATTTCCTGCTTCCTCCAGCTGGAGGTCATCTGGCTGCCGGCTGTACTCCCCTAGATCTTGGTTCAAGTCTCTCTGTGTCCGTGGTTAGCTCAGGCCATGTTTGATATGATGGGCTTCTGCTGCCCTAACAATAAAGTTCCCCAAGGCAGGACATTTGCCACGTTTCTCTTTTGAGTCCTCCATTGAACCCACACTTGGTGGTCCCCAGAGAGGGGCCCTCAGCAGAGTGTCTGTACCGGGCTGACCAGTGCCCCCCTCCACTCTGTTTTATACAATCCTTTCTTCTCGTGATGAGTTTTAATCTGTCTGTCACTGGAATAAAGCTCTAGTATAATTTTTCTTTTACTGAGGGCCTCATACTATACCCATAAACCTCCCAGGTGAAAGGGGACTGATGTTATATAAAGTTTCCAGGAAATGGACATTCACTCATTCATATACTCTTTCATCCTGTCAAAGATTAGGTCAGAGTTTGCGGTATGAAACGCATCTGATTAGAAATGAGTTTACACAAACTACGATATGTGTTTGTGAGATAAGGTTTGGTGGTTGCTTAAGAATAAGGGGAGTGATGTCTCTATGAAAGTTTCCAGCCCATCTCATTTAAAATGGAGGTGTTCAAGTAGGATTCTATTGATGTGGCCACACATCAGTACCCACAGACTCCTCCTCGTCTGCCGGGAAGTTACATTACATTTAACAGCATATAATAAGAGCTTGCTTTGTACTCCTGATGTGACCTTGACTAAATTCCTGAAGTTCTGAGTCTGCTGTGTGTAAAACGTGTATGATAGCGTCATCTACCTCCTAGTTGTTTGATAATTATTGTGTTAATACACACCATGGTTTGAAAATGGTCCCTGTGTAAAGGTGTACTCTCGGATGATAGCATTGAGAAATGCCTTGGAGTCAGAAGAACTAGAACATTCTGGAAGACCTTTAGTCTTTGTAGCCTGTGTTTGGCTTTACTGGCTTGAGAGGCGACTGTTTGTTTCAACACATATTCTTTCCATGATGCGCTGCCATTATGAGGGCCCCAAGCCTATGAGGCCATCAAACCTCGCACTTGAGCCTCCACAAGTCTGAGCCAATATAAACCTGTCTTGGCTTCAAAAATAGCCCGTCTGATGTTTCACTGTGGCGCAATGACACGGAATAATACAAATCCTGTGCAGTCCCTTAGCACGATCTTGTGTGCGATAAGTGCTCCTTGAATATTAAAGCTTAGCTAAAACATCTCTCAAACAGCTACTTCTTAGTAAATTCTTGCTTCATGCTAGGTGCTAGATTAGGCCTTGGGTACTGTAGTGGCTATCTCTGGTTGTCAACTTGACTATATTTGCAATGAACTACAATCCAGAATTGGAAGGCTCACCAGTGACCCTAACCTGGAGGCTTGGAAATAGAAGTCTCTGATCTGGATCTTGGTATGGAGATCTTGATAGCATACCAGCTATGGATTAAAGGTGTGATATTAAGACAGAGATCCCCGAGCTCAAGATCATCTGGGATTAAAGGTGTGATGGCACACCTGGAGACTATATAAGGACACTGGAAGAAAGGAGACTAGCACTCACTCCTTCGCCTGTTCACCGTGTGGGACTGAGTAATTGCTAGATCCTTGGACTTCCATTCATAGCTACTACTGAACCATTGTTGGGAATTGGGCTGCAGACTGTAAGTCATCAATAAATTCCTTTACTCCGTAAGTTCTGTGACTCTAGAGAACCCTAACTAATACAGGTACATAGAGATGAATAAAACATAGTCTTTTCTTCAAGGTGCTTGTAATATAATTTTTTCAGTCTGTGGAGTGGAGGTTCCTGGGGAGACTTTTTTTAAAAAGATGTTAGTCTGAAGAAAGTGTCCATCTCAGGCAGGCATGCTTCATTTGTAAAGTACATATAGTTACGCTGAGATTTATAAATGTGAAAGTCTGCTAAAAGAACTTTATTTTGCTTTTTTTTTTTTTTTTTCATTATCTGTCATCTCAAACAGTACTAATCATGTCGTGGCACCCAGTATCATCTGCAGGATATTAAAACAGCTTATTAGGGTCAAGTGGGTGGATAGAGCAGTTGAGTGAACAGCAGCCTCTGAAAGAAACTCAGTCACTTCTGCTTAGGTGTGGGGGAAGCTGTGTTTCTGAAGATACTGGGGTACCAAGATACTGCAGGGTAGAGAATGGCTCTTGGCGAACATTGAACCAAGAGCTCCCAGGTACTTTCCAAAAGGCTAGACTTTGTCACCATTTACTTTTCTCCTTGCTGTGACAAAACATGGGGGCAAACCCAGCTTCTGGCAGGATGGTTTATTTTAGCTCATGGGTCGAGGGCAGAGGTTGTCATGACCGCAGGGACATGAGTCAGCTGGTTACGATGACTCTGCAGCCAGAAAGCAGAAAGAGATAAAAGGCTGGCAATCTGCTGGTTTTAATCTTTGCTCCTTTTTATTCAGTCTAAGACCTTCAACTCGGAGACACTTCTCACAACCCCTCTGGAAATACACTAATAGACACACTCAGAGGGATGTCCCCAAATCCAGTCAAATGGACAATAAAAATTAGCCATCACAAACCACCCCTTCTCCCCTGAACAGACCTTTAAAAAAAATAAAGATTTACTGTTATTTTTATTTGCATTGGTGTGTGTGTGTGTGTGTGTGTGTGTGTGTGTGTGTGTGTGTTATTGTAGAGGCCTTGTAGCTGGAGTTACAAGCAGTTGTGAGATGACTGAAATGGGTGTGGGAACGTAACTCAGACCCTCTAGAAGAGCGGCAAGTATTCTTAGCTGTTGAGCCACCTCTCAGTCTACCACACATAGCAGGACTTTTGTTTTTGTTTTTTTTTTAGATGTAATAATGTATTTAATTTCAAGATCAAGTTACTATAGCAAATAAAGCTGTAATGTCTCATTTGCGGTGAAGAAAAAGTCACCTGGGAATACAGTGCTTTATAATCCTTCAGCTTTACAGTGGTGTAAAAGTGATATGTGTTCAGTATAAACCGAATGTTGAAACTTTATCTCTTCCTCGGCTCATTACCCCTGAGATGCTGGGCACCAACAGTTCTAGCATCCAATACCCTACCGTGCCCTACTACTAAACAATGAAAATTCTGAATGCCAAACATGTCAATTTTAAACCATAACATTTTACTCTTAGTCCTCAAAGGCCACCTCAGAATGCACAATACATTGAGTCTATCTCTAAAAGCCCCCACGTCCTGCTGTTCCAACATTTTTCAAAAGTGTGCGTGCAGAACAATGTCAGCTTCTAAACTGTGAGTTCCCATAACTAAATATATATACTTTAAATATATAATGGAAGAAATGTTCATTTCCCTTTCCCAAATGGAGAAATAGAGGCATAGCAGGAAAGATCAAGTTAAATTGTGACCTAAAACTCAGCAGGTCAAACACCAAATTCTGCAGCTCCATTTGCCTGTATCTGGGCCCCTTGGCCTCGGCAGTTGGGTCTAAACAGCCTTGGATAACCCCGCTCCTTCAGTTCTGCCGCCTAGAACACATGTGATCTCTTTCGCAGACAAGCTCCACTCTGTGCCTGCATATTCCATGGCTACCCGGTAGTCCAGACTCTGCAACATCCTGGGATCACCACCGTAACCTCTGCTTTGACCTTCACAGCTTCAGGTAGGGGCTTTCAAGGGCTTGCTCACAAAGAATCGGACCCTTCCACACATGACCTGACCTGACCTGACCGCAGCAGTTCTCCAGATCCTTGTTGCAAGCCCTCAGGGTGCCCCTCACTCTTGCACTTTGCAAGCCCGCCAAGCCAGCATAATGCAGGCAATTAGTAATTAGTAATTCTATTAGCTCTAGGTACAGTCTGACCTTGTCTTCCATAGCTGTAGTGCCTCTGCACCTTAGCGGCTGAAACTGGGAAAACACTCCCCTAGGCGGTGGTTGTTTTGAAAAGGGAACCCCCTTTCAAAACCCCTTTTCAAGCAGTTTTCTCAGGGAGGCTCTCTCCTTTCAGACTACTTACATTACCATAAGTAATAGCTTTCAACGGGTGGGTCAGACCTTCCCTACTGTCCTATTGAGGAGCATTTGGTGGCTCTCCAATGGCACTAGTCTCTTCAACAATTATAGCTGCTTTCTATGCACTGACTTTGTTGGAGTCTTCAAGTTGGCTTCCACTCCTTTCCTGACCCATCTGTACATTTTTCCATGCCTTTGTGCTTTGAAATATCATTATGAATCTCAATCAACGCAGTAAGCAGTCACTGTGCCATAACCTGAATGTTGTGAAGTCTTGACATCTCTGCTGCCAAACAACGTGGTCCACTGCTTTTGAATTCAGCCTCACTCAGTTATAAGCATATGGGAAGAAAACAAGCTCACTTGGGGACCTCAGGATATAATATACAGAACTTCAGGTCCAATGTTCAATAAAGTCTCTGTTCCCTCTGAAACCACATTTAGTGCCTCCATCTCTATCAGCATTCTGGCTCTCTAAGATCCCAGCACATGCTATAGCCCAGAGCTCCAAACACTTCCACATCCCTCCCTCCCATCAGTTCAGAAGGCCTCATAACCACATGGGCAGGGTTTCTCACAGCAAGGACTCTCTCTCTCTCTCTCTCTCTCTCTCTCTCTCTCTCTCTCTCTTTCTCTTCTCTCTCTCTCTTATTGTATATTTTCTTTATCTACATTTCAAATGTTATCTCTGTTCCTGGTTTCCCCTCTGAACTCCCCCCTACCCCATCCTTTCCCTCTGATCACCAATCCACCTGCTCCCACTTCCTGGCCCTGGCATTCCCCTACACTGAGGCATAGCGCCTTCACAGGACCAAGGTCCTCTCCTCTCATTGATGACCAACTAGACCATCCTCTGCTACACATGCAGCTGGAGCCATGAGTCCCACCATGTGTACTCTTTGGTTGGTGATTTAGTCCCTGGGAGCTCTGGGGGGTACTGGTTAGTTCATATTGTTGTTCCTCCTATGGAGATGCAAACTCCTTCAGCTCCTTGGGTTCTTTCTTTAGCTCCTTCATTGGGGACAATATGCACAGTACAATGGATGGCTGTGAGCATCCACTTCTGTATTTGTCAGGCACTGGCAGAGCTTCAGGCAAAACCAACACACACACACACACACACACACACACACACACACACACACACTTCCTGAATTCAGCTGAAGTAGGTGAAGATCTCCAAAACTTCCAAGATATGAAGTGGTGTAGAATAGAGAAGCTTGAGCTGGTTAGCAGAATCTAGACTTCCATAAATGCTTCATGGATGACAGGCTCTAGAAACAACAAGAGAGAGAGAGAGAGAGAGGCTGTGAGGAACATTTGCTGCCCGCTGTTGTCCTCATACTAGAGATGCCATGGCATTCTTCATACCCACATGGGTAGCTGTCAACTAGGAGTTTCTCAAGTGCTTTCTTATATTGGAGGTAGTATGTCTGTGGAAAGCTGGGCCTAGTTGGATTTTGGACCTGTTGTGGGGTATCCACCAGAGAAGACTACTCAGATATAGGTGTAAGCCAACAAAAAGTCTCTATTAGCCAACGAGAGCACACTTGATGTTCAGGATCTCAGTATACCTCAGAGCCTTTCTCAAGGTGCTCATAGCCCGGGGGTTGACACAGTTCTGCTAATACAAACAGCAAGCCAGAAGCAGAACCACAAAAGCCAAAACATTTAGAGACTGTCCTAGAACTATGGACTTTGATTTGGTTGATCAAATCTTTGTTTACATTTTGGCAGGTGGTGCTGTCTATGTGCTGGGGGTTGTTGTTGTTGGTTTAGGCTTTTGTTTTGTTTTGTGTTTTTGTGTGGGGGGGGTGTGGTTTGTTGTTTGTTTGTTTGTTTTTGAGGCATTTCTCTGTGAATGCCGCTGGCTATCCTAAATCTCACTCTGTAGACAAGACTGACCTTAAACTCAGGAGTCCATCTGCCTCTGCCTCTTGAGTACTGAGACTAAAGGCGTGTGCCATCACTGTCTGGCCTATGTGCTGAGTTTCATAGCCTGAATAGTACTTCCACCATGGAGTCTGTTGTGCTAAGATCTGGGATCCTGTTACCGAACCTGTCACAGTTCTGGTTTTTGTCTTGACAGCCATCCTGGACAGTCTTTCAAAGACTGCAGTGACATTTTTGGAAAATCACCGGGGACTGTTGCCAACATTAACAAACTCATACCAACAGAGATTGGCTGTAAGAGACACTCCTACCGTACTCTTAAAAGTCCCAAACCTTGAGGGCTGGCAAGATGGCTCAGCAGTTAAAGTCACTTGCTGCCAAGTCTGAGGACCTGAGTTTGCCAAAGAAGAGAGCCAATTCCCACAAGTTGTTCACACACACACACCACAATATATAAAATTTTCAAAAGATTTAAGTCTCATATCTTAAAATTATTGTAGCACAATGTTCCTTCATAAGATGAATCAGTAATATTGACATCAAGCCAGCATATTTTGCTGCAGAGAAGTCTCAGTGATCTTAAGGAATTTATCAATCTCTAGGGAGGTCAGGCATGTGCCTATTTTGTTTAATTTTTCATTTTCTTAACTGGGAATGTCCATGGTTTATTTCACTGTGGATTTATTGGTTGAAGGATGCTTGGTGAAGTCTGACTTACTAAAACAATGATTTCCATAGTTCCCTACCTGCATAGACGTATGTTCCAACATACTAGGTAGAATTGAAACTGTGGGTATTATAGACCCCATTATACACTGTGTACTCTTCTTACGTGTACAGAAAAGTGCTTGTGTTGTGTGGCTGTATCTTTGGCAGTTTGTAGTGTGACTGCCAGATTCGTTTTTTATGGTAGACCCTAGTCTTGATATAGGCTTTTTTTCCTTTCCTCATTAAGTGAGGACAGAATTCACGTTTTGCTCACAGGAAATGCTTTATGCCTTCTCTTTGCCATGTCCAAGTGGTCAGCATCACTAGTCTCACACTTCGGAGCCACTAAGTAAACCAAAGGTTGCCTAAACCTGAGCACTATTAAGGGCAGTCCCAGTGATCTACAGGCCAGGTTGGCTGCCCAGTGAATAGAGAGTGAGCCGCGCGGTGAATACAACTGAGATTCTGGAGAGAAGAGAGAGGGCAGGGCAGGACTTAGCTCACCATGCAGCACAATATACAGGCTAAAATGTATGTTCTGTTTCCTCCTGGAGCATTTGATTTAATATTTCCAGGCTACTATAGACTATGAGTAAATAAAACTATAGATAATAAAACAAGGATTAAGAAGGGACTATTGCCAGGCAGTGGTGGCGCATGCCTTTAATCCCAGCACTTGGGAGGCAGAGGCAGGCAGATTTCTGAGTTCAAGGCCAGCCTGGTCTACAGAGTGAGTTCCAGGACAGCCAAGGTTACACAGAGAAACCTTGTCTCAAACAAACAGACAAAGAACAACAACAAAAAAGAAGTGACTATTACATTCATACACCACCCAACTCCCCGCTGGTGCTGTCCCTGCTTCCCATAGCTCAGCTATTCTTTTTTCCTCCCCCCTTTCTTTCTTTGTTATTATTTTTTGTTGTTTTGTTTTGTTTCTTTAGTTTGGGTTTTTTTTTTAATCTGTAATCAGACCATTACCCTTGCATAACTGGCTCGTTGATCTTTTTTCCTTTTATAAAACTAAACTTTATTTTAAACTTTTACTTGCATGAGTCTTCTGCCTGCAAGTATATAAAGCTGCCCATAGTAACCAGAAGGGGACATCAGATGCTCATAGTAACCAGAAGGGGACATCAGATGCCCCAGGAACTGGGATGATAGATGGTTGTGAGGTACCATGTGGAAGGTGGGAACAGAGCCCAGGTCCTCTACAAGAGCAGCAAGTGCTTGAGACCATCCCTCCAGCCCCTCTGGTGTGGTATTTTCTCCTAAAAGAACCCTTCATTGGATGTATAGAGTCTCAACACCGATCACAAATAAACTGCTTTGCTGAAGGAAAATAAAAAAAGATCACTTCATTAACTCACAAAGCTACTGTGGCCTGATGAACAAGTGATGCTGTCTAATTGTTAAAGATACTTTATTGCCATACATGCTGGCAGGTGAACCATGGCTTTGAAAATAACTAGATGGGAGAGCTCAATTAACACACAGAGATTACAGTATCTTTATTACAATGGGTCCCACAGGTTTGCTTGAAGAATCAAATGACATAGGATCAAGTTTCCTCAAATTTTAATAGTTTGCAGCTTGTCAGTGCAATTATTCGTCACATCCAAATCCACCTAGCTTCCAGAGCTGTAAGAAGAGAACACCTTTCTGCTGTTAAACTACCAAGTCTGTGGTTCTCTGTTACAGCACTCCTGGCAAGTTAATATAGAGTCAGCTATTCCTAAATGACTAAAAGCAATGATAGGAAGACCATTTATTCTTCATCTACAATATCACTTAAAGTCACTTACAGTTTAGTGTGTTTGAGAAAGTTAGGGTTGTCTAATTTCATATAGCTAGTGCCTACTCTCATATAAGGTCATAGAATCCTTATGGTCTTGCCTCTTTACTATCCCCCAACCTTCTTTGTTATCATCCTGTAGGGGTTAAACGATTCCACCAAAAAATCTGCTCGTTAACACACACACACACACACACACACACACACACACACACACACACACACATGACAAACAAACAAACAAACAAACAAACAAAAACAAGCAAACCAGGGGGCTTCAGAACCCTCTCCCACCACTCTGTACATTTCTAAGCACACTTCACAGATCTAGGCTTCCACTCAATCTTCATAGATATGCATGTATGTCTACTAAGTCCAGAATGTATCTTTTCTGCTGGTAATACAGCCAAAGAAGTCAGCACAGCTGAAATCTCAGCTTCCCCATCAAGGGAAGAGGGGACACTTCGTGTCTTCTCAACAGATCCAGGAATTCTGACTCTCGGTGACTTAGTTTGTAATACATGTATTCATATATGTGTGTGTTCATAAATATGTGTATATTCAAATGCCTATTCACACGTATTGTCCGGCAGTGTTTGAGACGCTGTCTTTTAGCTTCCCACTTAGGCCCAAGCAATGGTTTAAACAATTTAGGGGAGCAGAGCATGTGTTGGAGGGGACTTCAGTCTAACTACTTCACCAATAAGTAATAGGTAAGAGTTGAAAACAGTAGCATGACTGGGAGGCAGACACAGGAACAGAGGAACAGGATAAAGCCTCCAGATGCCCATCGGTCAGAGGTTCCAGTGAGCTCCAAGCACAGTGCTGCACGTGGAATGTGCTGGAAGCCTCTGGAGACCCCTAGTGCAAACAGCAGCTCCACTGTGGACAGAAGGGCCATAGTGGTTGCTCACTGAGTTTTGTGGTCACTGCTTCTTTTGAGAGCAAGTCCTTTCATCTTGGGAAATGTCCTGGCTGGAACCTTTTAGTTACATATTATGTTCTGAGGTATAAATTTTGGTGAAACCTCAGCCTATAAATGGCTCATTTTTTTCTTGCTTTGAAGTTTCTGTGTGGTAGAATTTTGGAAAAGCTATTGAAGAGAAGACCAGAGACTACCTCCAAGTTCTGGTTTTTATAGTCCTCAAGCATCTTGGAATACTGTGGTGGGGAATCTCAGGTTCTCTTTCCCATTAAAGTATTTCTTATAATAACACAGTTTATAGGAAGTGAAGGTGGGCAAGCGACCCTTGCACATGGTTGTACCAACGATCAATGTCTGACTTGCCTGTCACGTAGGTGTTTATGCTTACACATTGTCCTTTTTCTATTTGTTTTTAAATCAATGACAAACTCACATTATGAGTATCTACTATGCTCAAGTAATTATATACTGGATATTACCTGGTTCTGTCCCATGAATCCATGGCAGGAGCAGTCGGGTACTCAGGGCTCTGAGCAACATCTTTCTGTGCTGTTCACAGGGCTCTTAATTCATTCTTTTTAAATTTTTATTTTAGGTGTATAAGTGTTTAGCTTCTGTGTGTGTGTGTGTGTGTGTGTGTGTGTGTGTGTACCACTTTTGTGTCTGGTGCTTGCACAGGCCAGAAGAGGGTGTCAGATCCCCCCCTGGGACTGGAGGTTCACACAGTTCTGAGCCCCTACGAAGATGCTGGGAGTTAAACCTGAGTCGTCTGGAGGGACGCAAGCGCTCTTGACAGCTGAGTCCTCCTTCCAGCCCCTTTCTTGGCTCTTAGCAGTGGCTTCAGTACTGACATCCTTTCTCCTTGCCATGCCTCTCTATTTGCTTTCTATGTCCAGTGGTACCTCCTAGAGACCAAGATGATAAGAAGACTTTATCTAAGGGAGGTCTGCAAATTAGAAAGTACTATAAAAAAAAAAAAGCACACACACCCTTGTGCACATCCTCTTTGCTTCTCCAATGTCTCCATCTGAAGAGCAGTCTAGTGGAGTCTGCTCTTTGCTGGGTGCCAGACTCTCTCCTAGGAATGGACTGGGCTGTCTGCTAGGAAAGGGGCTCCTTCTTTGTCTCCTGAAAAAAATTGCCTTCTTTTCCTTTTCTTTGTTGTTGTTGCTATCGTTTTAAAGAACAGGGTCTCACTATGTAGCCCCGCTTGGCCTGGAACTTACTATGTAGACCAGTCTGCCCTCATACTCAGAGATTTCCCTGCCTCTGCCCTTGCCCCTGCCCCTGCCCCTGCCCCTGCCCCTGCCCCTGCCCCTGCCCCTGCCCCTGCCCCTGCTTCTCTCCCTAGTACTAGGATTAGAGGCAGACACCACCATGCCTGCTCTCCTGAACAGATTTTCAAAACAACTTATTTGCTGATGACCTTCTGTAATATAAAAACAAATTTAATCACCCAGAGATTAATAGTAGTAAAGAATCAATCTTCATGTATAAAAGTAGTGGGAAGTTGGTTTTTCCAGCCTTGTTCCTGCCCATGTTTTGTATTTACCACACACATGATAACAAAAGTCACTTACAGACATGTCCTTCATTCCTGACAGACATTTCTGGAGGAGTCATTCTTTTAGGCAGGAATATTTCTACAAACAAGACACCCAGAGGAGCCAACGTTTCCCGTCTGCATGCTAGAAGAAGGCAGTGCATGAAGACTTCTCTTTAACCTGCTGGTGCTCTCTCTGAACGGATCCTGAGAGCCTGTGATGCAGCCTTTGTCAATGCCATCTTCTGGTATGCATTTCCTCCTCCTGAGGGTAGGCACGGTGGTGGCTTATCCTAGCAGTGAAATTTGATCGAGGTGATGGATTGCTGCCTCTGATCATTATTGCTGTATATAGTTCCATCTTGCTGTCTGAGCCAGAGATCTAGACATCAACTGACACTTGATCGTTCAAAGGTATATTCCACGATACACCGTTCGTCCCGTCCCCGAGAGTCAGGATGTTGTTGGAGACACTTGGACCCTCCGAGATCCACCCTCATGTCAAACCGACCATAAACCAAGTCTCCCTATACGACTAAATACCCATAAGACCCCGATCTCTTACTTACGTCTCTTTCTCTGGATAAGAACAGTAGCTAAGCAGTATTCTGCAGGCTCCCACAGCCTGTTAGGTACACTGTCACCACCTAGCCCCAACACGCCCCTTAGAATCCTTCCATCCGGAGCTCTAAGTTCTGCACAGAACTCCCATTACCTGGGTGTCTTAGTCAGGGTTTCTATTCCTACACATCATCATGACCAAGAAGCAAGTTGGGGAGGAAAGGGTTTATTCAGCTTACACTTCCACCTTTCACCAAAGGAAGTCAGGACTGGAACTCAAGCAGGAGCTGATGCAGAGGCCATGGAGGGATGTTACTTACTTGCTTGCTTCCCCTGGCTTGCTTGGCTTGCTTTCTTATAGAATCCAGGACTACCAGCCCAGGGATGGCACTACCCACAAGGGGCCCTCCCACACTTGATCACTAATTGAGAAAATGCCTTACAACTGGATCACATGGAAGCAATTCCACAAGGGAGGCTCCTTTCTCTGTGATAACTCCGGCTTGTGTCAAGTCGACACACAAAAATGAATCAGTACACTGGGCAAGTACGTTCAGCCTCTATAACATCTAGCATTCTGTAAGATTACAACAATATGGATAATTGTCAGAAGCAAGGCCCAGACAAGCAGAGGTCTTGGAGTGCTGTGCAAGTCCATCCAGCACACGTCACTGGAGAGGCTGCAAGACTTGTCTTCTCCCGGTCCAGTCCCATCCACTTCTAAGACCCTTTCCTATAGATGGTTGACAGATTACAAGCTCTACTGTCAGAGTTACTCCTCTGATGTGAGGTACAGGCTCCTACAGTCCATATAAATCATACTGTAGTTTCACATTCTCTTGTCCATTAACCCAACAGTCTCCCCTATCTATGAAACAAATCTAATAACAATGCCTAGCTTATAGTGTACATAAGATGAGTTAATCTATGTAGATTATGTAAATAGTATTTGCATATCAATGTATGCAATTATCATTGACTTTGGAATCTGTAGTCTCATTTATTACTACAGCATAGACGATGAGCTGGCCTTTGAAAATACAGAGATGGGGACCATAACCACCTTGCAGCTTGGTCCACTTCTAGTTACCTGAAAGTTACATCCTAAATGGAGAAATCAGGCCAGGAAGTGTGCTTCAGGGCTAGCTAGTAAGCAGACATTCGAGAGCCACATGGAGAGTGAAAAGGCACATTTTAGATAGGTAAAGGCTAAAGCTTCAGAGGTGAGAGGAGGAGGTGTCACAAAAAGAATGGGTCCCATAGCAGCCTCCGTCTGCTTGGTGTCTCAGGAGTCAATTGGCTTGAAAGAGAAGGGATGACCCACTCTACCTGTTACAGAGCATTTACAGGCTCCTGTCAGCTACTGCAACAAAAGTAAACTGTATGTACAGTCCCCCTAGCCGGAAGCAGCAATGCCTTCGTGGTGGTTAAGAATGTAATAATATTTATGTATGGCTTCAGTAAGACTGTGATTCATTGAGAAATCAGATCTGACTGCTCTCCTTTCAGGAGACTGCTGAGAACTGTAAGGGGCGCGTGATCCTACAGGCCAGGCAGAAGCAGAGTGCTCTAAGCACAGTCTGGCCCCTGTTCTCCTGGAACGCTGTTCCTTTTTATGAATGGAACGGCATAGAGCAAAGGATTCTGGGAGCAAAACAAGAAAGTGGGATTCTCCTGCCCTGTATGGAGCAGTTGTTTAAAATTCTTGGAGATCGGCCTGGGCTTCCAAACAAAGATGCTATTCAGAATTAAAGCCTGGGAGTTTCTTCATTAAGCTCCTGGTCGGGATGAACATAACATGAGCTTGGGGCTTAGCTTGTGCTGTGGTATGGTGGGTGCTGATGTGTTCCAATCTGTGGTCCAACTCACAGTTCCTTTTCACCTCTGAGGGCAACTCCAGCAAATGACCAACTACTTACCGTGCATTTGCTCATAATAAATCATTGAACAATAGTTAACAAAATGAGGTAAGGAGTGGCTAACTGTTCAAAGAGACAGCAGAGCTCATCACACAGTGGCTCATGTGGATAGGGACACTTGGACTGCTTCTGCAATCATGTGCTACTGACAGAATTTCAACTAAGAAATGAGAAACTTCTCAAGCACCGTGCCTATAGCAATAACGTATTTATCCGCCAAGCCCTCTTGCTAGCTAATGAATGCATCTTATTTTTTGCTTTTCCGGCTTGAAAGGACACAGAAAAATTCTCTCTCGTGCTTCTGCTGAGTGCCTTCCTCTACTGGGCTTTGTCAGCAAATATTTTCCAAGTGGTTGTGGATGTGTTTAGTTCTTGCTTAAGCCTAATCCAGGGTGCCCTGATTTCCACCATTGGCACTGTCCTTTAAGGTTTGAGACCTTTATGTGTGAAGCATAACACTGAGTCAAGTCTGCTGTTCATTTCTTGGAATGGAGGGAGCTGAGGCACCACCATAGGGTGGGCAGGCATTGTGGAAGCCAAGCCTTGGTATTTACTACCCTGAATAGGTTGTTTGACTATCCCTGAATTTAAACACTTAAAAGAACAATATCTCTTGTCTCTAAAATAATACAAATACTGAGTTGAGAGAATGTGGTTGCTTCCTGTTGGTTTATGTGAAGATATTCAGTTTGTAGTAAGGAAACCCATAACTATCAACTATTCTGACTGTGATTCGATAGGAAGGCAGGTGAAGGAGATTGGAAGAGAACTTGCTATTTAGAAGTGTGTGAACTCGGGAGGGGCAGCTTTTACAATAGACGGAGAGCAGAGGGATACAGACTGGTTTCTTTGAATTCATCATCTCTCAAAGAGTTAATATTGGCTGTTGACCAGTTATGCTAATGACCTTTACAGAAACAATGTATCTGTCCCTCCATTCAGTGTCTCTAAGACAGATTATAGAAGGCAGAATAGTGGCTCATCTGTGAGGCAAATGTGTGAATGTCTACTTTACACGGGAAAAGGGACTTCGAAAATGGAACAAAGATTCTGAACCTTGATACGATGCACTTTTCCTGGAGTATGTTTGTCAAGTCCCTGTTTACTGGAATGAACCTTTAATAGTGGAAGAAAAGAGTCAGGGCAAGATAAGAAAGAGGAAAGATTCAGTATTCGAAAGGAACTCAGACTGGCCATGAAGGCAGAGGAAAGTGGCCATGGGCCAAAGAATGCTGGTAGCCTCTATCCCCTGTGTAAGGCCCTCAGCCGGTGACTGACAGGGAACTGAGAATCTCAGCCTGACAGCTGCAGGGATCTGGAATCTGCCAACTACCTGTGTGCCACAGAATACAACCCACAGAAGACAGACAACCTTGGTTTCATTCATCTGCTTTTCAAATGTTCATGGAGGAAGGTTCCGAGCCAAGGGCATGAACAACACCCACTCTGAGCTCTCAAAGTATTTATAGAAAGATAATGGGAGAACGGGGAAAAGGGTTCAGACTCTCAAAACAACGTGTTCTTCCTTAATTCTCTGAACTACTCAACCTCTCCTCTTGCCTCCTATTTCAAAACAGTTAGTCACGGTGGAGGTGTGTAATGTTTTGCCAACTCATTGGCATGGATCTAGTGCAAGCAAGCTAGAGAAAGACACTGTTTTCCCAGTCTTGGTCTCTGTGTAGAGAGAGCTCATGGCTCTGACTCCCTTCCTGTGGGGCTTTAGCCATTTCATAAGCACACACCCCCCCCCCCCATCAGACTGCTGCTCCCAAGTGACACAGTGACATCATTTCCCCTCAGAGGTGTGCCTCAGAATCTTCTGGAATCCTTATTTAAACACAGAGCCCTAGACCAATCTCAGGTCTGATTTAGCCGATGTGGGTTGGTGTCTGAGAAGGTATGTCTTAAAAGAGTCCAGATAATGCTTGCAGTCCACAGCATGAACTCTGAATGCATTTAGCATATTGTTACTGAGTAAATAAGGCTGATGGAGCCATGATGGTTAGAAGGAGACAGATCTCAGAAAATAAGTCACATACTTAAATCATTGGCATTATACTCTTGGATGCCTGAGCACTGAGTGTCCTCTCTTCAGATCTCTTCTATATTTTTTAAAAATATTTTATTTGTTTATTTCTTTTTAATGTATGTGTTTGTGTGTGTGCCTTCAAGAAGTATGTGCACCAAGTACATTCAGGAGCCCATGGAGGTCTGAAGAGGTCATCAGATCCCCTGGAACTAGAGTTATAAGTAGCTACAAACTGTCATGTGGAAACTCTTAACTGCTGAGCCATCTCTCCAGCCATCACCGCCACCTATGCCCTCCCCACCCCCATGTCTTCCTTACTTTCCTAATGACAACCTTGAATGTCCTACAAACTCAGGCATGAAGAGATGGATTCATGATTAAGTGCATTGTTTTCTCTTCCAGAGGACCTGAGTTGGATTCCTAGCACCCATTTGGTGTCTCACAAACCACCTGTAACTCAAGTCCTAGGGGAATCAACACTCTCTTTTGGCCTCCTGAGCACTAGGCAGACAGGTGGTACACAGGCAAGATACCTATACACATTAAAATAAGTTTAAGAAAGAAGGAGAGACAGACAGACAGACAGACAGGAATGTCAGGGCATATGTGGTGCTTCCTCAGCCCCTAAGTCCAGACAGAGTGGTCTGATGTCTTTCCCACAGCCTCTTCATAGCCAAAGCACATTTTCAAAGCACTGAAATGTCTCCTTATGCAACTTGGCAGGAGCACAGAGCATGTGTCTAGCTGAGGGACAAGCAAAGGGATTANTCCCTTGGCTTGCTCAGCCTGCTCTCTTATAGAACCCAAGACTGCCAGCCCAGAGATGGTCCCACCCACAAGGGGCCCTTGATCACTAATTGAGAAAATGCCTCACAGCTAGATCTCATGGAGGCATTTCCCCAACTGAAGCTCCTTTCTCTGTGATAACTCCAGCTGTGTCAAGTTGACACAAACCTAGCCAGTACACACCTTTCACCAAAGGAAGTCAGGACTGGAACTCAAGCAGGAGCTGATGCAGAGGCCATGGAGGGATGTTACTTACTTGCTTGCTTCCCCTGGCTTGCTTGGCTTGCTTTCTTATAGAACCCAGGACTACCAGCCCAGGGATGGCACTACCCACAAGGGGCCCTCCCACACTTGATCACTAATTGAGAAAATGCCTTACAACTGGATCACATGGAAGCAATTCCACAAGGGAGGCTCCTTTCTCTGTGATAACTCCGGCTTGTGTCAAGTCGACACACAAAAATGAATCAGTACACTGGGCAAGTACGTTCAGCCTCTATAACATCTAGCATTCTGTAAGATTACAACAATATGGATAATTGTCAGAAGCAAGGCCCAGACAAGCAGAGGTCTTGGAGTGCTGTGCAAGTCCATCCAGCACACGTCACTGGAGAGGCTGCAAGACTTGTCTTCTCCCGGTCCAGTCCCATCCACTTCTAAGACCCTTTCCTATAGATGGTTGACAGATTACAAGCTCTACTGTCAGAGTTACTCCTCTGATGTGAGGTACAGGCTCCTACAGTCCATATAAATCATACTGTAGTTTCACATTCTCTTGTCCATTAACCCAACAGTCTCCCCTATCTATGAAACAAATCTAATAACAATGCCTAGCTTATGGTGTACATAAGATGAGTTAATCTATGTAGATTATGTAAATAGTATTTGCATATCAATGTATGCAATTATCATTGACTTTGGAATCTGTAGTCTCATTTATTACTACAGCATAGACGATGAGCTGGCCTTTGAAAATACAGAGATGGGGACCATAACCACCTTGCAGCTTGGTCCACTTCTAGTTACCTGAAAGTTACATCCTAAATGGAGAAATCAGGCCAGGAAGTGTGCTTCAGGGCTAGCTAGTAAGCAGACATTCGAGAGCCACATGGAGAGTGAAAAGGCACATTTTAGATAAGTAAAGGCTAAAGCTTCAGAGGTGAGAGGAGGAGGTGTCACAAAAAGAATGGGTCCCATAGCAGCCTCCGTCTGCTTGGTGTCTCAGGAGTCAATTGGCTTGAAAGAGAAGGGATGACCCACTCTACCTGTTACAGGGCATTTACAGGCTCCTGTCAGCTACTGCAACAAAAGTAAACTGTATGTACAGTCCCCCTAGCCGGAAGCAGCAATGCCTTCGTGGTGGTTAAGAATGTAATAATATTTATGTATGGCTTCAGTAAGACTGTGATTCATTGAGAAATCAGATCTGACTGCTCTCCTTTCAGGAGACTGCTGAGAACTGTAAGGGGCGCGTGATCCTACAGGCCAGGCAGAAGCAGAGTGCTCTAAGCACAGTCTGGCCCCTGTTCTCCTGGAACGCTGTTCCTTTTTATGAATGGAACGGCATAGAGCAAAGGATTCTGGGAGCAAAACAAGAAAGTGGGATTCTCCTGCCCTGTATGGAGCAGTTGTTTAAAATTCTTGGAGATCGGCCTGGGCTTCCAAACAAAGATGCTATTCAGAATTAAAGCCTGGGAGTTTCTTCATTAAGCTCCTGGTCGGGATGAACATAACATGAGCTTTGGGCTTAGCTTGTGCTGTGGTATGGTGGGTGCTGATGTGTTCCAATCTGTGGTCCAACTCACAGTTCCTTTTCACCTCTGAGGGCAACTCCAGCAAATGACCAACTACTCACCATGCATTTGCTCATAATAAATCATTGAACGATAGTTAACAAAATGAGGTAAGGAGTGGCTAACTGTTCAAAGAGACAGCAGAGCTCATCACACAGTGGCTCGTGTGGATAGGGACACTTGGACCGCTTCTGCAATCATGTGCTACTGACAGAATTTCAACTAAGAAACGAGAAACTTCTCAAGCACCGTGCCTATAGCAATAACGTATTTATCCGCCAAGCCCTCTTGCTAGCTAATGAATGCATCTTATTTTTTGCTTTTCCAGCTTGAAAGGACACAGAAGAATTCTCTCTCGTGCTTCAGCTGAGTGCCTTCCTCTACTGGGCTTTGTCAGCAAATATTTTCCAAGTGGTTGTGGATGTGTTTAGTTCTTGCTTAAGCCTAATCCAGGGTGCCCTGATTTCCACCATTGGCACTGTCCTTTAAGGTTTGAGACCTTTATGTGTGAAGCATAACACTGAGTCAAGTCTGCTGTTCATTTCTTGGAATGGAGGGAGCTGAGGCACCACCATAGGGTGGGCAGGCGTTGTGGAAGCCAAGCCTTGGTATTTACTACCCTGAATAGGTTGTTTGACTATCCCTGAATTTAAACACTTAAAAGAACAATATCTCTTGTCTCTAAAATAATACAAATACTGAGTTGAGAGAATGTGGTTGCTTCCTGTTGGTTTATGTGAAGATATTCAGTTTGTAGTAAGGAAACCCATAACTATCAACTATTCTGACTGTGATTCGATAGGAAGGCAGGTGAAGGAGATTGGAAGAGAACTTGCTATTTAGAAGTGTGTGAACGCGGGAGGGGCAGCTTTTACAATAGACGGAGAGCAGAGGGATACAGACTGGTTTCTTTGAATTCATCATCTCTCAAAGAGTTAATATTGGCTGTTGACCAGTTATGCTAATGACCTTTACAGAAACAATGTATCTGTCCCTCCATTCAGTGTCTCTAAGACAGATTATAGAAGGCAGAATAGTGGCTCATCTGTGAGGCAAATGTGTGAATGTCTACTTTACATGGGAAAAGGGACTTCGAAAATGGAACAAAGATTCTGAACCTTGATACGATGCACTTTTCCTGGAGTATGTTTGTCAAGTCCCTGTTTACTGGAATGAACCTTTAATAGTGGAAGAAAAGAGTCAGGGCAAGATAAGAAAGAGGAAAGATTCAGTATTCGAAAGGAACTCAGACTGGCCATGAAGGCAGAGGAAAGTGGCCATGGGCCAAAGAATGCTGGTAGCCTCTATCCCCTGTGTAAGGCCCTCAGCCGGTGACTGACAGGGAACTGAGAATCTCAGCCTGACAGCTGCAGGGATCTGGAATCTGCCAACTACCTGTGTGCCACAGAATACAACCCACAGAAGACAGACAACCTTCGTTTCATTCATCTGCTTTTCAAATGTTCATGGAGGAAGGTTCCGAGCCAAGGGCATGAACAACACCCACTCTGAGCTCTCAAAGTATTTATAGAAAGATAATGGGAGAACGGGGAAAAGGGTTCAGACTCTCAAAACAACGTGTTCTTCCTTAATTCTCTGAACTACTCAACCTCTCCTCTTGCCTCCTATTTCAAAACAGTTAGTCACGGTGGAGGTGTGTAATGTTTTGCCAACTCATTGGCATGGATCTAGTGCAAGCAAGCTAGAGAAAGACACTGTTTTCCCAGTCTTGGTCTCTGTGTAGGGAGAGCTCATGGCTCTGACTCCCTTCCTGTGGGGCTTTAGCCATTTCATAAGCACACCCCCTCCCATCAGACTGCTGCTCCCAAGTGACACAGTGACATCATTTCCCCTCAGAGGTGTGCCTCAGAATCTTCTGGAATCCTTATTTTTTTTTTTTTTTTTTTTTGGTTTTTCGAGACAGAGTTTCTCTGTGTAGCCCTGGCTGTCCTGGAACTCACTTTGTAGACCAGGCTGGCCTCGAACTCAGAAATCCGCCTGCCTCTGCCTCCCGAGTGCTGGGATTAAAGGCGTGCGCCACCACGCCCGGCTTGGAATCCTTATTTAAACACAGAGCCCTAGACCAATCTCAGGTCTGATTTAGCCGATGTGGGTTGGTGTCTGAGAAGGTATGTCTTAAAAGAGTCCAGATAATGCTTGCAGTCCACAGCATGAACTCTGAATGTATTTAGCATATTGTTACTGAGTAAATAAGGCTGATGGAGCCATGATGGTTAGAAGGAGACAGATCTCAGAAAATAAGTCACATACTTAAATCATTGGCATTATACTCTTGGATGCCTGAGCACTGAGTGTCCTCTCTTCAGATCTCTTCTATATTTTTTAAAAATATTTTATTTGTTTATTTCTTTTTAATGTATGTGTTTGTGTGTGTGCCTTCAAGAAGTATGTGCACCAAGTACATTCAGGAGCCCATGGAGGTGTGAAGAGGTCATCAGATCCCCTGGAACTAGAGTTATAAGTAGCTACAAACTGTCATGTGGAAACTCTTAACTGCTGAGCCATCTCTCCAGCCATCACCGCCACCTATGCCCTCCCCACCCCCATGTCTTCCTTACTTTCCTAATGACAACCTTGAATGTCCTACAAACTCAGGCATGAAGAGATGGATTCATGATTAAGTGCATTGTTTTCTCTTCCGGAGGACCTGAGTTGGATTCCTAGCACCCATTTGGTGTCTCACAAACCACCTGTAACTCAAGTCCTAGGGGAATCAACACTCTCTTTTGGCCTCCTGAGCACTAGGCAGACAGGTGGTACACAGGCAAGATACCTATACACATTAAAATAAGTTTAAGAAAGAAGGAGAGACAGACAGACAGACAGACAGACAGGAATGTCAGGGCATATGTGGTGCTTCCTCAGCCCCTAAGTCCAGACAGAGTGGTCTGATGTCTTTCCCACAGCCTCTTCATAGCCAAAGCACATTTTCAAAGCACTGAAATGTCTCCTTATGCAACTTGGCAGGAGCACAGAGCATGTGTCTAGCTGAGGGACAAGCAAAGGGATTACACAATGTGCTCTAGGGACACTGGGAACCTCACATGATATTGTAGCCTCTCCCCATGCTCACTCTGTTGTCCTTTACTTCCCAGCTGCCAACCTGCTGAGGGTTTAAGGCCACAAAGCATCCTGGGATTTATTCGCAGTCAACTCCAAAGGACTCAGTGCCCAGTCTCCAGGCACTGTCCTTCCAAAGACCTCTGAGTTGAGTGGCAAAAGCCAGGATCCCAGACAAGTAACCTTGAACTCTCACGAGTCCTTGTGAATGTTTCATCTGTGTAATTGACTGTATTGGCTTAAGTTACTGTTTTTAAGTCTCGGAGAGGTAAAATGGAATGTCATCTATTGTTTGGGAAACTCCAGCTGAAGTTCCAGTATTTTTTTTTTCTCAACTGTCATAAAGAGCTAAAGGTCTTAAGTGGGAAGCACGCCATGCTGGGTTAAGAGGAAAACCACCCACTGGTTGTAGAGGTTGGTTCTTACCTAGGTGTTCTCCCTAGACAAGAGACACCTTGTCTCAAAATGGAAAGCAAGGTTGATACTTGAGATTGTCTTATGACTTGCCTACATGTGCCTGGGCATACATGCATCTGTACTCACACACATGAACATGCATGCCCACACCAAAAGCAGATCAAAAAGTAAGGCCAGGTGTGGTGATGTGTGCTTCTGATCCCAGCACTGGAGAGGAAGAGATCGATAGATTTCTAGAGCTCATTGGCCAGCTAGCCTACTCTAATCGTCAAGCTCCAGGCCAAATCGGAGAGCCTGTATCAAAGAACGAGATGGACAGTTTGTGATGAATGAAATCTGAGGTTGATCTCTGGCCTACACACACACGCACACACACATATGCTCACACATGCACTCACACATGCGCACACACACAAACCTGAGCATATACACATTTAATAAAAATAAATACATTGTAACAAAAATGCAAAGGAAAGCAAAGCAAACAACCCACCTGGGCTGTGATGTGTGCAAGGCAAGCAGGCAGGTGTGGTGATAAATGCAAGCTCTGGTCTTAACAAAGCACAAATTGTCTTGATTTATGTCCAACACTCTGGGTCCTTGAGATCTAATAGAAGGTCTCATAAAGTCAAAGGAATGGATTTGGTGCTTAAAAGGTGTGTTAGGGTTTCTATTGCTGCAATGAAACACCATGATCAAAATGCAAATTGGGGAGGAAAGGATTTACTTGACTTAAACTTGTATGTGGCTGTTCATCATTGAAGAAAGTCAGGACAGGAATTCAAACAAGGCAGGAACCCAGAGGCAGGAGCGGAAGCAGAGGCCAGGGAGGGGGACTGCTTCTTGGCTTTATAAGTCTAGCTTGTGCCAATATGACATAAGACTAGCCAGCACAAATGGTGTCTTAGTTACTGTTTTATTGCTGTAATGAAACATTCTGGCCAAGGCAACTTAGGAAGGGAAGCATTTAACTGGGGGCTTGCTTACAGTTTTAGAGAGCTTGTCCCATGATCATCATTGTAAGGAGCATGGTGGCAGGTGAGCCAGCGTGGCACTGGAGCAGTCGCTGAGGACGTACATCCTGATTCACAGGTAAGTGAGCGAGCAAGACTGGGGTCTGGTGTGGACTCGTGAAATCTCAAAGCCCACCCTCCAGTGATACACTTCCTCCGACAAGGACACACCCCCTACTCTTCCTGAACAGTTTAACTAGGGACCAAGAATTCAAACATATGAGCCAATGAGGCCATTCTCATTGAAACCAACACAAATGGGTCGACTTAATGACTTATGTATGGAATTTCTATAAGTGAGGAGCTAGGCTGGAATCATTCTGTAGTCTTAAGGCAGAGTTTCTTTGCTTTTAATATCTGCAACCTATTAAATAGGCCTGCCCACACCATCAATGGTAATCTCTATCTAGTCAGATGACTGTAAATGTTAACTCCTGAGAATGGTTGACTTGGTGAACTTGACACGATGTGGAATCTTCTGGGAAAAGTCTCAGAGAGAGACTGTCTGGATTTGGGTGATCTGTGGGCAATACCTGTGAAGAATTTTCTTACTTGGGTTACCTTAAGGTAAGGAGAGCTACCCTGAATTTGGGCAGCACCATTTCATGTGCTGGTCCAGGACTGAATAAAAAGCAGAAAGATAGCTGGACTCTAAATGTATGAACTGATTCATTGTCCTGTCCTGGCTGCCCTGTCTTGAAAAAAACAAACAACCAAAAAGATACCATGTGAAACAAAATTCCTCTCTAACAGTCTGTGACTAAGTGAAACAAAGCAAGTTACACACAGTAAGACAGTGACAGATCAGACGCACCCTGCTTGTCACATCCAGTAGTACAGTGTCTTAGTTAGGGTTTCCATTGCTGTGAAGAGACACCATAACCAAGGCAACTCTTATAATTGGGGTTGGCTTATAGGTTCCGAGGTTCAGTCTATTATCATCATAGTGGGAAGCATGGTGGTGTCCAGGCAGGCATGGTGCTGAAGGAGCTGAGAGTTCCATATTTTCATCCAAAGGAAGCCAGGAGCAGACTGTCTCCACGCAGCTAGGTGGAGGGTCTCATTGCCCACCCCCACAGTGACACACTTTCTCCAACAAGGCCACAGCTACACCAACAAGACCTCCTAATACTGCCACACCCTGGGCCAAGAATATTCAAACCATCACAGTGACCCACCTTGCTTGTAATACTACAGCTGCGAAGGCTGACACTCAAATATATGAGCCTTATGGGAGCCATTCGGACCTCCACTCTGGTGTTTACTATTCTAAACATTCTGTTTATAACTTTCAGGTGTGTGTGGTTGCTCTTTCATAGCTATTTTTGCTTAAAGTGTTGATGTTTGAATGTAGTGTATTCTCAGTCTTTGTCTCAATCTCTGTTTTTCTTTCTTGTACTTGCCCAAATCTACTGGTGATGCTTTCCTCTGTGTTTCTAACTGATTGATCGATGTGGTCATTTCCAGCATTTAGCTTAGCTTTGTTGTTACTCTCAAGTTCTTTGTTGAATTTTCTTTCTTTTGAAAGAGAATTTTTTCATCAATATTACTGATTTTCTCATCCGTTTTGTTGACTTTTCTCTGCCTTCTTTGTCTGGGTCATGGATCGATTTCTTCCCTTGATTCATTTACTTGCGTTCATTTGGGTTCACTGATCATTTTTGCTAGTAAATTTCCCAGATCTTCAGTTGGTGAATTTACCCATTTCAGTGTCTTTGAATTCTGTAACTGAGGGTTTGTGATCACCAGGACATCTCTTCCAGCTTTGCAGAGAAGGGTCTTCTACATCTGGTTGGCTTACCTCATAACAGTTTGAGATTGCAAACCTCTATGAGGAGAGAACCGATGTCTGCAGCTGGAATCACTCTGCCTGATTTTCTTCCGTTTCTGTGCTTTGCCCTTCTGTTTCCCTGAACTTTTCAGGTATCCTAGCATTCCTCTTGTGGATGTCCAAAGTTTCCCCCGTCTTTCTCTATGTACAATAGAGTCTGCTTCTTCTTACCCCAAACTCTCTCGTATAAACATTTGCTTTCAGATGGTGTTTGTTTGTTTGTTTGTTTGTTTTTGTGATGGTGCTTTTCTTCCTTTGTGGTTGTATTGGTCAACCGGTAGAAACACACACACACATACACACACACACACACACACACACACACACACACACACACACACACACAAAGGGTTTATTAGAGTAGCTTACAGGCTGTGATCTGACTATTCCCACAATGGCTGTCTCTCAACATAAGAAGGAATCCAGTAGCTTCTAAGCCCAAAGCTGGATGTCTCAGTGGTCTTCAGTATAAGCTGAAATCCCAAAGAAGTAGATTCTAATGCCAGTGAAGGAATGAACTTGCCAGGGAGATCAAGAGCTTCCTTCTTCTACGCCCTTTATATAGGTTCCCACCAGAAGGTACGACGCAGATTTTAGGTGTGTCTTCACACCTCAAATGATCCAACAAAGAAAAAGACCTCAGCCGGGCATGGTGGCACACGCCCTTAATCCCAGCACTCGGGAGGCAGAGGCAGGCGGATTTCTGAGTTTGAGGCCAGCCTGGTCTACAGAGTAAATTCCAGGACAGCCAGGGCTACACAGAGAAACCCTGTCTCAAAAAACCAAAAACAAAAAAAAAAACGAAAGAAAGAAAGAAAGAAAGAAAGAAAGAAAGAAAGAAAGAAAGAAAGAAAGAAAGAAAGAAAGAGAAAAAGAAAAAGACCTCAAAGGTGTAGGTGGCCTCTTGGGTTTTAGGTAATTTCAGATGTAGTCAAGTTGAGAACAAAGAATAGCCATCACAGTGGTTAAACCATTATCTAACTTGGAGTGAGAGACTGTGTGTTCGTCTCTTTGGAAACATTTGCTGGGTGGTGCAGCACAGCCAGCTAATGTGTGCTCACCAACTAGGTCAGGACACTTGTGACCTTTGCTGTTTGGTCCCGTGTTTATTTGTCATAACTCTTTCCAACCAACTTGCTTTGGAGCATGATAAAATTGAGCAGAAGAGCTTTTTGAGGTCACGCCTTGTCTTTTCAACACGATCCACGTCATTAGGTTCTGCTCTTGGTGGCGAAGCAATGGGACATAGTGAGCCCTGATGCCAAGCTGTCCTGTGTTCTTCCTGTGTAGTCAAGGTTTTCCAATGAAACAAAACCAATAGGACTGTGTGTGAGAGAGCAGGGTAGGTAGTAAAGAATGGGCTCATGAGACTGTGGGTTCTGCAAGCACTAATTCTGCAGAACAGGGCAGGATGTATCTTCAAAGAAGAGTTGAGATTACTGTGTTGAGTTTAAGGACAGCCTGGAGATTGAATCCCTCCATTGCTAGAGAGGACCCCGGTTCTTTTTTCTCTCTCTTAAAGCTTTGAGTTTGTTAAATGAGGCATACCTACAATATGGGGGTAATTAGCCATTACACTCTCTCATTCCAGTGAGCCCTCTGCAGTTTTGAATGTTGCCTTGGCTGTCCAAGTACTGCCTGTGAGGTAAACCTAGGAGTGCCTATGTGGGTAGTTTGATTGCACAGACCTATTGTCTTAGTTAGGGTTTCCATTGCTGTGAAGAGACACCATGACCAGGGCACCTTTTAAACGGAACAACATTTGAATGGGGCTGACTTACAGGTTCTGAGGTTCAATCCATTAGTATCATAATGGGAATCACAGCTGCATCTAGGCATGCATGGTGCTGCCGGAGCTGAGATTTCTACATCTTGACCTCCAGGAGAAGACTGGCATCCTCATGCATCTAGGGGGAAGCTCTCTCAAAGCCCACTTCCACAGTGACACACTTCGTTCAACAAGGCCACACCTACTCCAACAAAGGCCACACCTCCTAATGGTACCACTCCCTGGACCAAGCATATTGAAATTACCACACCCACAAATGGGAACATAATTCTTCTCTGAGCACTGGTAATTTTCCCAAGACCATAACAATTTACTAGACAGATGAGAACTCAAGGCTTATGTTCCAGTAGGAGAGAGTTTAAAAGCCAACAGAACAAAATCAGTTGTGTGCCATAGAAGAGGAAAAAACCAAAAAGGAAAGAAGGGAGCCTTTAAGCCAGGCCTTTGAGAGCACACACATTATTGACAAATTCTGACTTAATAGATTTCTACTTCCTAAGAAATAATAAAAAATTCTTTTTGCAATCAATTCTTAGGATAATTGTTATGATTTTCTCTTTTATTCTGAGATGGTCCTGTCTTGTCTTGATTTTCTTATATTTCTCTTTTTAGCTTTGGGTGTGTGTGTGTGTGTGTGTGTGTGTGTGTGTGTGTGTGTGTATTCCTCGTGTCAAAGGAAGCCAGAAGAGGACATTAGATTCCCTGAAACTGGAGTTACAGACAGTTGCAAGGGGGCCCGTGAGTGCTGGGAAGAAAACCTGGGTCCTCCAAAAGAGCAGCAGGCATTCTCAACTGCTTTGCCAACTCTCCAGCCCAAATTTTTAATTTTTTCTTAAACGATACCAACAAGAATTCTTGTATAAAATGCACAGTTATATGCCCTGAGTTTTTTTTTTTAAAGATTTATTTTATTTATTATATGTAAGTACACTGTAGCTGTCTTCAGACACTCCAGAAGAGGGCGCCAGATCTCGTTACGGATGGTTGTGAGCCACCATGTGGATGCTGGGATTTGAACTTATCACCTTCGGAAGAGCAGTCGGGTGCTCTTACCCGCTGAGCCATCTCACCAGCCCCATGCCCTGAGTTTTAATGTACATAACAGAAAAATATAAACTTTTAAAACCCTAGAAAATGATAATAAGCCATTACAACATTTTCTGGCCTTGAGTTGAAAGCACAAAATTATTTCCAGTACGAGAAAGTTTAAAAGCCAGCAGCATTAAAAAAAAAAAAATAGCGATATTGATTCTATATGTAGAATCTCCAAATTGACTGGAAACCTAATCAAAACAACTGGTAACATGTACCTTTTTTTTTTTGACACTTTGAGGTTTATTTTTTTTTTTTTTTTGGTTTTTTGAGACAGGGTTTCTCTGTATAGCCCTGGCTGTCCTGGAACTCACTTTGTAGACCAGGCTGGCCTCGAACTCAGAAATCCACCTGCCTCTGCCTCCCGAGTGCTGGGATTAAAGGCGTGCGCCACCACGCCCAGCTGACACTTTGAGGTTTATTTTAAAGAATACATCATGATACGATTCATAAGGTTTATGTCATACCAAACTGGGACACTGCACACACGGGGTGACAAGTACTTTAATGATCCCTTTTCCCTCCTTAAACTTTAAAGACATGCTTACTTCTACCCACTCATAGCCCCAGCCACTCTGAACAAATAAATTCTCTAATCACTGGCTTCCCTCAGAAGAATCCCACTTTTGCCTTGAGGACACTTATTCTCGATTAGCTTATAATTAACTTGACTTTTTAAGGTTTCAAGCAGGAATTATCCTAGACAAAGCGGGTCTGATACAGCCAAGCCTACGAGTGTGCAAATAAACAGTGGGTCTCGGCTGTGGGAGTCCTGGACACTAAGTGTGGGTGACACAAAAAGTCCATGTGTAGCTCGGCATCTGGTTTGAGTCCTGCAGCACTTGGCTTTTAGTTAAAAATAGATGTAGCACTACAGACACTCTCCCAGAGAGATTAATGTGGCTAGAGTCACTCGGGTGGAGGCAACAGCAAGAAGTCTTGACACAACACCTGTTTTATTTTATCAGCACACTTAAGCATGGAGACAAACAATATAAAATATAAGGCTCCTTTTTCTTTTCAGAGGACGCTAACAACTCTTGCATCATCCTGACTTTTTAAAAACTTATTTATGAAAATGACATATGTGTACTGTTCTGAGTATGTTTCTGAAACAAATACTGGTCAAGGTCATATAAAGCTACAGAGGAAGTTCCATTTGTCAAATGTTAGGTGGAAAAGGCTGAGTTAGGATGAGATGTGTTTATCCCCTTTTCTACAAGCTCGTCTACACTCAAAAACTTAGTGAGTCTAGGATGGCAGGAGCTAGAGCTTTGGCTCTTATCACTAGACCCCTTTTCTTGTAGGTGGGAAAAAATCTTAGCTAATTTTCTATTGCTATGATGAAATGCCATGACTAAGAATATATAGAAGGAACTGTTTATTGGGGGTTCGCTTATATTTTCAGAGGGTGGGACCATGACTGGCATGGTGAGAGACTTGCAGGAGGTAAACAAGCATGGGAGTAGAGCCGTAGCTGAGAGTATAATCATTGAGACAACAACCAAGAGACAGAGGGAGAAATCCAACTGGAATAGTGTTGACTTTTCAAACCTCAAAACCCACCTCCAGAGACATGCCTCCTCCAGTAAGGCCACACCTCCTAATCCTTCCCAAACAGTTCCACCAACTGGGGACCAAACGTTCAAACGTATGAGCCCATGAGGGATCATTCCCAACCAAACCATCACTGTGATCTTCCTTTTAATTATAAGTTTCCCTTGTTTCACCATATCCTACTTCCTTGGTGGAAGTTGCCAGGAGGCCTTAAGCTACACAATCAACAATACTGGATTACTGTATATTGGTTTATTCTGGTGCTGCTGTGACAAGCAGTGTAACTCTTTATATTTCAGAACTCTTATTTCATCCTCGATACCACCTTTAACATGCTGTCACTTGGGTTGCCAAAGAGGTGAAGATTAGAATCGTGCACAGAATATAAATGTTGTCAAGGTTACTTTTATGTGTCCGGATTACTAAGGAGGACGCCCTTAGAAGTGGTGAAACACCCACAGTGTGCCTGAGAGCACTCCTGCAAAACTTTAACATTAGAATTGATAAACAGAATAAAGAAGTTCTCTCCTCAGTACAGATGGGTATCATCCAGTCTGTCAAGGGCCTGAATTGTCTCTCTGCTTGAACCATAGTTCTCCCTAATGATTAAAAAACCACTCACTATATAAGGACTAGAAGATTACTTTGACATACTAAAAGGCTCATATGAAAAACTACAAAAACAGCAGGAGGAGGGGTGATGGGATGGGGGTTCTGGGGGAGAGGAAATCGGGGAAGGGGATAACATATGAAATGTAAATAAATAAAATATCCAATTTAAAAAAAGAAAAGAAAAACTACAAAAACACATTAAGTGGTGTCAGACTGGCATCTTTTCTTCTATTGACACTTCTGTTCAGTAGAGTACTTAAAACTCTAGGCAGACTAATTAGGCATGAAAAACAAATAAAAGACTCTAAATTAGGAAGCGAGAAGACAGCTCTTTGCACAAATGATGTGACCCTATAGATATAAACATTAAAGATTTCCCATAACCCAAAGTAATGATGAATTCTTTAAAATCACAGGACACAAATAAAACCCACAAAACTCAGTCACATTCTGCCTGCTGACTGTGAGCAATCCATGGTGGAATTTACAAAACAATTTCATCCATGATGGTATCAGGAGGAATGAAGCCTGATGTTTCCATACATCTGTATCTGCCAGCACTTGGGAGGCTGAAGAAGGAAGAGTCCAAGCTTGAGGCCAGTGTAGGCTGCATAATGAGATTCTGTCTCTCAACACACACACACACACACACACACACACACACACATACACGCACACGCACACGCACACGTGCACAAATGTGCTATCACAGAGGTCAGTTGACAACTCAGGAGAAAAATCCGTGTGTAAATGGTTAAGTGGTTTTTGATAACCATACAAGTCATTCAATACTAACAAATGATCCTTAGAGCAAATGGGGCAGCGAAAACTCAATATCCCCATTCAAAACAATAAAACTGGGCCCTTATAAAACACAACATGCAAAAGTAATTAACTTAAAATGGACCAAAGAAAGACTTAATTTGAAAACTCTTGGAAGCAAGCACTGGATTGGATTTGGCGATGGTTTCTTAGATGTGATAGAAAACACACAGAAAATTAAAAAAAAAAAAAGGTAAAATAATGCTTTTTATAATTTTTAACATTTTATACATCAAAAATAATACTGACCAGGTTTAAATAAGAGAGAGAAAGTCACACAATAGCACATACTTGCAAATCATATATCTGATAGGAATTGATATTCAAAATATGTAGAGAATGCTTAAAACTCAACAACAGGAGAACAAAGGAGCCAATAAAACTGGATAAGGGAGTTGAATGGAGAGCTATCAAAAGATGTACAACAAAAGATATACAAGCCGGGTGTGGTAACGCACGCCTTTAATCCCAGCTCTCGGGAGGCAGAGGCAGGCGGATTTCTGAGTTCGAGGCCAGCCTGGTCTACAGAGTGAGTTCCAGGACAGCCAGGGCTACACAGAGAAACCCTGTCTCGAAAAAACAAACAAAAAAAGATGTACAAATGAGCAAAAAGAACATGACGATGTGCACAGAGATGTTACTGAAAATGCTATGCTATACCGTACCATACCATACCATGTAAGGTGGTACTATCGAAACAAACAACAAACTCAGAAAGTGGCACGCGTTGGCAAGGAGGAGAATACTTACAAACGTAAGTGGTACAGACCACAAAGCGATAGGGCCACAGCACTCGGGAGGCAGAGGCAGGCGGATTTCTGAGTTCGAGGCCAGCCTGGTCTACAGAGTGAGTTCCAGGACAGCCAGGGCACACAGAGAAACCCTGTCTCGAAAAAACCAAAAAAAAAAAAAAAAAAAAAAAAGAGTACGGCAGTTCCTAAGGACAACACAGAATTACTGGATGTATTAGCACACTGCTTATCGCTATCAAAACAATGGGAGAAACTAATTTACAAAAGAAATGTTCCATTCAACTCATTATTCTGGAAGATCTAATCCAAGATCAGGTGTTCACATCGCTTTGGGCCTCTGGTGGGTGTGTGCTCCATGTTGGGGGGCAAACTCATAACCAGGGAACAAAAGAGAAGAGCAAGAGGCAAGAGTCCCAGTGACCTAAAGACTCGTACCAGGGCTCGTCTCCAAAAGGACCCATCACCTACGTGGTGGTTTGAATGAGAACTGCTCCCTTCTCCCCAGTCTTTGGCATTGATCTCTTGGTTCCCCAGTGGTGCTGTTTGTAGAAGCTTAAGTAGTCTTGCTAGAAGTATGTCAGTGGGGTAAGGCTTTGAGATTAATAGTCTCTCACCATTTCCAGGTCACTCTTTCTGCTTTGTACCTGTGATTCAAGATGTGAGTTCGCAGCTTCCTGCCAACATGCCTGCTGCCCACTGCCCGCTGTCCGCTGCTCACTGCCCACTGTCCGCTGCCCACTGCTCACTGCCCACTGCCCGCTGCCCGCTTCTCGCTGCCTGCTGCCTGCTTCTCGCTGCTCGCTGCCAGCTACTCACTGCTTGCTGCCTGCTGCCCGCTGTCATGCTTCCATACCATTGGAGACTCCAATGCTCTGGAACCAAAAGCCAAAATTAGGTTCCTTCTATAAGTTGCCTTGATCATAGTGTTATATCACTGCAACAGAAAACTAATATACTCTCTGTGATGTCTATTTCCAGTTGTTAACTTGATTGTATCTGGAATGAATTACAATCCAGAAATGGAGGGCATACCCGTGACCTGGATCTTGAGGCTGGAAGACACACACCCTTAATCCAGATCTTGAGCCATACCTTATGCTGGAGTCCTACATAAGGACAATGGAAGAACGCAGGGCTCTCCTTCACCTCCTTGCACTTACTTGCCAGCACATCTGTCGGAACCCACTTCTTCAGCATTTCAGCTTATACAGAAGACCAGCTGAACTACCCAGGCTTGTGGGACTGAGCAACTACTAGATTCTTGGACTTCCCATTTACAGCTGGGCATTGTTGGGTTAGTGGGACTGCAGCCTGTATATTCCTTCCATAAGTTCTGTGACTCTAAGGAACCCTGACTGATAAAGAACCTCTCAATAGAACTACCCTCAGAAACAAGCCTTTATACATGGACCTGAGGAGGGATGTTATAGAAACCATAGTACCATGCCATCTGGGTAGTCCACTTCTGGATGTATTTGAAAGACTCAAAGAAGCTCACAAAGGGTTTTACAGTCGGGAACATAGCATCACTAGTCACAGTAGAGCTAGTCACAGTAGATAACGAATTGACTACCCCAGTCACCCATCTACAAACAAGGAAACAAAGCATAAAACACCTGCAAAGTAGTATCAGTTAGTGTTAAAAGGGAGAGGTACTCTGGTATGTTCTACAACATGTCTGAATCTTGGGGCATTACAAGCCAATCACAAATGGATAAATCTGTATGATTCTATTTATACACAAGAGCTGAGATAGTTGGCCTGAATCCCACAACGGACTGGTAGCATCTAGGATCTTTAATGTAAACAGTCAGACCACAACACAATTAGAACATGGGAAACAGACATGAGTGGACATTTCACTGGGGAGGAGGGATCTCCAAGTGAAAGCTAGCACAGGAACAGGCATTCAGGATCACTAGCCATAAGAAAAAAATATAAATTAAAATCACGGTCAAGTGTCATCACATGCCTACCAGAGTGGCCAGAATAAAGCATAGTAAAAAGACTGCATGGATGTGGAAATTGGACTGGCTGCTGGCAGGAATAGAAAATGGTCCAACCACACTGAAAAATACTTTGATAATTTTCTATAAAATTAAAATTTATGAACCAGTGGTGGTACTCTTGGGCAATATTCAGAAAGAATGGCAACTTATGCTTACACATACAAAAAATAAAAAATAAGCATGCATTAACATTCTTTCTTCTTAAGAGCCAGGAAACTGGATGTGTAGAAAGTCAAATGAACCATGGTGTATTTATGCCAGGGAGTTCTATGCATCCACAAAACCACTTGGATGACTCCATCAAATTACACGTACTTCCACTTACATAACATGTTTTAAATGACTGGGTTTTAGGAATGAAAGGCAGATTAGTCATTGCCAAAGCCTGAGGGTAGGGAGGGACTCAGTAGAGGAAAAATATTTGGGGGGATGGGGGGTTACAAAACTTTCCTGCGCCTTGCTCAAGCTTTGCTGGGCACTGGGACCCCTGAAGACTCAGGAACCTTTATGAAGTTCTGGGTAACCCCAGGGAGGCCACTGCTGCTTTGTGATTCATTTTAGGACCTCCAGAGCCGAAAAGAGGTTGGGACTGTTGTTCTCAGCAGCGTCTCTCTTTAAAGGTTCTTTGAATTCCCAAATATTGCCAGAGAAAGTGTAAAAGAGGCTGCACCTATCAGCCTTGCTCTCATATGCAGTTAGCATCCAGTAATCACTAGCATTGGAAGGTAAGCAGAGCTGTCTACCTGATTGTATCTTAAGTATCGAAGCAAATTCCTCAGACGCCAACAGCTTTCTGGCCGTCTGTCCACCCTTCAGCGCTATTGATGAAGTCCAGACATGATCGTCACGAATCTAGAGATTTGCAATTTTGGGTTCGCCCTCGACACAACTGTGTTCCGTTTTCCACAGTTGTCACCACTCTGAGACTCTCTGGAGGCCGCTGCTGAGGATGCAGGAAATGCTCTTCCTGAAGGCCACAGGCTACTTGACCCTGGAGTTGTGTGTTTACACAATCCCAAGAGTAGTGATTAAAGCCCATTGCTGCCCATTTATACAGTGATGTTGTTTCATTTCTGCCCACATAGATTTAACCTCCTTTCCCTTTGCAGAGAAGAAAGAATATTTTCTCTCCCCCACCCCTCATTTAAAAATTTCAATTGTTCCCACTGAGAGATCACTGACTAAAGGCAAAGTAACTGAGGCCCTGTCGCTTCCACCCTCCCACTGTTGGGGCGGAACATACAAGAATCCTCTTTCCTCTCTAATCTGTATTTGACTGAAACCTTTGAGCGGTTGCCAGGTAACAGAAAACATGTGAGAATCAGAGGAGGTGGCAGTCCCTTATGCCCCTCCCACTCCTTGGATAAAAGATACCCAGGACTTAAGATTAAAAAAAAAAAAAAATCTATTCAGAGAAACCCTGTCTCAAAAAAAAATTAATTAAAAGTAAATAAATAAATAAATCTAAAATTTAAAACCTGATTTAAAATTCTAAAATCAATATCATACTGCTGTTCTATTTAGCTCTATGTATTCATTTATTCATTTACCTTTTTAATTTTTTTAGTCTTACTATGTAACTCTGGCTGGCCTGTTTTATGCAATCATTAAACACTTGGCTCGTGGCTTTTTTTTTTTTTTAAACAAGTATTACTGGCTTATGCCTTGAGATAATACATGTGTTTACACATACATAACATTTTGCTTCATGGTTTTAGAGAGTCTCAGACCAGCTAAACTGCCTCAACCAATCCGGGCACGGTAGCTGCTTGTTAGAATTAAAGTATCGGGGACTGGAGAGATGGCTTAGCGGTTAAGAGCACTGGCTGCTTTTCCAGAGGTCCTGAGTTCAATTCCCAGCAACCACACAATGGCTCACAATCACCTGTAATGGGATCTGATGCCCTCTTCTAGTGTGTCTGAAGAGAGCTACAGTGCACTCATACACATAAAATAAATCAATTAATCTTTAAAAAAAAAAGAATTAAAGTATCAGGTGGTCAAGAGAACAAATAGCCAACTAAATATGGAAAACAAAGAAGTTTCTGTCTCAGGCTCCAAATGTCCAGACATAACAAAAGAAGTTTTTAAAACGTGATATCCCAATGTAGAAGTAAAAGAGTAACTTCAGTGAAGTACACACTGAATTTTTTCAGAAAGTTAGAAGCCAGAAAGAGCCATATTCTAAATGCATGCAGTGGGATCCCCGAGGAAAGGTGAGGGCCCCAGACAGGCTGCACACTCACATGTATGTAATGGCCCAAAAGTCAAAGGCACGGGGCCCAGACCTGCTGCACACTCACATGTATGTAATGGGGTTGCTGAGGACAGGCACGGGCCCAGACATGCTGCACACTCACATGTATGTAATGGGGTTGCTGAGGACAGGCACAGGGCCCAGACATGCTGCACACTCACATGTATGTAATGGGGTTGCTGAGTACAGGCACAGGGCCCAGACATCTGCACACTCACATGTATGTAATGGGTTTGCTGAGGACAGGCACGGGGCCCAGACATGCTGCACACTCACATGTATGTAATGGGGTTGCTGAGGACAGGCACAGGGCCCAGACATCTGCACACTCACATGTATGTAATGGGGTTTACTGAGGACAGGCACGGGGCCCAGACATGCTGCACACTCACATGTATGTAATGGGGTTGCTGAGGACAGGCACAGGGCCCAGACATGCTGTGCTGTATGCCCATAGCTGCTGCAGGAGGACGCAGAGGCAGCTAGCAAAGTGATTTTCCAGGGATGGGAAGAAGGAGGAGCCAAGCTAGCACTGACTTCTAACTTCTTTTCCCACTGCAGTGAATAAGAGGTAAATAACAGTAGTGTTCTCAGATATAAGAAAAAAGTAGAAAGCTGGGCAGTGGTGGTGCACACCTTTAATCCCAGCACTTGGGAGGCAAAGGCAGGCAGATTTCTAACTTCAAGGCCAGACTGGTCTACAGAGTGAGTTCCAGGACAGCTGGGGATATTCAGAGAAGCCCTGTCTCGAAAAACAAACAAACAAAAAAAAAGAAAGAAAAAGAAAGAAAGAAAGAAGGGAGGGAGGGAGGGAGGGAGGGAGGGAGGGAGGAAAGGAAGGAAGGAAGGAAGGAAGGAAGGAAGGAAGGAAGGAAGGAAGAAAGAAAGAAAGAAAGAAAGAAAGAAAGAAAGAAAGAAAGAGAAAAAAGTAGAGAGTCTTGGGCTATATGATTTGCGTAGGACCGGAAAGCTGGTGATACCCTGAAGTTGAAGGAACATCCTGTTTGAAGTACTGTACCTTACTTCACAGGCAGTAAAGGAAGGGAGATTAGATGCTCTTAAAGATACATAACCAAGGGTTTTCAAACATTTAAAAAAAAAAAAAAAGTTAAAATCCAAGGGAAAATCCAATCAGCAGAATTATCCCCTAGAATCAATGTCATGGAGCAGAGAAGGCTTTAGAATTACTATTATGATTTGGGAATAATATTCAACAAGTCCTCGGGGAAATTCAAAAGCAGAAGAAAATTTTAAAAAAAGAAGGTAAGTAATTGGGAAAATGTTTATACTCTTGCAGACTAATAGAAATGAATATTCTGAAAATATTCATAAGTGGTAACCAAAAGGAAGGAAAGGAAACATTAAGCAGAAAACAAGCAAAGACCAAACTATAAATATAATTCATGGGCGGGAAACTTAATCTAATTGACTCAGCTCTCACACATCTCTTTCCTGCCTCACTACTAAGGAGTTAATGGGAAGTTAGCCTATTCCTGGGTAAAGTGGAGAACAGTCAGAGCCCACATTGAGCCTCAAGGAGCCTGGGCTGCAAGAGACGGTCCACAGTGACCACAGAGGCTGTGAGAACAGATATATCTCTGCCCAAAAGTCACAAGCCAAAACAAGGTACAGACTGATCTAAACATCAAATTCTGTTTCCCTCAGAACAGTATTTTTGTTGGGTCTTGTTTTTGGTTGGTTGGTTGGGTTTTGTTTGTTCGTTTGTTTCCTGTACAAGAGTGCAAAAATAATTAAAAGCCATAGTTAAAAATCCTCACCATTAGCCAGGCGTGGTGGCACACGCCTTTAATCCCAGCACTCGGGAGGCAGAGGCAGGCAGATTTCTGAGATCGAGGCCAGCCTGGTCTACAAAGTGAGTTCCAGGACAGCCAGGGCACACAGAGAAACCCTGTCTCGAAAAACCAAAAAAAAAAAAAAAAATCCTCACCATTTATTGGAGAGGGAGAGGGAGAGGGAGAGGGAGAGGGAGAGGGAGAGGGAGAGGGAGAGAGAAGACCAGATTTTCCTAGAAATTCAGGTATCTCTCTAATTGTTAAAGAGAGAATTTTCTAAACAATCATTATAACCCAAGCACGTGCTGGGAACTGCATTGCTTCCCCCCTCCCCCCAATCAGGGATGGGTAGGGAAACAGACATCAAGAAGCTAAACTTCACACATAGTGTTACAGTACTGGCAGACGGCATAAGTATTCTGAAAACCAGGTCTCCTGGACTCCAGGTGTCCCTTTTAACCACTCTGCACTGCTGTTTCCAGTTTATTGACTGCTGTGGCTCTGTGTCTACAGCAGGAAACACTACACACACGACTTGGCCTTTGTGAGGAACAAGAAACCCAATGGGGAAAGCACAGGAAGATCTTTAAATGCATAGCAGCGGCTCCTTGTTCACTAACACTTAAAGAGTTTACCCCAGTAAATTACTACAAAATCTACAGGAGCTAGAGAGATGGCCCAAAAGTCAAAGCACTGACTGCTCTTCCAGAAGACCTGGACCAGCACCAACATTAAGGCTCACAATCAGATGTCAATCAAGATCCAGGGTATCTGATGCCTTCTTCTGACCTCCATAGGTACCAGGACACATATGGTACACAGACATACATGCACACCATACATATAAGCTAATAGATAGATTTAAAAATTTAAATTAAAAAATACACACACACACACACACACATACACACACACACACACACACACACACACACACACACACACACACACGAAGCACAGTGTATGTATAGGCTAAACAATTGCAACAAGAAGAACCTAGACTAGAAACCAAAGAAGGAGGCTGTCTCCACCATGAGATGGACAGCTTAAGTGATAATTAGTCTTATCCTAAGGAAGGGCTAACCTTTGCCCCATGGCAGAAGGTCTTTATTTACCTAGGTATCTTTGGTAGCAGTGGACAGCAATGTGGTTTCAGCTCAACTTCTGGAGGGACTGATAATTAAAAGTCAGCCATGCAGGCTGTCAACCATATCTCCATGATCGATTGACAGGCCCGGCTCTGGATTTGCAGGCTAGGGGCTTCCTTAGTGGGCAGTGTTCAGTGCATGTTACCATACAGTTTCAGGGCACGTCAGCACTGTCCACAGCCTCTCCTGTAGCTCCCCGGGGCAACTCACATCGCAAACAGTGCTTGGCTGATACTAATTTGTAGTTTTTCACTGCAACGAGAATGTGTGTCCATGAGAATGTGTGTCAGGGTTTCACAAGTCCCCTGAAGCGCAGGGAAGTATTCATTTGAGAGTGCTTTTTCATAGCTATCTTATGCTTGCCTTATGGTGATGTGGATGTCTCTTTGTAAGTCTCATAACTAATTCTGGAAAATATGACTTTCTAGTCTTCAATTCATAGGAAAACTGGGGGCATAATCTAGCCCTCCCACAGGGAACAGCACACGGGATGATACACCTGCAACGCTGTGTTTGTCTGCAGTCTGTGATCCATAAATCAATAGACTTGTTATTGTTGGTTGCATGTTATCTGTTTCTAGGCGTCCCAGGGAGGTTGTCTCTTAGCTTATGTGTAGAAGGTAACAATCCAGTCTTGGACACTACAGGCATAGCTTTGATTTTCATGTCCAGTAATTACTAAGGTTTGGGGCAGGCTTTTCAATCTCTGTTTCATGAGCCTTGTCTGTTAAATAATATTTAGGCCACATAATTGATGTAAAAATGAAGTAAGACTCCATTTGACTCATGTTATTATTGTTCATTAGCTTTCACTGTCATTGATTTTTAACTATCAGTCAGCTGTGTACATGTGAAGAGAGGGTTGGGTATACTGGAATATTTTTCCATAAAAATCAACATTTCATATTTCTTTTCATTGCCACTATGATGCAATATTAAGTAGCTACTTATATATCTTTTTTTCTAGTTTTTATGTATGTGGGTGTCTTACCGGCGAGCATGTCTGCGCTTCACATATGTGTGCAGAGCTCAGAGAGGCCAGAAGAGGATGCTGGATCCCCCAGGAACTAGAGTTAAATGTTGTCTGTGAGCCAAAAGGTGGGTGCTGGGAATTGAACCTAGGTCCTCTGGAAGAACAGTCAGTGATCTTAACCACTGAGCCTTCTCTCCAAGCCTAACTCTTAAGTCTTATAAAATGATTTAGTACCGTTTTAATCTGGTTTACAATGTTTAGCGTTGTGGTTCTGGAGAGATTTTAGGGTTTTGTCTTTTTTTTCCGATTTAAATAATACATGTTACTTTTAGAAAATACAGAATAAGAGCTGGTGAGATGGCTCAGTGGGTAAAGGTGATTACTGCAGAGAATGACAAGATGAGTTGGACCAATGGAACCCACTTGACAGAAGAGAGAACTGGCCCCTGACACTGCTGGCCTTCGGTCTCCATGGGTACCACCTTCATGAATAAAAGTAAGTTAAAAATAGAAAGTATGGGGGCTGGTGAGATGGCTCAGCGGGTAAGAGCACCCGACTGCTCTTCCGAAAGTGATGAGTTCAAATCCCAGCAACCACATGGTGGCTTACAACCACCTGTAATGAGATCTGACACCCTCCTCTGGTACGTCTGAAGTCAGCTACAGCATACTTATGAAGAACAATAATAAAAAACGAATCCTTGCACCGGAGAGACCAACCAGAGTGAGCGGGGCCGGCCGGAGCGAGCAGGGCTGGCTGGAGCAAGCAGGGCCTAACGGGGCTGGCTGGAGTGAGCGGGGCCGGCCAGAGCGAGCAGGGACGGCCGGAGCAAGGGAAAAAATAGAAAGTATGAAATATTGCACATTTTACAAAGAAATAAAAAATGCCATTCCTAGCCCAAACAGTTGGTCAAAGGTCACTAGTATTTTGGAGTATTTTCTGTTGTTCCTCTCCTTACTTTTTTGTTCGCCCTCAAAAACTTAAGATCAAAGGAGCCCATTCTCCTGCCTGGCCTGGCTCATTCCTTCACCTCTCACACTAAACAGGGTAGGTAATTTTATTTGAAAAAAGTGGTTCTGACCAGGGAAAAGGAAATGGGTGTGGGTCTAGAAGTTATAAACAGACCTGGAGTTCGAAGGGTAGATCTGTTGGCCAGTGCAAATGTTGAGATGGGAATCCTGTGCTCAGGCATAATAACTGGGAACAGGTGACTCACAGAGGAGAAAACAGCCACAGCCCACAGTAACACTCAAGGTCACACTTACCACAGTGGGTGGAGCGCAAGGATCTGTATGTAGGTACACATCACACATATATGTGTACACATCTGAGAACAATTCAAACATTCATTTCTGAGAGCCAGGCTCACGGTATGGCTGGTGGAGCGGTGCTGGCAACAGAACATGAACTGATGGGATTATTTTAGAGTCTCTTAGTACAGGGCTGGTGAGCCAGCCCTGGACACGCCAGGCTTTTCACAGGATCCTAGCCTGCGGAGAACAAAAATTATTCTCACCATGTCAAGACTGGAAAGATTAAGGGCTCTGCTTTGGGCTTTTTAAAAAATAAAAATAATGACCAATCAGAGGAGGGAGTTCTGTACGTGAAAATCAAAGCATCTTACTGTGCCTTCACGCCATTCTCAAGTAAGGGAGTTACAGACTGAATAAGTTTGGCCATGTGTCAATAATTGTTGGACTGAGTGATAAAAATATTGTGGGGGTTTTCTGTGGTTCTTATGCTTGAAAACTGCATAATTAGAAGCGCTTCATCTGTTTGTAACAATTTTATCAACTCTTAACTCAGGAGCTCTGGGGCTTCTTTTTAATCAGTCTTGATCAGCAGCTCATGTCCAGTGCCTAGAACAATCTCTCCCCATTCCATGACTGTTTTGTCGCCAGCTCGGTATACATTCAATGCCTTTAAACGAAGATTCCAGCTTCTAGCTTCCTTCTGCCCAGTGTATGGATGAATTTCAGCTCTGAGCCGTGCTCTTGACCTAACGTGGATTATAAGATGAAGGAAGTGCTTATGTTGTGATTCTTCCATTCCTCATGACAAACCTTAGTGTAGCAGTGCCCTTTGGCACAGCGGTGACAAAAGGAAGACAGGGTCAGGGACACTGGGGAGGAGCAGAGCACAGTGAATATGCTTGGTCCACCCTCCCTTACATGCACCTCCAACCTCCTCTTCTCAGACTGCCACTACCATGTTTTGTGCACATATCATGACCTGTATTCTTCACAAAATTACCTTGAATCTTTAAAAGAATGTTATTTCCTGGCCAGAGTTGTCTGGAACATTTGTGGTTCTCATAGATTAGGGCCCAAATACAGCATTAAAATTTTTCTGGGGGCTGGTGAGATGGCTCAGCGGGTAAGAACACCCAACTGCTCTTCCGAAGGTGATAAGTTCAAATCCCAGCATCCACATGGTGGCTCACAACCATCTGTAATGAGATCTGGCGCCCTCTTCTGGAGTGTCTGAAGACAGCTACAGTGTACTTACATTTAATAAATAAAATAAAATCTTAAAAAAAAAAAAAAACCCAAAAAATTTACATTAGGGCTGGAGAGATGATTGTGGTTAAGAGCATTGACTGCTCTTCTGGAGGTCCTGAGTTCAAATCCCAGCAACCACATGGTGGCTCACAACCATTTGTAATGAGATCGGATACCCTTTTCTGGTGTGTCTGAAGACAAACTACATATAATAAATAAATCTTTTAAAAAAAGAAATATACATTATACCGTGAAAGGCCACCACGCCCGGCTAATGTAAATTTCTCAATCATGGTATAATGAACTTTGAAATTAACCGCAGAAGAGCCAGAGGTGGTGGTGTACTTGGGAGGCAGAGTTTGACGCCAGTGGGTTAAAAAGGAAACCAAACGTGAACTTTTCCATATGATTAAAATTGAAGATAGAATACATCCACACAATTTAGAGCTGTAAATGCCTGTTTTAAAAATGAAATCTCGCTGGGCAGTGGTGGCGCATGCCTTAAATCCCAGCACTTGGGAGGTACAGGCAGGCAGATTTCTGAGTTCAAGGCCAGCCTGGTCTACAGAATGAGTTCCAGGACAGCCAGGGCACACAGAGAAACTCTGTCTTGAAAAACCAAAAAAAGAAAAGAAAAAGAAAGAAAGAAAGAAAGAAAGAAAGAAAGAAAGAAAGAAAGAAAGAAAGAAAGAAAGAAAGAGAAAGAAAGAAAGATCTCAAAGAAAGATTAAAGGTGACACACACCTTTAATCCCAGCACTTGAGAGGCAGAGGCAGGCAGATCTCTGTTTGAGGCCAGACTGGTTTACAAATCAAGTCCAGGACACCCCCCAACCCCACAACCTACACAAACAAAACCCACCTCACATCAGTATACTCTACACTTCAAAAGATTCAAGAGGAAACTAAACCTACAAAAGAAGAAAACAGGAAAGGCAGAACGGAAACTAAGGGAAGCAAGAGTGAAAAATGAACAGATCTAACTCTTTGAAAAGATGCACAAGAAATCTTTAGTAGGGGGCTGGTAAGATGGCTCAGTGGGTAAGAGCACTGACTGTTCATCAGAAGGTCCTAAATTCAAATCCCAGCAACCACATGGTGGCTTACAACCACTTATAATGAGATCTGATACCTCTTCTGATGTGTCTGAAGGAAGCTACAGTTATTTATTTATAATAATAAATCTTTGGGCTGGAACAAGCAGGGACTTTACGAGTGGGGTTGACTGGAGTGAGCACAGGCCCTAAATTCAATTCTCAACAACTAGATGAAGGCCCACAACTATCTGCACAGCTACAGTGTGCAGTCATATACATAAAATAAATAATTCTTTTAAAAAAAAGAAAGAAAATAAAGAAAAGGAACCACGAAAGGTACCCATTTGCAGGCTTCCTATTTAAAAAGAAAAAGAAAAAAGCAATGTGTAGTAGAAAGAGGGAGGAAATGAGGAAAGAGGGAAAGAGAAGAAAAGAGAAGAGAAAGACGAGATGAGGAGGAGGCTCAAATGGCTAATACCAAGAGTGAGCCAGTAGCCATCACCGGTTAGAGAGCAGAGAGCACAAGAAAGGTGCACTGGAATGAGGTGGTCAGCTCTTTCCAGCGTGAAAGCAAACACAGCCTCGACTCCACTCCAGCATCGACTGGGCTATCAGAAGGACAGACTGAAAAAGTTAACAAGAGGCATTACCGAAGTGCCTGTGCTTACAAATCAGCTGCTGAACCTTCAGCTTGCAAGCCTACCTACCCAAGTTGTTCCCATCTTCACGGGAGGAACTTGATGCTAACAGACTAGAGTCAGCATAAAGCCAGTAACAATGTAGCAATTCTACCCTACGCAGGCACAGACAGCTATCAAAGCGCCCTTATACTACTAATCATTTCAGAAACAGCAGCAATTAAAACCATGACCCACTCAGGCCCGTGGTGATGCAAACACTCCTGCCTGACTGAGAATTATGGAAATTCTGGTCGTCTGCACATGGCACTTTGGGAATTTTGTAGCATTCAGCAGCAGATAGATGCCCTGTGTCAGACTCCAGTAAACTCCAGCAAGTGGCTAATTTTAGATTATAACACTCAATTTAGGACCCTGACATACTTAGGAAAATGACTATATAATTGTACATTAGGGACCTATAAGGATCAAAGAACCACCTGCTTGAAAAGGATCCTCAGATGCCATTAGCACTTGGCAAGTTTTATTTTAACCGTTAAGAGCTTCCTATGTTCATTTGTTTGCTTGGGTGATGCCAACCCTAGGCTGGTGGTCCTGGGTTCTATAACAAAGCAAGCAGAGCAAGCCATGAGCAGCAAGCCAGCAAGCAGCAGCTCTTCGTGGCCAGTGCGTGAGCTGCCTGCATGTCCCAGCCCTGCTTGAGTTCCTGTCGTGTGACTTCCTTCAATGGTGGATGTGCAAGTGTAAGCCAAACCAACCCTTTTCTCCCCAAATTGCTTTTGGTCATGGTGTTTCCTCACAGCAATTGAAACCCTGACTAGGATCGCCCCGCCCCATTCAATGTCTTCTAGAAATCCGAAAGCTTCCTAATTTTTGTCCGCTTCGGGAGCTGTATGCAGGCATCATATTCAATCTCCTAGCTGCTTTCTTCACGTGATAGACAATGCAGATGTGACCATCTCCATGGGAAGTCACGGGAAGACTTGTAAGACGAAGAGGTGGTACCAACACTTCCTGCTTGCACAGTTCTTCCCTGCTCCCCATCTTGGGCACTTACTTGCACTTCCTGCCCTAGTTCCAACTGTGCTGCATCTCCTTGCTCTCTCCTTTTATACTTATCACACCTGTTTGGAAAACAACCCTAGTTTCAGGGAAAGCCTTGGCTCTGCTGAAGACATGGTACCTGACACTCTCAGACCTGTGGGGTCCAGCGGTCCAGCCTTCAACTCGTGCAAAACAACCATCTGCCACTTTTCCAGGGACAGCTATTCCCTGACGGTGCAGACGATGTGCTTTGTATTTTCTTTAAAAAAAAAAAAAAAGCTCATTAAATATTCACTAAGGACAAACCAAGAAGCAGCAAGTAAGGGAAAGAGGATATGAATAAAGATCCTAGGTAGGGTAGTGAGGAAAAGATAAAACCTTGCAAGTGAAGAGAAACCCTTTTTAGGAGGAAAGATGTCTCTTCCTGGGATAGAATGCAAAGTGACAAAGGGACAGCTGAGCTGCATTTGTGGTGACCGGGGTGGGAGTGGAGGTGAGGGGTTTGCTTGTGCAATGATTCCCATTTGCTCAGTAAAATCAGAAACAAAGTCCTTTGCTAGCCAGGGGCAGAGTTAGTGCTGTGGTTGGAGGCCTTTGTTACCATGTTTCCAAACGGTTTGTGATTTTATCCACCACATCACCTTTGGGTTAGACCAGAGGAGACACAGGCTAGCAGATCCTAGGCTGTGGTTTTTGAGAACAGAGCAGAACAGAAAGACATGACAATGAAAAGCAAATCCATTGTGGGAGGGGTAAAGTGAAAAAAAAAAGGGGTAAAGATAAAGTGAATAAGTAAAATAAAGAATCATTGGTTAAAAATGTATTTTTAAAAAATCCCACTAATGGTTAAGAGAGGGGGCAATAAGGGCACCTGAGTATTCTACACTATAAGGACACATTTGTACTTCAGGCTGCAGGAAGGGATTTGCACATAGATGGTGTTCACAGCTTACCATGTGCACACTGCAATTGCCTGTTCTGTTCTTTCCACACTGCTCTCAGTCCCCAAGACTCAATGGTCTCAGAGAAGGACAAGGGTGATACTAGCCAAGACCAAACAGCATTTCACCAAGTGTCTCAGCCTGGATGTCCAGAGACCAAGGGGAAAGAACAGGAAAGGTGTGGAGGAAGGAGGCAACAGCTAAGATATCTTATCACCTCACACCTGCTAATCACTTCATCAGAGGAGCAGTCAGCTCTGACGATCAACTGCCTGTATGTCAGCCCTCCCTGTAACAATGGAGAAGAGATGAAGTTCTTCTTAAGGTCTTAACCCACTTCCTTCTCCAGACTGCCAGGTCTGAGTAAAATACTGCTTTCAATAGTCAATTTTCAGTGTTTTCTATTGGTGTTTGTAGTTGATGGCACAAACCCTAGTATTTCTTTCTGTTAAACAAGTGGATATGGATGAAATTTGAGGTATTGGGAATAAAATGCTACACAAGCGTAAGAAATTGCTGACTAGGGGATACATTGTTCATATTGAACCTATCATTCAGAAATAAACTTTAAATCATATGTGAGCGGGTTAGGAACACTGCTACTTCAGGGATAGCCTAGGATAAACAAATGATATAAATTATAATACATGCTAGGATATGAACCACACGAATTGTTTTTGTGGACTGATAAGAATAACGCTGGCACTGGGGGGAAGAACCCTGAAGCTGAAGTAGCTGATTGGCGATCTTCTATGAGTTCGGTATTTCCATTGTAGCCAGCTAGGGAAACTGAGGAAAGCAGAGCTAAGCGCCACAGGATTCCTGAGAGCGAGCTCAGGAGGCTGAAATATGGTGTGACAATGTGGTGGGAAAGAAAAAGAAACATTTAGATATTTCACTAAGTCATTTTAATTCTAACACTTATGTCAACATTTACTTATAATAAACAGCATAAAAATTACTCATGTTATAAAAGAATCATTCCTTCATCTAGAATGTGAGAGAAATGTAGACACTGCAAGCAGGAAACAGGAAATGGGAATACTTCAGTGTTTGCCTCTGATGGTTTGCAAAGACCAAGACATGCTACTATAGCCTCATGCTACTATAGCCTGTGTGCTGATGTGTGTATGGGCATCTGTACATGTTGTGGACTGAGAGGACATCTTCAGGCACTGGTCCTCACCTAACTTGGGACAATTTTCTTGTTTGCTGAAGGCCATCAAGCTAGCTGGTCCATGGTCAAATTGTCCTAAAAGTTTACAGCAGCAACAGGATAAATTGTATTGTATTTAGATACACTGTGTAGAGCAATAAAAATCTCCAGTGATATGTTCTTTCTAAACATACACTGTCCTTCTGGGGACGTGGGATCTGCCTCTAACTGTGGGGACCATGTCTACTTTCATTTTACAAAATTAACCTTTACAAAGATCTCCACATCTCCATCTGGTAGAGATCCACCAATCAATGATCAGGAAAATCATACTTTTTTTTCTTTCTGACTGGGAAATTTTCATAAGCTACATTATTCTGGGCTAACTAGAAAACAATCAATCAAAAATTAAAAGTGAAGGTGAATACTGTTGTCTTTGTGGTCAGGCAACATTTGTAGGTGTCAAGAACAAAAACTGAGAAAGAACTAGTCTTTTAAAAGGAAGGCATCTGAGGACTGACAGACAAGGGTTATACTCACTCCCTAAGCAATCAGGGTTAGGCGGCAGAACCCTGATACCTGAAAAAATGGTTAAGTTTATCTTAAATCCCAGAGTCTATTTAAAAAAGGGGGGGGGGGTGAGCCTCTCATGATATACCAGAAATCACCCAGTCATTTATTTTTGTTATATACCAGAGATATAATGAACATATTAAAAAGAAAAAGTGTTTTTGTACCAACATGTTTTTATTGTGTTTCTGGATTCCTCCATTTAGAAAACAGGAACCACGTTTTCATTAAGCTGTGGCTCCTCTTCCTTTAACCTAAGCTTAGTTTAAGGAAAACTTAGCTTGTACAATTATGTAACTAACTTTAATTAACACATAGTAATTATCCAAAGCCTCAATACAGTAGGTAACTTTTTGAAAATGACTTAACAAAACCTACTTTGCAAAGTAAAAAATATTTTATGTGCTATTAATAACTACCTTCTTTGAAAATTTCTCTACGCAAGTATAATAACAGATTTACTTCTCTTTTTAATTTTCTATTTTTGGGTATGCCTTAGAAAAGTAAAATTATATATAAACATTGTCAACTATTGTATTTCTAAAGTCAAGATAATGGATTATCTCCTCTAAGTATTTAATTCTGCAATGACTAATTTTTAAAAATGCAAAATTGCTACCCATGTAATTTAAAAACTGCACTGTATGATGCCTTTTTATGGGTAGCAACAACTTAAAGGGTCAAACGAATGTATACAACATGAAAGTATAAAATGGCTCCATAAGTACAAAAGTAGCCATATTGTCTGACTCCAAGTACACATCTGCAAGTCGGCTGAGAAGTCTCAAACGCAGCCAGATGACTAGAGTATAAGGGCCTGAAGCGGGCATGCTGGACTAGGACTTGCTTCAGCCCACGATGGCCACCTGGCAGAACTACTGACAGCACACACTCACGTGCCAGAGATGAAGCGTCACAAACGGAAAGGCAGTCTCTCAACAGTGCTCACTGCGGTGCCCTAAGTTCAATTATATCCATAAGCACAAAGTGTTAACATGTCACTTAAGATAACTCAACATCTTTGGTTTTCAAAGAAATGTAATGCTTCAAAAAATAAAATTCATCAATTTGCATTAACAAGTCATACACATGCCAAATGAAGTTTTACTTAACAGCTGAATGAAGGTCAAGATGCTAGTTGTGTAGAGCTATCTTCAGAAAATTTGGAATGTAACATGCTTAGGTCAGGTTAGATATCATCAATGTCTTCATCATCATCTCCAATATCATCAAACTGGATTTCATCATCATCCCCAGGACCAAATGTGTCCGTTTCATTGATTTTGGCATGTTCTGGAAGTTCTCCATAGGCCTTCAGACTTCTTGCTTCATCTGCATTATACTTTAAGATTACATCAGCTTTGTTATCTTGATAGTCTCGTAGACCAATCAATATAATGTCCGAGGTATTTATCCAAACCTTTTTTCTCAGCTTCCCTCTTATGTGGCACAGCCTCCTCACCCCGTCAAAGCACATTGCTTCCAACCGTCCGTTTCCCAGCATTTTGATCACCTGAGCATACTCCTGCCCATCCTCTTTAAACACCAACTCTCTTTTCTCAGATTCATTTTCATTTTTACCTCTGCGCCTGTTTTTGCCTCCTTTGCCTTTATTCTTTGGCATGATGGAAAGGGTAACCACAGGAGTGGGATGAGTGACTTCTTCCTTGCTGACAGCGTCTGTGAGTCCTTTCCAAGGGCAGCTATACTATTAGGACAGGATGGGTGGCAGAAGTATCTAACAGTGGTAGATCAGAAGCGACTGGGACACGGTGAATATAGAAGATCCACAGGCAGCAAACAGTGTTGCAGAATCCTGGCTTCTGAGAGCTGAAAAAACAAAAATATTTTTAGTAAATATTAAGTGACTGTGGTGCACAAGCTGGGCCAGCTCTGGGTTACACTGTGTTGTTTGGAATATTGGCTTCAACCCTCTGCCTAGACACAGATTGCTCTATCTAATGAAGCAACAGCCTTGACCTGAGCTACTCCATTTTCATTATAAGTGCCAAGGAAGAATGGCTCCATATCTTGTTTACAAAAGTAAATACCATTATCTGCCAGCATATTAGGAGACACAAACTGGTATTTTGTGCCAATAAATAACAAAGCCTGAAAATATACCGAATCTTATCAGAATAAAAGACACATGAGCTTAAAAGCACATGACAGAACCCCCTTACCTGGGACTGTAAACAGAAGGCACACCCAGACGCCAAATATAGCAGCATACTATATACCAATATCTTGGTCACCCACCACAAGCTCACCCAGGAATACTGGCAGGCACATCACACAGCAAAGGACTCTTGCTTCTTCTGTGCCAGCGCCAGCTCTCTAGCAGTTTCCACTGGCTGCCACTGTTCCACTTCACACTGCCCCTCGATCCATCGATGGCTGCCACCAGAGCTCTACTGGATGTCTTTGCACTTGAGCAGCTGTTGTCTGGTGCCCTGCAGGCCTGCCCATGCTCTGTAGCAGCTCTCTGTCTTCAAGACTGCCCTTCTACACTCAACACAGCAGCCTCTTTAACCCTTTCTTAACAAAGATAGTACAACCCACTCATAGACAGTGAGGTACACTGTGTGATCTAGGAGTTCATATTAGTAATTAGGTAGAAATAAAAGAACCTGTAATTGTCAGAGATCACCTATCAAGCAAATCTGGATTGCTTACATCAAATATAATTAATGTTATAACTAATGTAATATAACTATAATTTATTGTAGACAATAAATTCTGACACAATATCCATTTATGGCTCTGACAAAACACACTCACCATAGATACTCATGATAAATTTTTAATTATTAAAAAACTGAAATATAACGTAGGTAGCAGTGGCATACACCTTTAATCCTAGCACTCAGGAGGCAGAGGCAGGTGGACTTCTGTGAGTTCAAGACCAGCCTGGCCTACATAGCTAGTTCCAGGGCAGACAAAGACTACACAGAGAAATCTTGTCTAGAAAAGCCCAAAACAAAACAAAATACACACACACTCCCATAGAACTTTTGGTAAATTTGTATTTTTGCTTCAAATTACTTTTGTGTGTTTGTATACATGTATTTGTGTGTGTGTGTGTGTGTGTGTGTGTGTGAGCAATACATGTGCACATGAACATGTTCCTGTGAAGGCCAGAGGTCAACACTAGGGATCTTCCTTGATCACTCTCCATCTTGTTTTGAGACAGTGTCTCCCACTGAACCTGAAGCTCATGGGTTCAGCCAGAACAGCTGGTGAGTAAGCCCCAGGGGTCGGGTCCTCCTCTTGTCTCTGCCTCCCCAGCACTAGGCACACTGGGAGGAGTGAGCCTGAATGCTGGGGATCAGGCACAGGTCCCCATGCTTGCAAAGCACTCTACCCACCAACCTATCTCCCAGCCTCCTCCTTTCTCAGTTCTTTAGGGGACTTTACTGGGTCTTTCTATGTAGCTAAGGCTTGCCTGGAACTTGTGATCCTCCTGACTCATCCTCTTTAATTCTAGCTTATAAGAATGATAAAGAGGTTTTATTTTACTCTATTTCAAACTGATCTAGCACAATTTATCCAAAAAGAACATTTGAAATATAATCTTCTAATACACTGCAGTGGTATGTATTCTTCTTTTAGTCTGATTCTTGACTAACCTGTCCCCACATCATAGTGTTTTAATGCAGCTTTATGGTATATCTTGAAATGTATAATCCATGTCCTCAGACTCTCTCTCCCACCTCTGCATCACTATATGCATTTCTGCCAACAGAAAACAACCAAAAAAAAAAAAAATCAATTTTAAGTATCTTTTTCTTTCTTTCTTTCTTTCTTTTTTTTTGAGACAGGGTTTTTCTGTATAGCCCTGGCTGTCCTGGAACTCACTTTGTAGACCAGGCTGGCCTCGAACTCAGAAATCCACCTGCCTCTGCCTCCCGAGTGCTGGGATTAAAGGCGTGCACCACCACGCCCGGCTTAAGTATCTTAATATCCTGATATTTATATAGAGATACAGCTGATATTTTTGCAAAGTGACCTTTGTCCAGTGATTTTTACTAAACTCAAAATTACTATCAGTAGTGTGTGGGGTAGGATGGAAGACAGGTTAGGTTTTACAAATACTCATTTGCAAATAATTTTCTCACTGGCTTTTCAAACTCTGTGCTTTATTTCTTCTTCCCATGCTATCTTGGTGAATTTCCTGTCATTTGCTTTTAAAATTTTCCAAACAAGGAGGCTAGAGAGATGGTTCAGTTGTTAAGAGAACTGACTGTTCTTCTAGAGGTCCTGAGTTCAATTCCCAGCAACCACATGGTGGCTCACAGCCATCTGTAATTTGATGCCCTCTTCTGGTGTGTGTCTGAAGACAGTGACATATATATATATATATCTTAAAAAAAAAAAACCAAACACATTTTCCTGCTTTCTTTTTATGGCTTACATTTTTTAAAAAGAACAAATTGTATATTATCAATTCCCTGGAATTTACTGAGTCTTACTTTATGGCCTAGTACATTTTTACAAATATCACATTTATTACTAGATTAATCCATACCACAGCCTCCTACAAGCACCTGTTCTTAGAATTATGTGGTCAGCAGCCATTCACATTTTAGCAATCCAGCTGCTTGACTGACATGGGCCACACATCCGACGAGTGACATGTGGGTGTGATGCCACTGGCTTCTCTCTTTGCTGCATATAAGGCATGGCTCCTCAGTCCGGGATTGCAGTCAGTAGCCCACTCACTTCCTTTAAGTAACCTTCCATTAAGGTGAGCAAGCACAAGGATTTGAGGGTTAATTAGTGCTACTCTCCATGCGACTCTACAGTTGGAACCTAAGCACAGAACCTGGCAATACTGTTCTGCTCTACAGGCCAACAAAATGTATTTATAACTATGAGTGTTCCCATGAAGTCTGCCTATTTCATGTCTCCTTTCCCCTACTTATGATCCCTAGTGAGCCATCAGAATAACCCACAGGAGACAATATTTTAAAAAGCATTATCATTGTAGCAATCAAGTTCCAAAGCCACTTGATTTCCCAATACCTTGTCATTCCAGGTCATCGGCAATGACAGTTGAGCAACAGTGCCCATTTCCCCCTATATTCCTCAAATATTACACAACACAATCTAGGGTCTGATGCTACTTCAAAGATTCTGGGGCAAAAGATGGTGCAGTCAAGTTGGGTAATATGAAGAGAGGGATTATTTACAAACATGCACTAGCAAAGCCCAACACGGAGAACAGCGCAATTCTCTAGGACTATATGTAGTAGAGCTTCATAGTTAGTGAAAGAGGGATCAATAACCAGTCTAAGATAAAGGTGCTTAGACAAAAAATCCTGACACCCTTGTTGACACTTCTGGTTTTTTCTTGGCACAACTGCCTGTAGCTGAGGTCTCATTTCCAGCTTCTCAGTCCGGGCACCTCCCACACCCTACACACACACACACACACACACACACACACACACACACACACACACACACTTTTAGCTGTTTGAGGTCTTTGCATACCCATATGATTTTTACATATCTTTATGATCCATTTATCAACTTCAACAAAGGTAAATAAATTTTGGCAGTAAATGCATTTGATTCAGCTAATGATTTAAACCTTTTCGTATTTATAAATACAATACGTAGGTCTCTAGGCTCTACAAATCGGAGGCTAATTCTATGTTAGTATTTGTAGCTCATGGTGACTATGGAGATAGCTTAGTTCCTCTCAGTATCACATTGGAAAGGGACTAACTAGAGTGGGAAAACAACTTAGGTTCTTCTTTCCGCCGTTTTCTTCTCTATCAAACTGTGTGTGTGTGTGTGTGTGTGTGTGTGTGTGTGTGTGTGTGTGTGTGTTGGGGCGGAAATGCTTGTTTCTTGTCTCCATTTGGCAGTGGGAAGGATTCTCTGAGAGTTAAATAGAGATCTCTTTTAACTTTGACCCTTAGCATTCGGAGCAATTGCTTGTGTGGTTAGTCCCCCAACTACTGCAGAGGAACCTAAGGGACAAAGACCAGAGTCTTATTCAATTTGTGAAACTGACAGTCCTAGCCATATTCTTCCTGGGCCCAAGAAGAGCCGAGCAAACAAATTTTGAGAAAACACAGGCATTATACTGCTCCACAAAAGGGAGGGCCAGGAAATAGGGAAAAAAAGCCCAACCCAACTCTTGGTCAAGGAGACACACGTATATTAATACATTTCTTTCAACCTATACAATTAGCCTAAGTCAGTAAGATCCAGTGTGAGTTTAGGAAACTGGCTTTTTTGATCATTTCTGCTAAAAATGAAACCTGGTGGGTATGAAGAAGCAAAACAGGAGAATACTTGATACTACAATTCTGCATTTGGTACGTGTCAAATAATGTGAGATACTGTCTCCATCAGCCTCTTGTCTTCCTCTTATAGATGTGCCAAGTCTGTAAGACCCTGACTGTCCTTTCCTGGGGTTGTCTCAGTTATTTTTTGAGCTGTTAAATTTGAAAACTATGGTGTCATCTTGCTTCTGACTGAGTGCAAGCTTACTTCAAGCTTATAGTAAAAGCAGTGGGTTGCAGAAAGTCAGTGGGCAACCAACCCTCTTAGCCAGTCTGACCACTCTTGTGGGACTTGATGGCAAGAAAATTCAACAAAAATATATGACGCTGGGCTGGAGAGAGCACTGACTGCTCTTCCAGAGGTCCTGAGTTCAATTCCCAGCAACCACATGGTGGCTCACAACCATCTGTAATGGGATCCAAGATCCTCTTCTGATGTCTTAAGACAAGGACAGTATACTTACATACAACAAATAAATCTTAAAAAAATAAAAAGGAAAAAATATGCTAATGACCCTACTAGGGAATGAACAATAAAGCCTTTGAAAAAAAAATAAAATTTCAATTTTCTACAAACAATTAAGCTGGATCTAGTGAAATTAAATCATTACGTAGCACAGTGTACAGACACATGTCTGAATTTCCTGTATGTGGGTGTCACAGCAGCCTCTTACAGGCCACTCATAACTGCGCTCTTCTGAATGGTAATGCGTTATTTAGTTCATTGATCTTAGCTGTCCCTAACCCAGCCCTACTTGAGGCTAAAAGTCACTGCCTATTATTCATTCTTCCCACACCAATGTTATGGGAGGGATGGATAAGACATTTCATGTAAACCACCAGTTAAGCTCAAGAACTAAGATACTTTTCAGCTGCTTCCTACCTAAAACATGTATTTCTAACTATCTGCAGCTATCAGTGTATAGTTTGCTTTCCAACCACATGACACAAGATAGCCTAGTAAATACACTGTCTGCAAACGCACACTACAAAAGCCTAGTACTTACAATGGTTAAAATAGCATTACCACGTACATCAAACAAAAGCAAGATTAGTGTAATTCATAAGTCATTCGTTTTCTCTATCATTCTATGACATCTAACATTAGATGAGCATTTATTATATGTCAAACACAGAAATAAGAACAAAGTTCTCTATCTTATATGAAGTGTTAGAAAATGAAGGAAGGTACCACAGTAGTAACACTTAGCATGGTGTCTAGAAAATAGATGATTATAAGAATGGCACCTTACAGTTCTCCAAGAAACTGCTTTCTGCTCTCCCCTAAAAGGATGCCATAGTGTCCTGTGTCCACAGCATCTTTCTGCCCCAGCTACCACTGCACAGCTTTCCTAAGCATCCCTAGCGACACTCCATCACAGCTGGCTGGTTCAGCAGCTCTGCACTGACTCACATCTCCCACCCGTCACCAGTCACCATGCACCTGCAGACACACTGCTGTCAGCCATTACTGACATACTATATTTGCTGATGACCTTTTTTTTTTTTCAGATTAACCTACTTCCATTTGAATAGCTCTATCTAATCTTACTGCAGCCAGAAAGTTCTTTTTAACAATATAACTATAATTGAGTCCTTTTGTGGTTCAATTTCTTTGATGGTTTTCAACTGCCTTAGGAAAAAGGCTAAAAGCTCCAACAAGACTCTAGAAGCAGCTGTTAGTGTTCCTTACCCATTACCTAATCCCTCTTCATTCTCCTCTTTGTTATTCTGGTATCTTTAGCTAGTTTTGCTCCAGTGTTTCAGCTGTGTTAAGTCTGTAAATCTCAGAAAGCAGAACAATGCAGCCTGGGTAGAAATCTGGTAAGTGAACAGCACCACCTAGTGGTCACAATGCTGTTGGGGCAAAAAGGCTTTCTGAAATACAAAGGCATGTTTCTTACTACCTTCAATTTCCATTGTTACACAAAAGCTTCCAAATGTGGATTTATAATATCAAGCTCATAACCCCAAATCTTAACTCTGCCATCCTGAGGAACTTCCAGAGAGGAGCAGTGCGGTCTGACTACCACACTTTCTGATGACTTAACTATCTAGTTAAGCGGCTGAATGCCCGGCTTCTAGAGATTTCTTCCATAGTTTTCATCTCAACCATTGTTGGCAGCTTTTTTTTCTTGAGACAAATGTGACCTGTGCAACTAAGCAATGGCAGGGTTCCTTGTGACTTTGTTCTTGTATTCAGTATCAAGTAAGTATCACACATCAAATTTTGAACTTCAAATTTATTGTAGAAAAATAATAACCTGTAAAAGTACTCAGAGATTTAGGAATTCAGACTCCAAGTGTCCATCCTTTGGTAGGGTGTCTATCTGCTTAGTTCTTGGACCAGAGATTATGAGAAGAGGCTGGGTTGATGGCGCAGCTGAAGGGCATGCTGCACAAGCATGAGAACTGAGTTCAGCCCCAGTATCCACAAAAAGCCAGGGTAAGTGCCTTGTACCGGAAATCCCACAACTAGGGAGTCAGAGGCAGGAGGACCTCTAGGGCTTGCTAGCCAGCCTATCCAGTTCTATCTGTAAGATCCTGGAAAATGTCTTAAAAACCAAAGTGGAGAGCAATCGAAGGCATCTGATAACGACCACTGTCCTCCACATTTCTGCATGAGTGAATATTGGGTCTATCTGACATTTGCTTACGAATAAGATGTCTGACAATTCTTATTAAAGAATAATCCATTAAACTCATGTAATGTGTTCATGTGGTTTTAAAAATATTTATTTTTAAATATTATGTGAGCACACTGTTGCTGTCTTCAGACACACCAGAAGAGGGCATTTGATCCCATTACAGATGGTTGTGAGCCACCACGTGGTTGAACTCAGAACCTCTGGAAGAGCAGTCAGTGCTTTTAACCACTGAGTCATCTCTACAGCCCTATGTGTTCTATATCCTGTAACAAATAACCACAAACTCAGTGGCTTAAAAATAATAGAAATGTATTCTCTGACAGCTGAAATGAAGGTAGTGGCTCACTCTGACTGGAGGCTCTGCAGAGCCTGTCCTAGCTCCTCATGATTATGGACAAGCTTTGGTTTTCCTTGGCTTGTCCACACACCACACCAATCTATGTGTGTGCCTTTACACACATCACTCCGATCTATGTGTGTGCCTTTACATTCCCCCCCTATGTGACTCTGTTCTACCCTAAATCTTTATCTACTCATTGTATTCAGCACTCCCTCTAAATTCCCAATAATCTCTTCTGGAGATTAATCTAATTTAACTGCAACTGTAAAATAAAGTGCTACAATAGGAATGGGAATGAGATCTTGGAATTGTGTCTGAAAGGATACAACTCCCCCCACTATAAATAAGAGATACATTTAAAATATGAAAGTGAGCCGGGCGTGGTGGCGCATGCCTTTAATCCCAGCACTCGGGAGGCAGAGGCAGGCGGATTTCTGAGTTTGAGGCCAGCCTGGTCTACAAAGTGAGTTCCAGGACAGCCAGGGCTACACAGAGAAACCCTGTCTCGAAAAACAAAAAAAAAAAAAACAAAATAAAATATGAAAGTGTAACTACGGCTGGGCGTGGTGGCGCACGCCTTTAATCCCAGCACTCGGGAGGCAGAGGCAGGCGGATTTCTGAGGCCAGCCTGGTCTACAGAGTGAGTTCCAGGACAGCCAGGGCTATACAGAGAAACCCTGTCTTGGGGGGGAAAAAAAAAAAAAAAGAAAGTGTAACTACATTTTCCAAATAAAAACTCGATGACAGTAAAGATATTGCTTTATATTTTTACAAAGCTAGATTCATAGAACAACCTGAGTGCTCACCTCCTTCAGTTTGCTATGCTATTTTGGTTGAAACACATGATGAAAACTCCAGCCTTGAACAACTACAAACCCCCTGGAAGACTTTCAGAAGCCTCTAGGGGTCTTCAGAAGACACTCTGAGAATCACAGCTTCAAAGTCAATACTATCTAAAGTGTACAACACAGAGTATGGTATGAAATTTCCAGGCCACAGGGGTTACATAATATACATATTACCTTCCACTGTATTACATTAGGGTTACCCCAAGTGGGGGTTGCCCTTTCTACATTTCTAAGAACAGTGCACATCTGAACTTTGAAATCTTGCCTGTTTGGTGATATATAACTGTAATATTAATTGTGATATTGAAAGTGGTACTGAACTGTGACTCTTTTATTATTACTTTTAGTTTCGGGGACTTTAGTTCCATTACCCTCCCTCCCTGACCCTCCATATTACACTGAGATTTTAATCTTATTTCTTTTCTGTTTATTTGTATGGCCATCTTAAGAAGAAAGGGCGGTTCCCAACCCCCTACACCCATCCCCCCACACCCACGTAGCGCTGGGGATTCAATCCTAGGCCTTGAACAGTTTCTACTGGTGAGCTACATTACCAGCTCCAAAGGAAAGAGTTTACCATTCATTCATTACCTGTCCAAGATCACAGGTAGAAAACAGAACCTTTTTACTGTCAAATTCAGTTTTATTTTCACTCACCTACAAAATAATACTTCAGTTTCTGGCCTGGTTCTCCGGAAGGTGTGGTCTCCTGAGTCCGGAAGAAAAGAAAAGAATGTGACCTTAAGCCTCCTTACCTTCGCCCCAGCCGAAGTTTTAAGTGCCTCAGGCTGCTGAGTGGACTTCCGGCTCTGGTTCTACTCACCCCGCCCAACCCTTCCTCAGGGCCTTGCCTTGCTCCTACCTGCTGCCTGTTATTTCCTCCTCACAGAATCTCTTTATTAATCCTCAGCAGCCTGGAGCCCACCCTGCCTCTTTAATAAAAAACAAAAAGGCCACCACCAACAACAACAACAAAAAACCAAAAACCGGGAACACCAGACTCCTGTTTCACACGTGGGAAGCGTATAAGGACGCTGTAAGAAACGCCATGTTGATCAGGGGCAAATTAGTTCCTTTGCTGCTGTTGGATCCTTAGCTCCCTAATCAGTAAAACAGACGCAATATCACTGATTGTTTGAAGGGTGGAAGGAGCTTGCTAAGAGATGCTCAACGGATGGTTGTTTTAATTTAACCGAAACTTACCGTGTGCTTACCACGTGCCAGCCGCTCTCTCCTAGCTGCCTTTTCCAGACACTGAACTCGGGTAATAATCCGTATTTATCTTAGGCAGTACTATTTACTATTTAGCACTGTTTAAACTAAAGCAGAGGGTTTTAGAATCCCGGCCCAGATCGGCGGGCCGGAAGGTAGAGATCAGGGATTAGATAGTCTACTCATCTCTGAGGACATGTGCTTTCTGCCTACGCTGCCTCCTCCAAATCCGAAAACTCCTGCCAACCAGAAAGCTCTCTACCATCGGGGAGTAGCCCCTCGCACCCCTAAAATGATCTCTCGAGAATCCCTCGGAGATTCCCCCAAACTTGGTACTCACAGTGACCCAAAAACGCAGAGGCACCCCTTCCCTGTCGCAGCCCGGCGAGTAGCGAGACGACGCACCCTTCCTAGGCAACGGCCGGCCCCGCCCCTTCCTGTCGACTTCCCGGCACTGGCCCCGCCCCTCGCCCCCAGGAGCTCCGCCCACGCACCGCCGAGGCCTCACGCGTTTACACGTCCTCACTGCAACGCCTCGCCCTCCTCGCCCCGCCCCGCCCCCGGATACCACATCCGGGTCACTGGAGCCCGTCCCGGTCCCGCCCCTTCCGCGTAGGTGCTCGCTGTACTTCCGGTCAGCGAGGCCTCTTCCTCCGCCGCTTTGCCGGGTCTCCCTGCCCCGTACCCCCCGTGTGTGTCTCCCGGGAAGCCCGCGCTCGCTCCTCGCCTCGCCGCACCCATTCGCTGAGGCTCGCGAGCCGGGAGGGGCTGGGCCCTGCGGCGCGCGTCGAGGCCCCCGCTGCTCCGTTGAGGCCGCCGCGCTGCCGGGATGCCGCGGCCGGGGTCGGCGCCGCGCTGGGCGGCCGCCGCGGGCCGTTGGGGTTGCAGGCTGCTTGCTCTACTGCTGCTCCTGCCGGCTCCGAGCGGCGGCTCCGAGATCACCTTCGAGCTGCCCGATAATGCCAAGCAGTGCTTCTACGAGGACATCACTCAAGGCACCAAGTGCACCCTGGAGTTCCAGGTACTACGGTCCCCGGCCAAGAGTCACCTAGGCAGCCTATGCGGGACATTTTGGCTTTTCTTTTCTGAGCTCAGAGGAAGAACTGTTTGTAAATTCCAGAAATGCTTCCTGTGGCCGTTGCATTCTCCGTTGCCACTCATAGAATTGAAGCAGTACTAAATAAATTAACAAATCTTTTTAAAAAGCTGTTCCTGGGCACAGATGCCCAGTATCCGCTCCCTACTCCTGTAACCCACAACAGTTTAATCGGATCTGACAGAACACAAGATCTTTTCGAGTCTTTCGGCGGGGGTGGGGGCGTGGGGGGTGGGTTGGGTTTAGGATTTTGGGTTTTGTATATAACACCAGGATTCTTTCCTTACTGTAGAGGTGATTGGAAGCGCTCTGTTAATAGGATTTTTTTT
>LR754214.1:24801-79140 GCA_902729485.2 Mus minutoides | reverse complement strand
CCTGATTGAGTGCCTGGGGCTTCTACATCCCCATGGGCTGTAGGATTTGACTAGCTCTCAGAACCTTCCAGCAAAGTGCCAAGATGGTCTGTGCATCAGCAGAGGTGATGCAGAAGAGAATGGCCTCTGAGTCTGGGAGGTATGACTGGGAATTGAGTGTGGGGAGAGAGGATGTGGGGGTGAGGTCCCGGGGGGGGGGGTTTGAGGGTCTAGTAGAGACCTGCTGTAGGAGTATGGGAGCAGGAGGAAACAGGGAGTCGGGGTATCTCAAAGCAGCTACAGAGCAGCCTGGATGGAGAAGTGACTCACCCTGGCCTGTCCCACCCAGAGCTATCTAACTCACTGCCGCTTGGTCTGGCTTCCAGTGTCCAGCCTGCCGAGTTCCCCATCTGGAAAGATGTGTGAGCCAGATTCTTCCCACACCCTAGGATAGGGTGGGTGGGGTCCCAGGCTCAGGCTGCCTTTCGTTTGGCTGGTGCATAGCTGAAGATGCTGGCTCAAGGACTCCAGAAGAAAGGGACACAAGATCATATAACTCAGAAGTTTTCCAAATGTTATGGATTGGCTAGTTTGAACTAAAGAAATGGCAACCAACATCAAATTATCAGATTATTATTAATTATTATTTTTTATTATTATTATTATTTGTTAAGAACATTCCAAGTAACACTCCTTTTAAAAATGTGTTTGTGTACCACACAAACATGGAGACCAGAAGAGGGCATCGTATCCTCTGGAGCTAGAGTTACAGGCAGCTGCTTTGAGCAGCTTGACATGGTGCTGGGGATCTTAGCAACCACCTCCAGCCTCAAGAAGAAGCACCTGTCAAGCACCTACCGTCTGGAGAGGCGGCTTAGAGTCAATCTCTTCCTAGCCCATATAAGGCCCCGAGTCCCATCCCCAGCATTGGAAAATCACCCCAGTGTCCTGTTTCCTGACATGAGTGATGCTTACCATGGATTCACGCAGTAGAAGTGCAACAACCTGTTCATGCACGTATCTGTGTGCCAGCCTCAGTGCACACTGGACATGCAAGCACTTCAGCCATGAAACTGTCATGTGCAGTAGGGCCCTGGCATTTAAGAATACATTTAATCCCAAAATGTAAGTGTGGCTGGGATTTGACCAGACTGGAACAACAAGGGAATAAGGATAGACATGACTACAGAAAAGCTGGGGTCAGGTGGACTGTGTGTGCTCTGATGGACTTCCACCTACTGTGCAGCAACCAGACCCTCAGCATTTAACCCAGCAGCCAGGGGGGCGGGGCTTGCTGGTCTGGGTAGAAGGTGTCTGTCTGCCTGCCAGCCAAGGATGCAGGCCTCCAGGAGCTGCAGTCCCTAGATTTTTGCACACACAGGCCAATCATTTGTAAACACGCGCACTAGCTCACGCTGTCAGCATTCACTCTCAGAGCAGAGAAGGCTTTGCCGGTCCTCTGAGCCTCATCCCGAGGTGGCAGGGAAGCTGAGGTACTTCCATGGAGCTGAGGCACTACTAGGTCCTTAGCATGGCCCTGCCTATGTCAAACAAACACGTTCACCCAAGGCTTCTCTGATCCCCACATATAAGGAAGGCACGTTGTAAAGGACAGTCACTCGTCCTAATGGGGTGCATTAGTAAAGCTTCAGTTGCTTATTTTCTATGTATAATACCAAAACAACTTCCAGGGGAGACATGGCCAAAACCCCATTTCACAGTTCCATCCCACACTGGCTTTCAAGGTTCACTATAGGGGTTTCATATCCAGCCCCAGCTCCCCACTCTGACCCAGCTGAGGATGATCCAGTACCTCCTCGGTTATCTCCAGGGGAGAGAAAGTCACACCCAGAATAATTCCATGGAATATGCACCGTTCATAGAACACGGCGAGAGAAGCTGAGAAGCAACTGCCAGCCCTGCTCTCTAACCCTCCTGCGTCGAAGGCCAGGCCAGGTGGAGGGGTCTCAGCCATCAGGTGCCTGAGTCTCGTGGCAGAGGGATCAGAGCTTTGTCTGAAAGGGATGCTGTACACCCAAGAGACCCTGGCCAGTCTCTGGCAAGCTTTCAAGGGATGCCAGTTTCCCTTGGACAAAAACTGAGATCCAGAGAAGGGTTGTAGGGAAACCTGGGCTCTGGGACCAGTCCCCTCTACCCCAAGGCTGAAAGGTCCACTAGTGCTCATTCCTGGCCCTGAGAGCTGCTCACAGGTCCTGCCATGAGGCTATCATCCTTCAGACAGCCCTCCAGGGCTCATGCTGGGCTGCAGGGAATGGTTTGAGTTACTTGCACGGAGGCTTCCCCCTCAGAAGCCAGACAGCACTCTCTGGTTGGCAGGCATACAACTCAGCGGGGCTGGGCTCCTGCAAGAGGCCAGAGCTGCTACAATGGAGGGCTTCAGCCACCCAAGCCTGTTCAGGGCTGCTGTCACCAAGCTTAGGCTGACACCCTGGCTCTGGCAGAGAATAGGCTGGGCAGGAGCGGAGGTTAGGAAGGTTCTGCCAGGTGGGTTGGGGAGGGATATTTGGCTTCTGCGAATCCACTCTCTTTCCATCTGGAGAGCATTGCTCAGCTGGCCCCCTCCTAGTTTCTGTCTCCTCAGCCATGCCCAGTCTCCGTTGACTGCATAAAGCTTCTTTGATTAATGAGGCCATGAAGAAGCTGCTTCAGGTTCTGGCCTTCACCACCCAGTCTGGAAAGTAGCTGGTTATAGGTGATAATCTTTTGAAAGGATTTATCTTTATTATTTGTTAATTGTGTGTGTGTATGCATGCATGTGTGTGCAGTGCCCATGGAGGCAGGGAAGGGGTATCATATTCCCCTGGAGCTGGGCTTACAGGGGGTTGTGAGCTACCTACCTGTAGTGGGTGCTTGGAATTGAACTTGGGTCCTCTGGAAAAGCAGCAGTAAATGCTCTTAAGTGCAGAGCCATTTCTCTAGCCCTATAAATGAGAGTCTATTGGCACACAGCCTTCGTGCTGGGGAGCGTGTCAGTCGGTCCATCCCTACCCTGATAGCAGGGGTAATGACCTTTCAGTCCTCTCACACACAACAGAGAGACTCAAGGCAGGAAGATGATCTGCCAGCTACAGGTCCCAGTGCTTGACGGGGTAGTGTTTGTTGAACTATGTGAAAGAATAAATAAATTCAGCTTAAGATAACTTTGCTTTTGTTTCATAGAAGGGAATGACAGGCAAACCAAGCGTAGCCACTGCCAAGTCACATTCTCACTCTGCTTAAGATCATCTTAAACAGGGGATGGAGAGATGACTCAGCGGTTAAGAACACTTGCTTAGGACCAAGGCTTGGTTCCCAGCATCCATATGGTGACTCACAACCACCCATAACTCCTGTTCCAGGGGATCTGACCCCTGTATGTATACATACAAGCAGGCACAAACTCATATACATAAAATAACAATAAATCTTTAAAATTTTTTCTTAAGCAAAGATGCCATTGCCTCAACCAGAGTCCTACTCTAGCAGCCTGCATCTGACAGAGAAGCGAGACCAGTACCGGACCCTTCTTGCTAAGGTCACAGGGACAGCACACGGGGATCAGGCTGGCATCCTGAACCAGGCTGTCTAAGAGCTGCTTGTCCAATGGATGAGAATCTGCCGGCCCACCCTCCTGCCCATAGCCAGGGCTGGAAACTCCATGGCAAATATGTAGCTTCCCATGACACTTGAAATTGCTTGAAAACTCCTGGTGCAACTTACTCTCCGCTGGGATTCTTCCAGGCTTCTGATGACCGGGGCCAGCTGTGTGGCTTTAGGAAGTTGCTAAGCCTCTCAAATCTTGAGCCTCCTTCTTGAGCAACTGAGAAGACCATGACTGGCCCTGGAGAGCTGCTGTGTGGCTCATGGCTCTAGTCAGACACAAGATCCAGGATAATTCCTGTATGAACTGGATGCTGAGATCAGGTTCACAGGTAGCATATGAGGCGGCTGTAAGAACTCTTTAGCACAGGGCTGGCAAAGGTCTCCCGCTAAGGAGCGGGAAGTAGCCGGGCGTGGTGGCGCACGCCTTTAATCCCAGCACTTGGGAGGCAGAGGCAGGCGGATTTCTGAGTTCGAGGCCGGCCTGGTCTACAAAGTGAGTTCCAGGACAGCCAGGACTATACAGAGAAACCCTGTCTCAAAAAACTAAAAAAAAAAAAAAAAAAAAAAAAAAAGGAGCGGGAAGTATAACTATTATTTAGACCTGAGGTCCATGGCTCCCCACTGAAATGCTGTTCTAGCTCCAACTCAGCCACAGGTGAGCTTACTGGATGGGCACAGGTGTGGCTAGTAAACCCTTACTAAATTTCATATACTTTATGTCTTAGGGTTTTGCTACCGTGAACAGGCACCCTAACCAAGGCAACTCTTATAAGGACAACATTTAACTGGGGCTGGCTTACAGGTTTAGAGGTTCAGTCCATTATCATCAAGGTGGGGACATGGCAGCATCAAGGCAGGCAGTGAAGGTAGAGCTGAGAGTTCTCCATCTTCATCTGAAGGCTGCTAGTGGAAGACTCGCTTCCAAGCACCCACAGCAGCACACCTACTCCAAGCCACACCTCCTAATAGTACCATTCCCTGGGCTAAGCATATACAAACCATCCCACTTTAGAACTGTATTTCAGCCTGACCTTGAATTCCTGAGTAGTTGAGGATGACCTTGAACTTCTGTTCTTTTGCCTCTACCTCCTTACTGCTGAACCTATAGGTATTCATTACTATGCCCACTCCACATGGTGCTGGGCCCTGAACCCAGGACTTTTTATAAATGCTAGGCAAGGACACTAACCCACTGAGCCACAGCACCCAACTAAAATGCTTTAAAAACCTAAATGCCAGCCGGGCGTGGTGGCGCATGCCTTTAATCCCAGCACTCGGGAGGCAGAGGCAGGCGGATTTCTGAGTTCAAGGCCAGCCTGGTCTACAGAGTGAGTTCCAGGACAGCCAGGGCTACACAGAGAAACCCTGTCTCGGAAAAAAACAAACAAACAAAAAAACCAAAAAAACAAATAACAAACCTAAATGCCTCAAAATTTGAGGGTTAAACAAAAAATGGGTCCTGGGCTAGACTTGACCAAATCATACCCCACTGTTCTGCTTGAAATACATTCAAGAGGTAAGAACGTGGCTTCCTCAAAATCCCTTGGTCCCTGTGATGGTCTATATCATCAACTAGACCAGGTCTAGAATTACCTAGAAGCCAAACGTCTAGGTACATCAGTGAGACATTATCATGATTAGGTAACTGAAGTGGAAGGGCCCACTATAAATTGAGTGGTACTGTTCTCTAGGCTTGGATGCCAGGCTGCATAAAAAGAAGAAAGCTGGCCAGGTGTGGTCCAGTGCTTAGTCTCAGCACTCAGTAGACAGAGGCAGGAGGATATCTGTAAGTTTGAGACCAGCCTGGTCTAGATAGTGAATTCTAAGGTAGCCAAGGTTACATATAGAAAGCCTGTTTTACACACACACACACATACACAAACAGAGAGAGAGAGAGAGAGAGAGAGAGAGAGAGAACACTGTAGCTGACCATTACCATTTGTTACTTTTTGCCTTTCTTACTGTAGCTGCAAAGTGACCAGCTCCCTCATGCTCTGCCACCAGCCTTTCTCACTATGATGGACTGTACCCTCACACTGTGAGCCAAGGGGACTCTTCCCCCTTTAATCTGTCAGGGAATTCTGTTACAGCAACAGGAAAAGAAACTAAGATGTACGTAACGTTCATCATATTGGTAAATTTTCCTGTGTTTTTAGTCTCATTCTGAAGCTGTTTCGGGAAGCAGAGTTGCCCGCCTCTCCAGTTTCAGATGCGAGTGTGGTTGTCTCAAAGCGCCCTCCAAGGCCTGGGGGTGTGCTGGCCTCACTAACTGTGATAGGGAAGGGAGAGGAGGCCCAAGAGTAAAAGCATCATGATCTCGAGAGTAGCTGGAAGGTAACAGGGTCACGACTGTATGAAAGTGTCCGTCGTGGGACAGGGTCATGACTGTATGAAGGTGTCCGTCGAGGGAAGTTAAGCTGTGCTGGTGTTTTGTGCTCTCTTATTTTTTCAATTTTTTAATTAATTTATATTTTCTAATTTTACTTTAGTAAGTTAAAAAAAAATAGCCAAAACAGAAAACAGATCCATTACTCTCTGGACTGTACAAAGCACCTTCTCAAAATAAAGACATTCCTTGAAGTACGGGGATTTGTGGTAAAGTAGTTTTGACAATGTTTTAGTCAGGTTTTCTATTGTGCTGAAACATTATTACCAAAGGTAATTGGGGAGGATAGGGTCTTTTTGGCTTACACCACCCCATCACTGTCCATCATCAAAGGAAGTCAGGGCAGAAACTCCCTGAAGGCAGGAGCTGATGCAGAGGCCATGGAGGGGGTACTGCTTACTGGGTTGCTCCTCATGGCTTACTTACTCAAACTGTGTGGTGGTTTGAACATGCTTGGCCAGAGAGTAGCACTATTAGGAGGTGTGGCCTTGTTGGAGGAAGTGTGTTACTATCAGGGTAGGTCTTGAGACCTTTCTCCTAGCTGCCTAGAAGCTAGTCTTTTGTGCCTTTGGAACAAGATGTAGAATCTCTCAGCTCCTCCAGCACCATGCCTGCCATATGGCTTCCTGCCATAATGATAATGGACTGAACCCTAGAACCTGTAAGCCAGTCCCAATTAAATGTTGTCCTTTATAAGAGTTGCCTTGCTGGGCGGTGATGGCTCACACCTTTAATCCCAGCACTCGGGAGGCAGAGGCAGGTGGATTTCTGAGTTCGAGGCCAGCCTGGTCTACAAAGTGAGTTCCAGGACAGCCAGGGCTACACAGAGAAACCCTATCTCAAAAAAAAAAAAAACCCAACCAAACAAACAAACAAACAAAAAAGAGTTGCCTTGATCATGGTGTCTGCTGACAGCAGTAAAACCCTAAAACAACCTGCTTATAGAACCCAGAACCACCAACCCAGGTATGGCACTGTCCACCATGGGCTTGGCCCTACTACAACCTTCATTTACTACTTAAGAAGATGCCCCATGGGGCTTCTCAGTTGAGGCTCCCTCCTCTCTGGCAATCAGCTGTGTCAAGTTGACATAAAAACTAGGCAGCACAGGTGTGCACTGAGTGCTTTGCTGTGTGACTGGGGGTGGGACAGCCTTTTCCATGGCATCTCCACCCTGAGGACCCACTGGAATATTGGTGCTTCTCAAGTGTATGACTGGGACCGTGTTTCCAGGCAGCATTTCTCAGTACTAGCATTCTGTTGACTGGGGTGGGGCCCCTGCCTCAGGAAAGCACCACCACCTCCAGGCCTGCTCAGGTAACACTCTGTGCTGGGTCACTTTCTGAAGCACGCTCCTCAGCTCCCATGCGCTGCTCCGTGGCAGGAAGCACTTGCTGCTCCGCCACAGAGGGATCACCACGCACACTCACGCCTCTGCCTTTGCCCACGCTGCTCCTTCCAATCCACCGCTTTTAGGGATCCCATTTCTCAACCCAAGTCCTCTCGTACTGCAGGGTGTTTGTGTCACGCTTTCTGCACCAAGACTGAGGCTTCTCGAGCTGCTTGACAGGTGCCCTCAGGTAGTCACCAGAAGCAGGAAATTGGAGAGTGGAATTGAGGAATGGCTAGAGGCAGAAGGGAGGGATGAGGGAAATGGCTGGGTAGAAGAAAGACTGAGATTGGACTCACGATAAGGGATAGGGTGTGTAGCAGCTTGTTAGGCCCCTCTCCAATTCCATTCAAGCAGAAACTTGAGTCTTGCAGGTCTGCAGGTGACAGCTCTTGGGCAGTCCCCGGACAAATAGAAGGTCCTTCTCCCTTCAGTCCTCCCTTGGGTCCTCATTTCTAGCTAGAGCTTGCCTTTGCATCTGGATCTGGAAGCACCCCGCCTGGTCCTGAGTTGGACTGACCATAGCACCTGGTGGGACTCTATGGAAAATGGATGTCTATACTTGCACCCACACTCCACAGTTCGGGGGACACCCAGCAGTGCCATTTTCCCCAGCTCCTTGAGGGTGGGGCAGGCATTTAAAATGACAAGAGACCAGTGTACCTCCATGACCTTAAATTTCCTCAAAAGCCATTTCCTGCCAGTTAATTGCCTCTCTCTCTTCCTTAACTCTATAACGAGGGCACCAACTGCTCTGGTTACTTTGGGCGTGAAAATAAATAACACAGGAAGGTGCGTGGTAGTCTCCTGCCGCCTCCCCAACCCCACGTTGATTTTCTGAGCTGCTAGAGAGAAAACATTTCTTTATTTTCTGCTGTGTGGCGGCATCAGGACACCAGATGAAGGATAAATTAGGATGGATCAGGGAGGGAAGCTGTAGCCCATTCAAAACACAGACCTGTCCCTCAAGAACAACCTGACTCCCACCAGACCCGCCCCTCCAGAGAAGCCTTAACCCCTATCCCCACAGATCTGCTCTTCCAGAGAAGCCTTAACCACCCCTACAACACAGACTTGGCTCTCCAGAGCAGCCTGACCCCCACTCTAGACCTGTTCCCTCAGAGAAGCCTTAACAGCCCCCCAGGGTCCCCCCCTCAAGAACAGCCTGACCCCCAGTAATGGCTTTGCTAACCCTTACTCCTCTGAGGGTGGCTTTGACCTCAATATCCTGGAACTATCTGCCTCCCACAGACACTATGTCCCTCACGTCAGCTGCCATGACTGCTCAGTTCTGTGCCATGAAGCCCTTCAAGTGCTGGGCCCAGAGGAAGTTTACCTGATAGACTTGTGGGCAGGCCGCTATCTGTAGTTGTTGATGAAACACCCTTGAGGAGCAGCTTGTCTAGCCCCTGAGAAGGTGTCGAGCTTTTGGCAAGAGTGAGCAGGCACCAGAAGGCCAGGCGAGGGGATGGGAGGAAGGGGTGAGAGGCAGGGAGGCACAGAGCTCAGAGACAAATAAGCTAGTTTGTGGTTTCCCCTTGACATTCATTCATCAAATGCCACAAGCATTAGGTGCCTCGGCTTGCCAGAATCATGGGGCATTCTGGCTTGGGGTGCTACTTATGTCTCGGCTAAGAGTGCGATCCATCTAGTGCCCCAGGTTCTAGGGTAAGTCATTTAAAGTCTCTGAGCCCTGACGACATCAGCTCATAGCCATAATATCCAATGTTTCGCAAGGTTGTTCTGGGGGGTGCAGGAGTTGTTGTGTAGATTTCTTGACACAGTCCTTGCTAGTATTACTATAACTTAAAGACAGCATCCTTTCAGCCCTGCATGGTTAGAGCAGGCACTGGGGTCCTGTCTCCTAATCCAGCATCTTTATCTCATGATTGAGGTTAAGGCTGGAGCAGGAATAGGTCCCTGGCCAAGGCATTGCTTTGCTGAGTTTACAAAGCAGGCATGCTCACTGACTTCCTGAGCGCTCCCTTGGGGAAAGTGGTATGTGCAGAGCAAGGCACAGTCCACACAACAGCAGCACAGCCTGGGTGACTCCTAGATACACAGCTGAGGGTGTACATAAGAAACAGTACACCACAGACCTGCAGTGTGCTGCTGAGAATCCTACCTCTCTCTCCTCTCCCTGCTGCTGAGTTACAACCTGGCCCAGGAGAGAATTGCTTCACTCCAGAACATTCTCTTTGTGCAGTGAGTCTGAGGCGATCATAGTGATACAGGGTATTTGAAAGACTTTTCCATTGTTCTATAGTGCTAGCATACTGTGGATTTCACTGGACCCTCACAGAACTTTTAAAAATTACATTGTGTGTGTGTGTGTGTGTGTGTGTGTGTGTGTGTGTGCACATGTGGCATGTTGTTCTCCCTTTCCACCATATGGGTCCTGGGATTAAACTTGGGTTGTCAGGCTTGGCTGCAAGTGTATTGGCAGACCGTCCCCCCCCCCCCCCCCCCCCCGCCTTTATTTTTTGTCCAACATACTGCAGCAGATAGTGTTGTTAGTCCTCTCAGCAAAGGTCACTGAGGAACAGAGATCAAGGAAACAAGATATTCAACTAGAGTTCCAACCCGGGCACCTAGGCTCGGTCTATTCTCCTTGTTTTAATGCTGTCCCATGTATTTGAGACTCCCCAGCATTGCAGGATACGTTGCAGCGCTCCTGGCCCCTGCTCCTTTGATGCTGGAAGTCTCCACAGCTGTGGGAGCCAAAAATGTCTGCAGACACTGGCAAATACAACATGAAGGGCAAAGTAGACCCTGGGTGAGAATTGCCACTCTTGGCCTAATTTGACAAAAAGCAGTGAGTTGTTTTGAAAGTGCAGCAGCTTCTAATCAGGTAAGTACCATTTCTGCAGATCTCTTTCAAAAAATGAATGGACACTGAGATTCAAATTAGCCTTAACTGCTCTCCTCAGTACCCAGGCACTTTATGGACCATCATGAGAAGTGCGCTGATCAGAGCATCCAAGTTTCTTGCCTGCAATAACAAAGCTGGTCTGTGGGAGACTGGGAACTGGGATGCTGGTCTTGAATTCCATATTTCTAACTCTAAAGCGGCAGATCATTATTCTCTCTATCCTAAGATACACATTCCCCTTCCTTTGATTTAATGTCTTGGACTCAAGCTGCAACTTAAAACCAGTGCACATGTGATAGAAGTGCTTTTTAGCTCCCTTGAACACTATTATTCAATCAAACATATGTCTCACCAGTTTCTTGGAATCCAGGGTCGGCCCATGAGCCATGAGGACTGAAGGCACGAATGGAGGAAGATCCAGAGGAAGAGCCCAGTGATCGCTGCCCCTGCTCTAAGCTCTGTTGCTCCTCCATCTTGTTAATGCTTCATCCAGCATCCTGACCTGCTTCTGACAACCAAGACTTCCAGGTAATGTGAACCTCACCCTTTCTAATTCATTCTAGAAGTTTCTGTCAGTGTTTCAAGTAAGAACTAGAGTGTTATGAGGGTTTGGGCATTTTCTCCTCCATCATAGGTGAGATGCACACTCCTGCTTTACAGATAACGTCCAGAGAAGGGATAAGCAGTCAGGTTAGCCACATGCCAAGATGATTCATCCAAGGATCCAGTTTCTGTTTTAGTTGAACTCTACATGCTCTACAAAAGATCATGCATTAAAGGCTTGATCCTAGTAAAATAATACAAAAATTTGACTCCTGGGCTGGTGAGATGGCTCAGTGGGTAAGAGCACCCGACTGCTCTTCCGAAGGTGATAAGTTCAAATCCCAGCATCCACATGGTGGCTCACAACCATCCGTAACAAGATCTGGCGCCCTCTTCTGGAGTGTCTGAAGACAGCTACAGTGTACTTACATATAAATATAAATAAAATAAATCTTTAAAAAAAAAATTGACTCCTAGTGGGTCAACTCATGACTACATCATAGTTTACCAGGCTACTGGGATTTGGCAAAAATGTTAATAGCTTAGAAGTCGGTCACTAGGACAGGCTCTGAGGGGATATCCTGTACACAGCCCCTTGCACCGTCCCTGATTCAGGCCCCTTCAAGGCGAGCAGCTTTGCTCTGCAATGTCTTTCTTGACATAGGCTCAGGAATGAGAGAGCCAGCCAGCCACAGGCTGAAACCTTCGGAACTCAGAGCCAAGACGATTGGGAAACAATAAACAAACAAAAAACAACAACCCTAGGGGCACCTAGAGGCAGCTCACAGCGAAGCTTCATCTAACCAGCTGCTTCCTCTTGATGCTGTCTGACCCTCACCCTCTCACTCCAGCTCCCAGACCTGCCTCTGCTCTCAGCAGAAAGGGGGCAGCATCCTCTTCCTCTCCAAGAATGAGGAGCCTCAGCTCTCCTCCCACAGATGAAACAGGCATTGTGGGCTTGCTCTTCCAGCATGCCCTACCAATTCCTTTAAGTCTTCACAGCTAAGCTTAGAACCCCTCCAACCAGCCCAGTGGCATACAAAGGACCCTGGTGAGAAAGCCACTGGGACAGAGGAAAGGAGATAGGTGCGAAGGCCCAGTGGCGCTGCATTCAGCCAGTCTTTCAAGGACGGCAGCTCTAGCTGAGAAGCTATCGTGAGGACTGAGGAGACATAAAGTCTCTGGTGCAGTTTCAAGACCTGTGGTAGGACTGAGCCTGTCCGCATGGTAGTGCAGACTGTGGCCTCTGGCTCTGCACAGACTTGGGCCTTAGGCAAGTAACCTCTTTGAAATTTGGTTGATTTGTAGGAATAACTCATCAACATCATCAGTATGTGGGCCTTAAATGAGATGATGTACCCACGTCATCTCACACTGCCTGGCATAGAGGGGGCATGTGAGAAACATTCTGTCCCTCCTAAATGTGGATATCAAGTGTATGAAGGACAAAAGTTGATCTAACTGCCCTCGGATGTGGCTCGGTGGGAGGACGCTTGACCAGCAGACTGCCAGGTTTCTATTATTTAAACACATGGACAGTAAGTCCCATGCTATGCAGAGAAAATTTAGCCTTAAGTGAGCCCACCATTTGCTAGCGATTTTAAATCACCAGCGACTGCCTTTGAGTTTAATCATCTTGTCCTGGAAACTCCAAAGCAGGAGAAGAAGCTGTCACCCTGGGGCAAATGCCACTGTGTGGCAGCAGATCACTTAGAAGGACACAGCTTTCACTCAAGTGTTTCAGGTCTGCTACCATTCCCTAATGACAGGCGGGAGCTCAGACAGAAGCCGGTTCTGAAGAAGGCAATGAAAAGTATATGGGCTATGGTTTGAGAAGAGGAGAAAAGCCCAAGGCAGGATTCCTTGACTAGGAAAGGAAGAGATAAGACAGTGGTAAATGCAAGGGCAGGGGAGGGTGGTGAGTCCCATGCCAGGGTTATTAGTGTGAAGGAGCCTTGGGGATCCAGAGGGATCACGTCTCAAGAACATTTTAGGAAAAAGACTATACCAATCACAGACTTTATTAATAAGCATGATTAGCAGTGACAAATATGTTTTAGTTTGACTGTGTCTCTCACTTTCTAAACATGCCCAGAAGCTGCAAGGTAGACAGATGCTGCCCCACTCCCCGTGTGGACGACAGTCACTGATCTTGACCAGTTCACAGAGTTTGGGACTCTAAGTTCAGGATCTCTTGAATACCCTTGACTAGAGAATGATGGGCAGACCTAAGGAGCACTTCCAGGGCTTTAGATCAGCTTCCAAACCCCCTTCTCCCCTGTCTCTGGTGGCTTTCCTCGTCTCTGGTAGCTTTCCTCTCCTCTAATCCCCCAGCCACTTTGAATTCCCCATTGGTTCTAAGCCATTGTCTGCTCGTTCACTAGAAAGGCACACAGCAGCTGGTACCTTCCAGGCTTGCTTTGAGCTAGGAGTGTAACCACAGTGAAAAGGATCTGGGTCTAAGACTTGTAAAAAGAAGCCATTTCTAGGGAAGGAAGCTTGGTTTGGGAGCAGCTAGAGCGGTGGTTCTCAACCTTCTTAGTGCTGCGACCCTTTAATACAGTTAGTTCCTCGTGTTGTGGTGACCCTTAATCATAAAATTGTCTCACTGCTACTTCATAACTCTAATTTTGCTGTTGTGAATCATAATGTAAATATCTGATATGCAACTCCCAAAGGGGTCATGGTCTGCAGGCTGAGAACCACTGATCTGGAGAAAACTCTGTGGAGATAAAACTCAGCCAAGAGGTGAATAATACAGAAAGCAAGCTATGAGTGAGGCTGTCGACTTGCTAAATACTGTGTTTTGTTTTGTTTTTTGTAATTTTGGGTATTGAGTTCAGGTCTCTCATATGCTAGGAAAGCGCTCTAACAACAGCTTTCAAAGTGCATCTTGAACATGCTTCTCTGCATAGGCTGGTGAAAGGGAGAAGTCCAAGAAAATCATTGAATATGAGGCCATTGGTATGCACGGAGCAGTTCATGTTGGGCTCACTCATGATTGGTGGCCTCAGTGTGGAGGAACTCTTGAGCAGACTACATCAGCAAAGAAGTTCAGATGGGAAGGGAAAGTAAGAGGTGGTGGCAGTTGGGCTAGGGTGTGCAGTAGGTGAGAACGAGGAGAAAGTGATAGATAACAGACACTCAGGCTTGAGGAGTGAGCAGTCTAGCATGCTGCCTGTAGGGTCCAATCTTTGCAGACAAAACTCCCAGAGTAAAGGCTGGCATGATGTGTACTAAGGGATCTGAAATAACAAATATTTTTGAAGAAAAATGTTGTCATAAATAATACTGAAACTTCTCCTTCAGAATGCTACTGGTGTCTAAGACAAGAAAAGCATATTATAGAACACACTGCATTATAGAGATACATAAGTGAACTCATGCACACACACACACACTTTTCTTTTTTAAAGATGTAATCAATATCAGATATTTTTAGAGCAAACTTTTATAGTAACTAAACTCAGCAGTGTGACAAGCCTAACCCCAGACCCTGGCCTGCCTAATAAATCTCTCCTTGTAAAGCTGACACCAGCCCAAGATTACTGTTTATACTTGTAAGAGTTGAAAGGGCAGACACTGCTCACCTGCCAAGACATGATTCAGTCCGTCTTCTGTGCAGTATGACAAAACACAGCATTCACAGGACACTTGTGTTCACCCCTGGCCCCTGCCACTATCCAGAGTGTAATTTGGAGAAAGCTGTCCTGTTCAGTCCTCTGTAAAATGAATGGCTGTCTATGTAGCCTCTCAATCTTTACATAATGGCTAATCAATCTTTACATAATGGCTAATCTTGGTTGTCAACTTGACTACATTTGAAATCAACTAAACTCAAGCTATTGTGTTTTCTTAATCAGATTATTTGGAACAGCTAGACCCACGATAAATCTGGGCCATACCTGATACAGACCAGATAAAGGATGTGGAAGAAGGAAACTTTAATTTTTGCCTGTTTGCCCTCACTCTCACTAGCAAGTTTATCTGTCTATCCTGTTGCTGCAGCTGGTATTATATTCAACTTCAGAATTCCATTGTAGACTGGACTGAAATCCAGCAGCTCTTCAGGAACCCTACAGCTCTCTCTCTCTCTCTCTCTCTCTCTCTCTCTCTCTCTTATACACACACACACACACACACACACACACACACACACACACACACACACTGGGGGAAGAGGGGGAAGGAGGGAGGGAGAGAGGAGGAGGGCGAGAGAGAGAGAGAGAGAGAGAGAGAGAGAGAGAGAGAGAGTTAGTTCAAACTTGTTCCCCACATCTTTATTGGAAATGACAGTGGCTGGTTCTGTGCCGTCATAGCTCAGTAATCCAGAGAGGAGCTGTTTGAGAAACTAGTGCTGTTAAAAGCTTCTGCACATGCTGTTGTTCATCTACTCAACGATGCCCATGCTCTGAGCTTCAGGACAGAATCACCCAACAACCACACAGGTTCTCACAGGGCTTCCATCAGTGAACGACCTCGGCAAACCCAGGAGCATGGGTAAGAGCTACTTGACGCAGGAAAGCCCCCACAGAAAGTAGCATATAAGCTGGGGTACAAAGGCTGTGCAGAGGGGCTGGTGATGTGCCACATAGGGTACTGCCTACTCTGGCTAGAATCCTCTTCTCACAACCTGAGGTTTCCTTAGTGAAGGTGACTTTCATCTTTGCTCTAAAAAGCCCACTTAAGCTATCTTGAGCGTGCACTAACATTCTGAAATGTTCTCCAGTTAGGATGGTCAATTACACCGTTATCTACCTGTAGCCCCGAGTCTGTCTCACCCATGTGACTGAGCTCACTCAAAGCCTGGATTGCATCTTATTCGCCTTTCTATCCAAGGCATGGGCTCTATTCCATTCTCTGTTGCCATCATGCTTAGGCGGGTACCTGAGGCTAAATAGTTGGAACACTGCAGCCATCCAATGTAACATTTGAAGGTAGTGTAAGCAAGGGAGAGTTATTAACACATTAGATTTGCAAACCTTCACACCATGCTGGAATCCAGAGTTCCAGAGCTCATTTGGTGTCTGACTCCTGAGCCTTAGACTCTCACCTGGAAAAGAGGTATATGTGTCCTCTTTATGGGGTAGAGGTTTCACGAGATGGGCCAGGAAAACTGCCTCAGCATAGGCCTGGCATACGCCAAGCGCCTAACAGTGGCTGCTACTGTGAACGGTGACTCTCCTGCTGCTGTAGGAAAACCAAATCGGCACCTCACAAGCATCCCATGGGGACCCTGTTAACTACATTAAATGAATGCTTAGTCTAGTGCTAGGTGTTGGCTGCAGACCAGATTCTTGGATTACAAGACCCATTAATCAAAATTACAATTTAGAAGTCAAAAGTTGTGACTTTTCTAAGTCCAGTTTTAATAATTCACCCCCCCCATCCTTACGTCCTTATGAATAAAGCAGATGAGAGAATGGAGGCATTGCCCACTATATCCCAGAGATTAATCAGCAGCTTTTAAACGCACCCCTCCTCCAGCTATCCTGCCAAAGCTACTCACGTAAGCAGTCAACTTGGGTATTTGGGTCCAGCTCTTCTTTGCTGTCAGCCTCTTGTGCGAAGTGATTAATGTACACAGAGGAAATAGAAAGGACTCAGACTGAGTCAACGGTTTTCTTGATCCCTCAATTACAATATCCTCTTTTGCAGTATATCCTTGTCGAACATTTGGAACGAATTAGGACTTTAAACTTCCAGATGTTCAAGCTACTACTGTAAATTTAAACTCATTAAAAAGGGGGCAGATTTACTACCTCTACTTAGTTTTGAAGTCTGTTGTTCACTCTGTCCAAGTAATTTATGGACACAAATACAGTGGCATGTAGTGTATTCTATTTATATAGCTTTCACAGGGAGAAATAAGGGCATAAAAACAGGTCTGGAAATTAACTGCCAACCTACAGACCAGACTTATTGTTCCTAAGTTAGTAATTATTTCCTGAAGGTGATCTAGGAGATATTTTTATGCTAATCTATATTAAGAATTACTTTGCTTTTCCTGGCCATAGAAAGCTGGCTAGCACAGCATTTGACGATGGCAGGAGAAAACTGCACCCACTTTCATGAAATAAATGGACCTGGACCCATAGCCCCTATGATAGTGGCTTGGCAGCTGAACAAAGGCAACAGCGTTCCTACATCCAGTTTGTAAAGCCTCAGAAGTTGCAGGCTCCAACTGTTTTTTTTATTTTTCAAGGAACCCATGTCAACTATAATGAGCGCATTTTCGATGTTGTGCTGAAAGCTGGCAATGGATGAAGCAAGAACATAAAAGAAGCCTATGTCCAAGGCAAATATTTCCTTCACAAACCTTAAGAATGAAGTGGCCTTCATAATCAATTTTAAGATCAAATGCCTGGGCTGAAGTACCTGGTTCTGGCACTCATTAGCTATAATTTGGGACAATTAATTTATCTCTGAACAGTTGCTTTCTCAACTGAAAAATAGGGCTAATACCTGCCCAAGTTTTCCTGAGAAATAAACGAGATAATGAAGGTGCTTTGTCAGCTCTTAAGTATCATAAATATTAACAAACACGACAAGGACAACTTCCCTGTGCCTGAAGAATCACGTGCCCCCGACTCTGAAGAAATGAAAACAAACCAAATCCAGCTAAACTACTGCAGAGGGATGGTCTCCAGGTCTCTTCCAACTCCTACTACTGCTGACCTCATGGAGTCTACGATGCAACAGAAATGACACGCAAGTTTGGATGACGGATCTACTCCCCTGGTTTATGGGGCCACCACCCTACAGCAGGATTCAGCTGTGTAACTTTCCTCCCAGAAGTGAGAGTAAATGTCACAAGCAAAAATTCCTGCAATTAAATGTTAATTCCTGAATATATTTCTTATGACATTTTGCAAGCTGTCTAGATACATTTTTTGTTCAAACTCCACAAGGTTTTCATGGATACTTTTTTCCCCTCTGCTCTAACTTTAATAAATCTAAGCGACTGAAGTTGTGCATTTTGTGTGCATGGTATTTAAAAGTACAGTTGAGGAGACTGAAGAAATGGCTGGATGGTTAAGAGAGCTTACTGCTCCTGCAGACCAGGCAGTTCCCAGCACCCACATGTAGCAGCTCACAACCATCTGTTAAATCCAGCTTAAGGGCTTCTAACACCTCTGGACTCCAAGGGCACCCGTACTCACATATGCACACCCCCACCCCCCATATATACAATTTAAAATAAAAATACATACTTAAAAATAAAATGTGGTTGTAAGTCATAGACTAAATCTAGGTTGTAAGTTCTTTGGGTAAGTACACTTGGTTACTGCCAATACTTAGTTGAGAAGCTTGGCATATTTGTGACATAATTAGCTATCATAGCTACCGTTTTGTAATTACCTAGTTTTAGAAAATAGAAATTCTCATCTGTGCAACCACCACAAAATCTATCAAGGATCCATTTTTAAAAATCCCTTTTCTGTTTATTGGAACTGGGTTTCACTATTGTAACCTTGGCTGGTCAGAAAGTACGTAGGCCAGGGTGGCTTCAAACCCCCATGCACCCCCCGATCCCCGGCATGTATGCATCTTTTAAGAGTTAAGAGGGTAGTAGTGGCAGAGAAAGGTAGAGAGGGGGAGAGAGTAGAGAAATAGAGGCTGGCCATGAACACGTGGAGGGGGCGAAGGAAGGGGATAGGGAAGGGAGGGGGGAAGGGAAGAGCCCAAGAGAGCATGAGAGAAACAAGAGCTGTAGGCATCTTTTAACTGGGGTTTTGCCAGGGTGCAGCTCTGGCACAACGCCTGCCTGGCAGGAATGAGACCATCACACTTTCCACAGAGCCCCAAATTAGAGAATACACAAACATCAAAGATGGCACCTTTAAATGTTTCTGCACGCATGGTTGTAGTGGACTGAGACTGAAAACAGGACCCTTTTTGCAACTAGAGCTGTCACGAGAACTTGCTTGCTTGTTCCTTCCATCTAGGGTAGCCAAATAACTTGCTTTGACAGTATGTATAAGTGATACTCCGTGAGTTCCTGAGTCCAGATTTTGAAGGTTCCCTTGCCATCTCGGTACTCTAGAACCACAATGATGTAAGGTAGAGGACCACATGGAGAAACCTGGCCCTCCCACCCAGACCTCAGTAAACCTGCCAACCAAAGGCAGAAAGCTCACATAATACTTGCAAAGAATCATTTAACCAATCTCAAAACTGTGAAAAGTAAAATTGTTTCTTTAAGCCACTAAGTCTGGGCAGCAGCAGGTCACTGACAACAAATGACCTAATCCCCACAGCACAACCTTAAGGTGGAGGAAGCAGACCTGGGCTGGGTCGTCTGCTAGTCACAACACTTGTAAGAGTCTCAAGAACTAGATACATACAACAGGTCAACTCTGGTCTCCTTCACTGACACCCTGGACTAATCAGTTCTCTGTTAAGGAGAACATAAAGTAACAACATAAAGTAATTCAATCTTTTTATAACCTGCACAGGTAACGTGTCCTTATTTGATACAAACAGCAGGCTTGACCCGACACAGTGCTGCAACGCATGCATCCAATTCTGTTGTTTGCAGGTCAAATAACATTAACTCACTTCAACACAAAATAGCCCCATGGCAATTATGCAATTCACCCAGCAACATTCTAACCAGCAACAAACAGTAAACAGGAGCCCCAACAACCTATAGCAGGGCCATAATATATACATAGCAAACCAGTCAAAAGAGCAAACTTAAAGCTTGCTTTTAGGCCTTGCACATGTTAGCAAGAGCTCCACCCCAGTTCTTATTTAAGAACTTCTTGATTTTAATTATTTTTCTACACTTTAAAACACAAACAAAAAAAAAAAAAAAGAAAAAAAAGAAAAAAAAGAAAAAAGCTAGAGAATACTTCATCTTGAATGGTAAAAGGCACGAGTCTAGTTATGAAATAACCATTTTAAGAAAATATACAAGAATGTGTTCTGACCCACCAAAAACACCTCACCTGAAATTTAAACAAAATTCACATTTTATTTAGGTTGAAATAAACTATACAAAATTGATTTTATTCACCAAAAATAACAGCAATATTTTCTGTATTATTTTTAGATAAACCACAAAACATTTATTTCTGTAGGTTTTACTTATAACTCAAGCCAAGGCAGTAGACATAGTCATGTAAGGAGGAGAAGACAACAGACAAGCCAGCTGCCTATAGGGATGGCCTCTGGGTTTTTCTTCTCCATGAAGTACAAGTGAATAGCAAACAAGCCTATGAAAAGTGGGCTCAGCAAAGGAATGCAGACAGCAGCAATCAAGTGAGGAGCAGCAGAGCTGGCTCTGCCTTTCCTACTGGACTTGTTCCTTTGAGGTTCTTCTGCCCTGACAGGATCTACACAGAAGGCTGCTCGCTACTTCCTGTGACTTTTGCTGTTGTTTTTGCTTTTGCAGTATTGAGGAAGGAGCCTAGGGCTTGCACATGGAGGCAAGAGCTCCACACCAGTCCTCACTTGTTCTTTGAAACAGGCTCTCACTCTGTGGTCCAGGCTAGCCTAAAACTTGTCATCCTCATGCCTCTGCCTTCCAAGTGCTGCTACCACAGATTTGAAACACCTATAACTCCAAGTCAAAAGTCAACGGTGTATTTCATCATGACACATTATAAAATGTATTTCTCTCACAAAATTCATTTTCCAAAGACCTGATAATAACTGACAACTAGATCGACAGTGATGTCATATCTAAAATGACTTTTTTAAAGATTTATTTATTTTACGTATATGAGTACACTGTTGCTCTCTTCAGACACACCAGAAGAGGGCATCGGATCCCATTACAGATGGTTGTTAGCCACCATGTGGTTGCTGGGAATTGAACTCAGGACCTCTGGAAAGGCAGTCAATGCTCTTAACCACTGAGCCATCTCTCCAGCCCCTAAAATGACTTTTAAGTAAAACATTTTCAGAGTGCCAGCAGCAGAGAGGCATTTTGGCACTCCTAATGCCAACTTCTGGAAGAACAGACAGGCATTGAAAGCATGAGAGTTCAAACAGGGGCCATTTAGACACGTGAATTACCAAGAGCTAATAGTATGTTAAACTGGAAGTCTATCAGCAAGTCATTAACTGGCCTACTATACCTTACAGCTTTTCTTCCAAACAGCAAAATAAAACAACAGACATTTTTAAAATCTTTTAGGTATTTTCAATGGTTTCTGAATTATTTGTAGGAAGCTCTGATTTATTTGTATAGAGTTTGATGTATGTGTCCACCATTAAATCTAAATCATGTTTTATATCAAAATTTATGTTAAGCAAAGCCAAATTGCTTGACCTCTGGTCTGTCAGAGTGTTCCGCAGGTATGCTTTGAGACGCTTCCGTCCATTTTCATAGCGCTCATTCTCAACTTTCATCACAGGGAGAATACACAGGACCTTCAGCAAAGCATATACATTTGGGAAAAACTTGATGTCAGGAAGATGGAGGGCTTCATAAATGGTGGACGGGAGCTCGATATCTTTCCCTCTGTGTTTCCACTTGATTCTCCAACAGTGAAGCTCGGCAGAGAGCGTGTCAGGGTTGGGTAGGTCACTTCTGTACATGTCAGCATGGTGCTCTTCTGATGTGTTAAATTTGAGCTGCCCCATCACTGAGGGTACCAGAGATAGGCATTTCAGAGCTTTGAGGTGCTGTTCAGAGAAAATATCTTTAAGTTCCTGAATAATGTGCTCTACTGTTGGAACACTGAGAGTGTCTTTATAGTAACTCTCAGAGGTTAGCTGAGATTCCAGGTTACCTTGCTGGGCTCTCCGGAACTTCCCTGGGAGTTTCATTTGAATGTCAAGTTTGGTTGCTAAATTTGTGGCTTCCTCAAACCAAAACTCATGATAAACTTCAATATTTTCCATCACCTCATTAAGTGAATGCAGTACCGCAGTCAGGCTGCTGGCTGCAAAGAAGACATCAGAGGTTTGTCCCTGGAGATTCTTCCCAAAGGCTCTCGTAAAAGATAACACATTTTTAAGAACAACAATGGTAACAATGAAATCAAAGTCTGTCACTGCACTACAGAGGACAAATGCTCGCCCAGCTATATAGTTATTCCACCGAACATTTGTGTCACTATTTATTATACCATCTAAACATAAGACAAGTGCTTGTAGGAGATCCACTAAGATTTCAAAGGCATCATGCCTGCCTGTCCACTGGGAATGACAAATTTCCTTCAGTTCTTTAGCCCGTTCTTCACTATTCTGAAAAAGAACAGAAATTACATTGTCAAGTTCTAAAAGCAGCTGTGGTGATCGATGGAAAAAAGAACAGACTTCCTCAATGGTTCCTAAAGCCACAGACACCCCAATCACAGGGACAGACTTTGCCAACCATGCATTTAAGGCACAGGAAGAACAGAGGGTATAGACAGCCTGGGGATATTTTTCTAAAAGTCTTGAAGCAACAACTTTCATTTTGGAAGAAAATCCACTGGACACAATGTAAGCCTGACCACGACAATACTCCATATTCAATCCCCACTTCTCAGTTATTGTAGTGTGAAATTTCACAGCCAAAATCTCTGCATCAGCTTCATACGGCAGAAATCCCACAAACTCCTCTCTCAGGTTATGAGCGTCATCGACAAACCTCACCAGCACGGGCAGGTGCTCTTCCCCTGCTATGTCTACCACATCGTCTGTGACGATGGAAAAGAAGTGCGAGTCCCTCACTTCCCGGAGTGTTTCCTCCCGAATGCAGCTCTCACAGATCTCCAGCATCTGCCTCTGCTGAGTTTTAGAGCAGAATAACGTGTTGACCGCCGTGGTCTCAAAGCGCTTCCTTAGGACTTCCTCTCCAGAATTGATGCGGCACTCCAGGAGCGCCTGGAAGTTATCTGGAGCAAAGAGACCCTCTGGGATCTCGTCGGCCTCATGCCCATCCAAGGGAATGTTCTGCTTTCCCATGAGAATCAGAATCTCAAATAACGATTTGAGATACTCTTTGTTCTCCTTCTCTTCAAGGGTTAAAGGCAACACATTTCCATCCTGCTGGTTCACCGCTTCTGCACTGGGGTTCTGAGCATTGCTGTTAGTTTCCTGTTCTTGTTCAGAAGTTTCCTCAACTGGAAAACAAAAAGTTAGTTTTACAAACAGACTCATGAAGAACCACAAAAGACAAAACAAATTACTTTTGATTGGCTAAATATTTAAAATCCACAAATGCATTCATTCACCATTAATAGAACATCAACAAAGTAGGACACAAAAATAAGTTAGAAAGGGACAAATGCTGCAGATAGATTATAATAAACAAAGAATTATAATAAACATGCCATGAGAAAAAGGAAGGTGAGGAGAACAACTATTCCTACAGGCACTGTGGCCAGCACTTTACGGAGATCACGTTACTTTCTTCAGGAAGATGGCATCAATCCCTCTGACAAATAAGGACTGAAAATAACTTGCCCAAGGCCACAGATACAGATATAAGGATAGAAATGAAATGAAATCCACAAATCAGAGAGACTTCACTTCTATGTAACTGCTAAGTCACACTTCTATATGTAAGATAGTTCTATAAAACTATATAGATAATATAGATTCATGACGGGGTGGGGCTATTGTTAGAATATTAGCCAGCTCAGCCTATTCTCCTCATATCTGGACAGGGAAAGTGTCCTGTCTATAGTCATGCAGGTCAATAATGGCTCCAGGAAAAAAAAAAAATCTGAAGAACCATTAAAATCCATGTTCTTACAGTTTAGATCTATGAGAAGGCCACCAAAAATTATATAGCATCACTGAGAAAACATTTGAGGTGGTTTGAACAGCAGTGGCTTCGTGACTGAATGCTTGGCCATAGGGAGTGCCACTATTAGGAGGTGTAGCCTTATTGCAGTAGGTGTGGCCTTGTTGGAGGAAAAGTGTAACTGTGGGGTTGGGGACTTAGAGGTAGTATAAACTCAAGCCACACTCAGCATAACATGACAGTTCCCTTCTGCTGCCTGTGGATCAAGATGTAGAACTCTTGGCTCCTCTAGTACCATGTCTGCATACATGCTGCCAATTTTTCTGCCATGATAATGCACTGAATCTCTGAAGCTATAAACTAGCCGCAATTAAATGTTGCCCTTTGTAAGAGTTGTGATCATGGTGTCTCTTCATAGATATAAAGCCCTAACTAGGACAACAGCTAGACAGGAGGTTACATTTGACAATAACATGAGTATGGAGGACACGGGCAGGGAAGGCACAGCAGGTGGCTGGTGTACATACTCCAGTCAAAGCACTAAGGTGGCAGAGACAAGCAGGCAAAGTCCAGTGTGACTGAGACGTCCCAAGCTGTGCTTCTAGGCATCCCAGGCCCTCAGAGCTCAGCAGGGCTCAGGGAGGCCAGGGCTGGTTCCTCCTCTAGCCTGCCTTTGTATGATGCCTGCCTTCCTTGCCATCCTCCCCTCCCCTCTGCCCTCCTTTACTCCTTCCCCTCCAATCAACTGAGCTCAGAGGTCAGCAAGTTCCCAATGCTGTGCTCTCTCTTCTGGGTCACCTGCTAAACACCTCAGGCTATCAGAAACCCTAACAACAAATAAAGGAATGTGGTTACTTCAATCTAGCAGCTTGTTTTACACTACTCTACTACTCTGTGTTTGTATAGAATACCTTCCTCATCTACAAAGAAGGAAAACAGTATTACTTATCATGGAGCTACTGTGAAAATCAAATAAAGTACCAGAAGGACAGAATGGCATCAATCCAAACGCACATCTGTAGTAGCAAGAGAAGTTAAAGGAGAAATGGGGTCAACTGGTAAGAACAGAAACAACTTCCAGCCTCACCTTTTAATGGCACAGCTTACACATCAGCACAAAAAAAGACTTTGTAACCATGACACCCAATGCACCAACTGCCTCTATAGTATTTATTCCTTAAGCCAAGAAATAATTACAGACAAGGTACATGGGTGTAATTGGACTGGCTGGCTTTACTGGAGCCTTTCCTTCCCTACTGGGACACTCTGTGGTTTGTCACTACTGCCACACTGAGAGCACCTGGAGGACAGAAGGTGCTCTCTCTGTGCTCTGTAACAACAATGCGCATAGCACAGCAATTCCAAGCAAAGACTGTAGTCTCTAATAATTCCAGGCTACAGGGATAGAGTCAACCACCCTTTTACATTCACTCTTAAAGGAGGCTGTAGAAATAAAACATATTTAGTTGTTCTTACCAGGTCAAGGCCTTCTTAAAAGGCCTTGAGAAGCTGAGCCATTAACACTATCACTTACTTTTTTTCTGTTTCAGAGTCCTGATTTCATCTTCACTCTAAAAAAGAAGAAAACATTTTAAGAAAATCACTTCTAGTAAATCATCAAAACCAGGCTGTTTTGAGCAAAAAAATTCTCATTCAAAAGGGGTTCTGTTAATGTTGTTGTTTAAGGAAAGTGTCTCATTCCAGGTAGGTCTTGAACTCACTAACTGAGGATGACCTTAAACGCCTGATCCTCTTGCCTTCATCTCTCAGGTGCTGGTTTCTGTGGTGCTAGGAATTGAATCCAGGACTTTATGCTTGTTATGCAAGCACTTTAATCAACTAATCATCATCCTTAGTTCCAAAGACCATCAATTCTTCATATGGAATACATTCTTCAAGCAGATGATAGGGAACCAAAACTATATACTGTGCTCATGATTGCAAGCTAAAGTAAAGTACTAGAAGAGAAAAAAGCACATGCTTTCACCTACTTTCTCCCTGAGCGTCCGAACTAGATGAATGTGTATTAAGTAATAAATGGGATGAAGATATACCACATGTAGCACTTAGCATCAAATTCAAGAGGACACAGCAGATTCCTCTTCCAAATCTAGCCTTAAAGATGTCACAAACAAGAAGCCTGCTGCATCACAGAACCTACAACAAAACAATGAGAAGCCTAGGAAGCAGAAAGTGACCGTGTCAGTTCAAAAGAGAAATAAGTACACAGAGCGTACTTACTCTATGTGTCCCAAACCTACAATCAAAGCTAGACTGAGAAAGAATCCAGATCTGTCTTTTACTCTCCCCTCAAGGCTCTCTAATGTTTATATCGTAATACTACTACCTGTGGCAGGAAAACAATAGTACCAACGAGAACCTCGGACAGCAAGGTACCTAATGGCAGCTCTGGACACTGCTACTAACAAGAAACATGAGCAGGCTGCCTAGCTGGAACAGTCCCTCCTAATCCAGAGGGGAGCAGCTAAAGCACGCCAAATGGAAGTTGCCTGCCATGAAAGGCAGAGTTAGGGATGCAACAGCTGGAAACCTGAAGAGGCTGAGCTCTTCACTGTGGGACAGAGCACTCAGAAGAAAGCTGGTGCAGGTGACTGCTGGGCGAGGGCCATCTCACCTACAACAACGCCAGAGAAAGACGGGAAAACAAAACTAAAGTGTGTAGGGTTAAGTCACGAGATGTAAATGGTCAACAGACTGGATAATAAAGGAAATGAAAATACACTATGTCACTTGCTATTAAAGAAAAGGGGTGGGGGGTTGCTGGTGCTTGAGATTGAAGCCAGTGCTCTGCAAGTTCCAGGCAAGCACTGTATTAGACTACATTTCTGGCCAGTTCAATAAAATGTAAATGTCCACAATAAAAAACTTTAGGAAACCTTGAGGAAGAGGAGAATCAGGATAACACCAGACTTCAAGGACAATGGAAACATACAAGACTCTCTATGCATCACTTAACATTTGGAAAAAAAATAGGAAGTTTTAAAAACAAAACAATAGTCGTAGCTAAATAACTAAGAGAAATTACAAAATACTGCCCGCTAAGCAGGGAGAGCATCACACCTTCAAACTGGCTTGGGGGCATAGACATGTGAGCCAGAACATTCAGGAAGCTTAAAAAAAGTATGTCCCCAAACCAAGAGGATACTAGAAAGTAAACAAGTATAGTAGACCGGATTAACTACTGACTCCAAAACACTGCTGAAGGAGTTTCAGGAACAGAGAAAGAGAAGCACTAAAAAATTCTAGAGGAAGATCATAAACTTTTGGAAACAAAATTAAACCACAAGAAGAGAGAGAAAAGGGAGAAACTTTCCCTCCAGCAAAGAAAACCACCCCACACCCATTCCAAGCCCTGAGGACTTCAATGAGTATCCTCTAACTTTCAGGAGCATTGTCTACAACATGCAAGTTTTTCTTGAAACAAAACCAACCAAACCAAACCAAGCCAAACCAAACCAAACCAAACCAAACCAAACCAAACCAAACCAAACCAACCAGTCCTCTGAAGAGCTAACAGGATCTTGTCTTCAATACCAGATAAGAGGAACTGAGCCAGTAAGCTGGCTTAGCAGGTAATGTCTGTTGTCTTACAAACACCACCTAGAGCTCCTGAAGTAAGACAGACCAATTTCTAAAATGTGTCCTCTGGTTTCCATACACATAGCATGGCATATGTGTGTGCACACTAATAATGACATAAATTAAACCAACCCGAACAAAAAGGGTCTTGATAGCAGCAATGTGTCAGTAATTGTGTTCACCCAAGGTCAACAAAAAATAGGTCTATTTCAGCAGTCAAGTCTAAAAAGTAGCTGGAGATTATGAAAGCACACATGAGTGAAGCATACAACATGTAAAACCTTTTCAACTTTTTCTAGAACCTGTCAAAAATAACAGTGAAATCCTGGTCTCTAAACAATCTAGATCTCCATTTCTAATACTTTCCTTTTCTTTATTTCTTTGTGCTGCGTTCTGGAAACATAGCGGTTTTGTTCTCCTTGGTATCAAGCTCAGGAAAGCTACGGGCTAGTGGCCCACAGTCAACAGCATACATCCACCCCAACTCAACAGCTATCACCTGGCGGTATTGGAGAAGCATTTTCAGTTTAACCAACGTTTAGTAAGCACAGCACTCACTTCCCTGCATGCTCTGTGAGACGCAGAATAACTTGGATAAATTGTTAACAAATGCTTCCACACTTAATAGGATTATGGAGATGGGAAAGCTGGAGAGCCAGACATACCAATTCTTTTATTCGTTTTCTGTGTCTGCTATGTGGATTGTTCAAATGACTGGTAAGATCAAATATTGTTGGTATTGCATTATCTCGAAGGACTGTCCGATAAGGACTCTGAAAAAGAAAATATCCCAATTCAGAGATGGTCTTTCAAAAAAATAAAATAAAATCCTACACTAATGACTTCCCAGTATTTCTTTACCTGTCTCTAAGTATAGATTTGAAAAATTGACTGCCCTTCTGGAGGTCATAGCTGTTCCGCCCTTCCATGAGCTACCAAATCTACAGGAATCACGTCTCCCAAATTATCTATGCCCTTCTGTATTCAATCACAATGCTCCCCCCTTACCTGCTGTTCACTCCACTGCCGTTGTTAGTACCGGGAAATTTCAAAACACAGTGAAAATAACATTAACTTGACCAATGACTAAGAGGCTCTAGTTAAATTAACTCAATGATTAGACCCCAGTTTCTTTTTCTAAATATGAGTCAGGTTAAGTTCAATATTTTCCAAAATGAAATTATTAACAAACTAAGGATAACAAAATACATAATCACAATTCTACCACCATTCAATCAGGCATGTCTAAACTGCCTTCTTGTCCCAACTGTCTTATCACTGGAGAAGAGACTTTCCCTGCCTTGTTACTTGTGTCTTGTCAGAAGCTGGACTCAATTATACCTACACAGTGAGTCTTCTACAGTGAGCCAAGAGGAAGCTGGGACAAGAAATTAATTAAGGAGAGTAACTTATAAATACCTATTATTCCTGCTCTCTAATTCAAAGAGACTGTGGCTTTTAGTTCTCCCTCCAGCTACAATGAAAAACACCAAGCACACTTATCTGAAAGAACTTTTGGTACTACTGACTTCAAAGCTGACTTCTGAAAAAATGATCTCTCTAAGTGTTTTTACCTTGGTAAGGGAGATTGGGAAGACAGCACAGGAAAATATATGGATGTGGAACATATTCCCTGGGTTCCATTCAAAGAGATGCTGAAATACTCAGGGAGAACCTCTACTCAGACTAAGTGTTTTCTAATTCAATCTCACACACCACAGAAGACAAAAGGAAGTCTCAATTTATTATTATTATTATTATTATTATTATTATTATTATTACTACTACTACTACTACTACTATATTTAATTTCTTGGTATGTTGGGACATGGTCTCACTGTATTTGCTCAGATGGATCTCAACTCATAATTCTATCTACCTCTGCCTCCCGACTGCTGGAATTACAATTATGAGCCACCATGCCAAGCTGAAATGTAATTTCTCAGTGATACTCTACTTCTATGCTGGACTAGAACTCTGAGTCACCTGAAAGTCTGAGTTGGGATTGGTTATGGACAAAGCTACAGAGGAAAGCAAACTCTATGATTCCCCAAGTTTTTCCACTTTCTCACTAAGCCAGAGTCTCAAAATAAACACAGTCAACATAAAAAAGCTGGATGATTGGGGGAGGGATAAGACATTCTAAACAATTTTAAAAATTTAAATCTAGCAGTCAAAGCAAAGATAAGAAAAACTAGACTGTGAATGAAAAATGGGACATTCTATATTAATTTATAAATACATGTGTCAAAAGATTATATCTAACTCACATGAACAATTTTAACTCCACACTAAGGTTTACTCTTTGGCAATTTAAAGGAACAACACTGATCTTACTCTAGCATCAAAGATAATAAAAATTGTGGTTTTGGCAGAACTACTCATGTATGTTAACAAGATATTAAATGCCAAACTAATGAAGCCAAAGGGCTTACATATTTTAATACAATTATCGTACAAGCTAGCTTTCAACAGCTGCTTGTTCTACACATATAGAAAAAAACCATTTCTCACATTTGGGTTAATTTATATAAGATGAAAGAATCTTTTGGGAAAAGCAAAACTAGCTAATCTTTCTGATATATACTCTGAATAAAGTCAGCTACAATAGTGAGCTATATTTTAAAAATTTCAAAGTAATCTCATTGAGATTATATGTTAAGAGATGATATTACTATACTAAAATAAAAAGCAAGGATTGTATATTTTAAAATGATTTGTGATATTTTTAACTGAATGTCAAGAACACAAAAGTAGTTTGCCTTCTACACTTATTAGACTTTTTGGCTAAAGAGTATTACACTTGTAATAAAACAAGGCAAAAAAAAAAAAAATTCCCTCAAGTATTTGTGATTAAATTGTTGAACCAGAATTGGCTCACCTCCCAATGACTTCACAAGTATCTGCTTCAATTAATATTGAGAAATAAAATAACCCAATCATTCTTTAGTTTTCTGATGCCTCTGCAAAATGCATCTGAAAAAAAATATCAAAATAAATTGCTGCACAGTGATATATAGTGTACCTTTAAGTCAAGCTTATTTCTATACCAAACCTAACATAAAATGTTAGTTATACTAAAGTAAGAACACTAAGGATTTACAAAGCTCTTCCTTATTAGTTTCTATAGTGGTTCATACATGTCAATCAAATCTGCCTTGCTCTGGCTTTTATGAATCATAGCAATAACAGAATCCAAAAACATTAGAAATTGTAGGATTTCAAAGGCTACCTGATGTGGTATCTTTAAAATCAGGCCCAAGGGAAAAGTCGGGGCAGGAGAACATTTTTCATGCTACTTGTGTGATACTGACTCTTGTTTTAGCTAAGCCTTCCAAAATTAAATAGTGGAAACAAAATAAGTGTTGCTTCTTAAGGGGACATTCAAATCATAAACACAAAGACAATGGTCTAGATGAGACTGTCATGCACAAGAATGCTCTAGAAAGGACCAGGGGCTGACTCAGTGGTACAACACTTGCCTAATATAGAAGACTCCAGGTTCTATCCCCAGAACCACATTAAAGAAACAAAGCTCTAGAAAAATTGCTTGAGATACATACCCATAGTATTATACACTTATATTTTCTATACACTTAAAAGTTTTTACTTCTAGTGAAGGGGGATGGGGCATCAGGAACTGAGGGAGTTAAAAAAAAAATCACATTTTTGAGAACAAGATACTATTAAACTCCAAGCTATCTTCAACTTAAATGGTAGGATATAGGTAGACATTCCAGTAATAAATAAAAATTTACACTGCAAACCAGACACTGTAGGAGAGAAGAGAAGCCAAGCTGGCTATTACTTACAGTTCTACAGATCATAGAGGTCTCAAAGTGTTTGGCACATAGTCGATAATGTTTATTTAGTTGATCTGGTGTTTTATCTTCTAAGTCTGCTCTCCTACAATTCTCAACCCACTTCTGGCATCTATAAATAAAATCAAAATATAATTATGAAATATAAACTCAAACTTTAAATTTTAGCATCTGGGCTGGGTGAGGTGGCACACACCTATACTCTCAGTACTTGGGAGGTTGAGGCAGGAAGACTCTGGATTTGAGACAAGTCTAAGCTATATAGAAAAGTCTGTTTCAAAACATAATTAATTTATGCCAGGCATGGTAGTACATGCCTTTAATCCTAGTACCTAAAAAGCAGAAGAAGGGAGATCCCAATGAGTTCCAAGCCAGGCAAGGCCACATAGTGAGACCACAAAAATCCAAATTTTGTTTTAAGGCAAATATGTATTATTGTTATTATTATTTGTTGTTGTTTTTCTTTTCTGAGACGGGGTTTCTCTGTATAGCCCTGGCTGTCCTGGAACTCACTCTGTGGATCAGGGTGGCCTCAAACTCAGAGATCTGCCTGCCTCTGCCTCCCAAGTGCTGGGATTAAAGGCGTGCGCCACCACTGCCCAGCTGAATATGTATTATTAAGAATGGATTTCTGAGCCAAGTGTGGATCTTTGAGTTCCAGACCAGCCTGGTCTACAGAATGAGTTCCAGAATAGCAAGGGCTACACAGAGAGAAACCCTGTCTTGAAAAACCAACCTCGGGGCTGGAGAGATGGCTCAGCCATTAAGAGCACTTACTGCTCTTCCAAAGGTCCTGAGTTCAGATCCCAGCAACCACATGGTGGCTCACAACCATCCATAACAAGATCTGATGCCCAGAGCAAGCGGGGGCCGGAAAGAGCAAACATCTGTAATGAGATCTGACTCCTTCTTTTGGAGTGTCTGAAGACAGGTAGAGTGTACTTACATACTTACATATAATAATTTATTATATGTACTTACATATAATAAATAAATAAACCTTTAAAAAAGTAACATTCTGGGCTGGTGAGATGGCTCAGCGGGTAAGAGAACCTGACTGCTCTTCCGAAGGTGATGAGTTCAAATCCCAGCAACCACATGGTGGCTTACAACCACCCGTAATGAGATCTGATGCCCTCCTCTGGTGCATCTGAAGTCAGCTACAGCATACTTATGAATAATAATAATAATAAACGAATCCTTGGACCGGAGAGAGCAGGTGGGACAGACCAGAGCAAGAGGAGCCGACCAGAGTGGGGGCGGGGGGGGGCGTCCAGAGCGAGGGAGCGAGCGGGGCTGGCAGGAGCGAGGTGGGGGCACAGAGGGAGTGGGGCAGACCAGAGCGAGCAAGGTTGACCGGAACGAGGGGAAAAAAAAAGTAACATTCTAAAAAAAAAAAAAAAGGGAAAAAAAACCTCCCCCCAACCTCCAAAAGAAAAAGGAGGAGGAGGAAGAAGAGGGAGGAGAGGAAGAAAAATGGATTTCTGCTATAGGGATCTATAACACAATTTGGAAAAGTTGACTAATAATACAATCAGAATTGAAAGAAACATTTGAAGTCATTTAGAATAAACTCTTCAAACTACAAAGTTAGGAAGTAACTTGCTCAGGCAAACATCTAGAAACGAGTAAGAAATCAACCATCGGCAGCACAGAGAGCTAGCTATGCAACATCAAGGCCAAGAGCCTAACAGTTCCTTCACTGTTTCACCCGGAGCTAATGAACCACCACCAGCACTTGCAAAGAGGTAGCAAGTACATGCTCTACAAACAACTACTGTACCTCACATAAGCATGAAGGACATAATCATTTGCCTGATTACAAGCATGATTTAGCTCACATAATAATATATGTGCAAATGCAAAAGCAAGCTCCATGAACAGAAACAGCATCTGCACACTCCATTATATAGAAAAGTATTGAAGATGCTAATCAAGGTAAACACATATGTTTAGTGCCTAAGATTTCAGAAAAACAAATAACAATGTTTATTAAGCATTGACTAAGGGCCCAAGTCTTTCCAAAGGTGAGTATAGATCAAGAAATAAAGAATTAGGATGTTTAAGTAATTCCCTGACCGTTAAAACTAGATCTTTCCCTCATTCCAAGGTAAGAAAAACAAAAATTCTGCCATGGACAAAGTATCACAAGTTTGAAAGCAAATTCATGTTCTACTTATATATTATATTGTATTATTAAATGGATATAATGTTGCTACAAGTATAATATATGTTAACATACTCTTATATGGTCTTAAGTCTTTTATTTTATTTTTGAGACTGGGCCTCATTAAGTATCCCTGGCTGGCCTTGAATTCAAGAGATTAACTGCCTCTGCTTCCAGGACTGCCAGGACTAAAGATGTGCACCACTGCACCCAGTTCCTCTTAGGTCTTACAATTTTAACCCTGGTACACACCCTGACACTTAATTCCGATCTTAAATATGTGAGATCACAGTGATTGTCATAATTTTCATACCTAAAACTAAAACCATACACCTAAATTATATACCATTTCATTCAGCTAAGTATTATACTACTCAGTAACCATGACTAAGGTACCCATACTTTAATATTTTACAGTTATAAATTACAATTATAAACATTCTGCTTCAAAAAACAAATATTGGCCACAAAAATATCTTACTATGAAACAGTTTGCCAAAGTACTACAGTTACATTTTTAAATTATTAATCTCTGGCGATCCCACACACAGACACTGCTGTCCACAGTATCTCTAAGGTAAAAGTGTTTTGATACTAATAGCAACTCAAGAACTGCGTGAGTATGGGACAGAAAAGCCAAAGTGATTAATCCTATGCGTTTCCTTATCAGGCATCTAGGAATAAATATTGGGAGAGATGTATAATGTCTCTCTTAACAACAAACAGAGGTACATAAGTTCATAAAAACAAAAACAAACTCTAAACACATTATTTCCCCCAAACTGACTTACTGATTCAACTGAATCCCTAAACTGAAAAAAAACTTTAAAAAACCCCAAAGTAGCTTGAACAGCAGTGAAGATGTATTTTTCCTTTAAACAATCAGTACTGAAAATGATATCTTTATGAAGAAACTAAACCTTGACTAGTAATTTCACAACATAAACAAAAATAAATTCCAAGTGACTATAAATCTAAACATTAAAGACAAAACAAGCTAGGCATGGTGGTTCATGCCTATAATTTCAGCACCGAGGAGACTGAAGCAGGAGGATTGCAGCTAGTTCAAAGCCTGCTTGGGTTACATAGTGAATTCTAGGCTAGACTGAATGAGACCTTGCCTCCAATAAGTAAATTAATAAAGTGAACATATTTTAAAGGGCCATCAACCACACATCCAAGGTCAATTCAAATATATAAACATATTTATAAAGAGACTTAAAACAAATCAGAAATCTATACCAAGCATGGTGGCTCATTCCTTTAATTTCAGCACTTAGGAGACAGAAGCAGGCAGATCTCTGAGTTCAAGGCCAGCCTGGTCTACAGAGTAAGTTCCAGGACAGCCAGAGCTACATAGAGAAACCATCTTGGGGGGGGGGGGGACACACAAATATTGATGACAATTTAGAAAAAGAGAAAACAGCCATATGAAATTAATTTTCATATGTTGTATGAAGCTATTTCTATTTCCCCCAGTACAGGGGACAGAACCTAGAACCTCATGCAATGCTAATCAGATTCTTTAGTGCTAAACTCCATCCTCTGGCTAAAGACATCTCTGCCTGCCCAAGCCTACCAGGTATCACACTATAAATCAAACTTACAATATCTTCCGAACAGACTAATACTCCAATATTTCTTATGTCAGTAACTGTTTTATGTTAAAAACCTCTGTAATTCTAACACTTTGGGGAGTGGAGACAGGAGGATTGCTGGGGTTGGCTGAATCTGGCTACAGGTATAGTCAGATCCTTTCTTAAAGGAGTAATAGAGCAAGACACCAGATGCCCTCTGGCCTCCACATGCACACATACACATACACATACACATACGCACACACTCCACACCCACACCTAATCTCAGAAGTTAGTCTTGACCCTTTTCTCTTATAACCTACATCCAAACTACTAGTAAATCCTGTTGGCTTCATCTTCAAACCTTATCTAAAGGCATCAATTTACCTCTTCATCCTCTTTTACTGATCTGGATTATTGCAAGTCTTCCCTTGGTCTTCCTGCTTATATCTTTACTTCTCTACAACTAACAAGTAGCCAGAAATCCTGTTAAGAATAAAAACTCTTGCAGCTCTAAACTCTCCCATTTCACTCAGGATAAATGCCAGAATGTCTTTCTTCCATGGACAATTTCTTAAACAATTTTTGTCTCCCATATACACCTCATCAGCAAACATGCCTTGACTTCACTCTTACTGTTTCCAGATGTTTTTCCAACATATTGCATGGCTGTCCCCTTCCCTAATTCAAATTTTTTGTTGTTGTTCAGATTCATTGTGGTGAGACTTTTTTCTGTTATGTTTTAAATAGAAATTGTGCCTCCCTTTTTATACTTTTTTTTTTTTTTTTAAAATGGGCTCATGAGACAAGATCTCACACTACAGCCCTAACTGGCCTGGAACTTACTCTAACCCAGGCCAGCTTCAAATCTCAATTTTCCCTGCCTCCTCAGTGCTGGGATTACAGACAATGTCCACTGCTCAGCTCCCTGGCTAAGCTTTTTTTTTTTTTTTTTTTTTAAATCTGCTCTTGTATATGCATGAATGTTTTGCACTTTGAGCATACCTGGTACACAGGAAGGCCAGAAGAGGTTGTGTAATCCCCTGGAACTGAAGTAAAGTCACCTGATATGGGTATAGAACCCAGGTCTTCTGCGAGTGCAAGTGCTCTTTAGCACTGAGCTCTTTCCACCTGTTCCCTAGCTAAAAGCCCTTCCAACCCCTGCTGTATTTTTCTTCAGGATATTTTTCATTATTGGACACCCTATTATAAACATTTTACTTGCCAATTTCCCAAGACTTGAATGTAACCTCTGAGGGGAGGGATTTTCATTGGTTCATGTTACCTACTCTCGTACTCAGACCAATTTCTACCAATTGTCGACTTTCAATAAGTATTTGCTCAACTAATTAATATCATGCTATATTCAGTGCTCGTTGATAGATCTGCTCTCTCCGTGGATTAGGTGCTTTCTGCGGTCCGTGACAAAATTCACTTGAGTCTCCAGCACCTGACATGAATACTCCAAACATGGTTAAGCACTGATTTTTAAATGAATGAGCCAACAGGAGCCCTGAGAACTACCTGCAGTCTATCACACTAAGTCCCCATGATTCTTCAGAGTACGACCCAGATTATAAACTACCCCAAGGAAAAGTGAAGTTGTAATATCATATTCCCACGCCCTCACACTCGTCCTCTGTGGTCCCAACAACCAAGGGAGACAATGAGTAACGGTCAGCATTTGAACACTGGGTTGACAAGTCCGAAGGGGGCAGTTGTGACCTGATTTAAGATCAAAGAAAGCGGCTCGACTCCAAACAGAAACACTGTCCTAGAAGAGACCGGTGACGCGGGGGAAGAAGGCAGGGCCCCCGGAACACAGCCCTGGAGTCCTAACCCTTCTTTGACAGCTAAGGAACCGCGTCGGACGACCGAAGGCGCTAAGCGCCCACTTCATCCGCCTTCGCGCCCCCGGGTGGCACCCACTGGGCCGGGTGCCCGCGAGCGCACGTGCGCCCGGTCCCTGCCGCTTCCGCGCCCCACTCACCTGGCCGGGTCCCGCGGGAACCTGAAGAAGGCCAGGTCAGACTGCGTGCTCTTCCGTGTGCAGTTGGGGGCAGCGCAGAAGTTCGGCATGGTCGTCCGGCCGCCGGCCGGTCCAGCCCTCCCCTCCCCGCCTCGTCAGGGCAGCGCGGCCGCCCCGCGGGGCCGGGGAGGGGAGCTGGGCCGGCCGGCCGGCTCCGCAAGGCCGCGCGCGGAGGAGGGGCTGGCGCGCGAAGCCGCGAGGGGCAGGAGGGGCGCGCGGGCCGAGGCTGGGCTGGGGCCGCGGCTCCACAGTGCTGTGTGCGGCCGGGAGGATTTACCGCCGCCGCCGCCGCTGCTGCACCTCCAGCCCGCCCGGGACGCTGCCGCCTCCTTCCCACAATGCACCCTGGCGCTGGAGGGTGCCCTCTCTTCCCTCAGCCCTCCTCCCCCGCCCTCTTTGCCGGCGACCGTCCCTCGGGCGGGCATGCGCACTCGAGAGGGTCTGGCCCGCTGCGTTCTCAATGCACATGCGCACAGCCCAACCCGCGCAAGGAAGGAATTGCGCATGCGCTGTAGTCTCCCGGGACTGGCGAGCACAACCCCGGGTTACCCTGGTAGGTTTGTTGTGTGCGGGTTCCTGCAGATCCAGGGCAAGCTAGAACGTTACTTCACGGCTGCGTCTGCCCTGCTTGTTTAAAAGTTGTCTTTTTTTTTTTTTTCGAGACAGGGTTTCTCTTTAGCCCTGGCTGTCCTGGAACTCACTTTGTAGACCAGGCTGGCCTCGAACTCAGAAATCCGCCTGCCTCTGCCTCCCGAGTGCTGGGATTAAGTTGTCATAGTTCATGCGTCCATGGCGTGAGTCGCCGTAGACTCTTAAAGGCAACAAATTCGGGACGACCCTTGGCGACTGCTTTGAAACTCCACTTGCGAGTTGGACGCAAACATGGGTTGTAGAGGATTTAATTTTTGCCTTTCGGTTACTCTGTGACCCGGTTAGTGCTAGATTGCAAGCCGCACACCTTGACTAGACGCTAAGGGTAAAAGCTCAGAAAAGCAGTAACTTACCTGTGGCTTCCAGAGGGGCGGGAATAGTGAAATAGGCCAGCAGCACCCTAGAGATTTTTACCTCAGGCTTCTCACAGTCGTGGCCTGATAACGTTCCTGTATGATTTTGCGCCAAAATGAGTGACCGCTATTTAGAACAAAGAATTAGTATCAAATTTTGCGTAAAATCGAACAAGTCTGCAAGTAAGACCCACCATCTTTTGAAAGAAGCGTATGGGGATAAAGTGGTGTCCAGGGCTTGAGTATTTGACTGGCACAAAAGGTTTAAAGAAGCGTGGGAAAATGTCTGAGATGATGCATGAAGTAGCAAATACCCAAAAGGTCAAGGTCTTTGTGTGAACAAGCAGTTAACACTGAGAAGGATGGCTGAATTACATTTAGAGAAAGAAACCGTTAGATTCGTTCTGAAAGGAAACCTGAACATGAGAAAAATGTCTGTCAAAGTTATAGCAAGTATTTTGAAGGAATAGCCTGAACTTGGGGAAATTTGAGGGTCCATCTGGTCATTCAAAGGAAATTAAGAACGCTAGCTTATAGGTGAGGGAAAAGAGAACAAGTTCTGAGATGTGGAGTTAGCTGCAGCAGAAAGCTGATGGGGGAATGTCTCAGCCTGTGTAGAATACCAGAAGTCGGTCCCCTGCCAGCCAGCTTCTGCGGGGACCATGCTCAGCAAGCACCCCCACCGAGGTTGCTCAGGCTTGTTTCACAGCCTGAGGGAGTGAGAACCTGGCCGGGAAGCTGTCTTCAGCTGCTTTTCATCTGTCTCATGCTCCTCCTTAACACTTGGCAATGTGAATTACTCAACTATGGGGTCCTCTTCCTTGCTGTTCTCCACCATTTTGGAGGGCTATGACTGTTGATCTCTGGTTCTAGCTTGTTCTTGATTTCTTTAACTTAACAAGTTTGGCTCTCTTCAGTGTCTGCGCTTGCGCTTGCGCCTATGCTGCCCTGTACATCATACTGCTCAGAGGAGCATGCCAGCGAGAAGCAGGCTAGGAGTATTATTTCTGTGTCCAGGGAATCATACTCTTCTAAGAGGACCCCAAAAGCAGCCCAACAGTTTCAGCCTGGTACTGGTACTCTGATTTATTGAGTGGCGGGATCTAGCCCGACTGATTCAGGCTTGGCCACTAATACTTACCTCACAGAGTTCCCCCTGACAGGAGAGCTAGGTTTGTTTCATTCTCTTGTGCTTCAGACCACCTTTTTTTGGTGGGGGGAAGGGGGGAAAATGTTCCTTCTGCCACAAGAGAAAGATTTGACCCTAGAACATTTTAGCCATAAGACCAGGGCCAAGACTATGAAGTCACGTGAGATCAGGTGATTCCTTAGCTGCTACATTAGGAGAGTCAGTGTCCACCCACACACTACATTTATTTACTAACTTAGGCCCCAGTAGTATCAGATGTGTTTTGGACATCAACAATGCAAAGCTCTGGAGTAAGATTGCTGGGTGTGGGTGAGGTTTATGGAGGTGGCTTATTTATTTATTTTTTTTAAACTATATCCATGAAGAAGGGTGAGACAAAGGTCTGTGAGATTAGAGAAGGATTCCCACAAGGTGATACAGCGTGAGGCTTGGAACCTGTATAAATAGAAAATGATGACACTTTCAGCTAAAATTGCAAAGTCTAGATAGGAGGGTAATAGTGTTGCAGATGAGTAACATGAAATATTTTTGCTTCACCTCTGCCCTTAGTTTTATACAAAATATATGGTTGGAGTATTAAAGGGGCACCAGGGAGTGAAATGGAGCTGAATCGTGTGTTCTAGGAGATAGCAGATTAAGGGAGTGGGGCTGTGGGGCTAGAGCCTCCCCAGCTCCAGGCATGGTGGTACACACCAAGTGGATCTCTGAGTTTAAGGCCAGCCTGGGACTGATCAGGCTCTAACTGAAGAGGAACTTAAATCCAGACTTGGTGGGCCACATCTTTAATCAGTGTTTAGGAGACAGGCCTGCAGATCTCTGAGCTCAAGGTCAGTCTACAGAGCAAGTTCCAGGAAAGCCAAACTTAGGCAGTGAGGAAGTTGGAACACAGAGAGCTGGTAATAGAATAAGAGGGAGCCATGTTCCAGTTGCAGCAAGCAGCAGAACATGGCAGTTTCAGCCATGTGGCTTTGGCTTTAGGGTGAAAAATAGAAGGGACTACTGGGACAATTGATGCTGGTTAGCTGGAGCTAAGAAATTAGCCATGATTAAGTAGAGACCAGCATCAGTGAAGTGAAATCTTCTGGGAAGTATTTTCTGAGAGCACAAAGAAGCTGTGTTCTAGAGATAGCCGAGATTGTACCTTGTGTGGCAGTTGTGCTGGGTAATGTGTAAGAGTCACCCACCCAGGTGGTACTGGTTTTGAAGGCATGAAGGGGTCGTGAAGAACACCTGAGACTTGGTACTGTGAGAGGTCATGGAAGGCCATTGGTGAAGGTGCAGCTTCAGTTTTAGTTGATGGCCTAGGACTCAAGGAGTCATGCAAAGGAGTCGAGGCTTGGCACCACGAAGAAAGCCTATGAGGTGAAGCCTAGTTGCAGTGTAAGACTCCATCTTGTTGGAAGTGCCACCAGTACCATGGGATGAATGGCGGTGGCCAGCGAAGTAGATCAACCTGAGCTTAAGGTGCTTTGTAGGAGCTCAATAGATCTTGTGTGGATCTCAGACATTGAAACAAAAAGCTGTAAAATTGATGATGCCTTGGAGACCTCAAGATGTTTGAGGTGACAGAGCCTCGGGCTATCTGCTGAGGAAAGCTGCTAACAGGGAGTGGAACCTACCTAGGGGAAAGGAGTTTGTTGCAGTCAACAAAGATAAAAAGAGAGCAGGAGATCTGAAGACTGCTATATCAGACATGGAGATGCAGCATTTGGAGTTTGCCCAGTTGGTTTCCTGTCTTTCTTTGGGGATTACAATAAAGTGATTGGATGAATCTCAGAAGAGACTTTGAACTTTTAACGTTGTTGAGACTGCTATAGACTATGGGGACTCTGGAAATTGGACTAAATGTATTTTGTATTATGCTATGTTTAGCTGTGGCCCCTATAGCTTCATATGTTTGAACAAGTCTATGGGGGCCAGGGAGTAGAATGTGATGGTTTGTATGTGCTTGGCCCAGGGAGTGACCCTATTAGGAGGTGTGGCCTTTAGCAGATGTGTCACTGTGGGTGTGGGCTTAAGACCCTAACCCTACTTGCCTGGAAGTCAGTCTTCCACTAACAGCCTTCAGATAAAGATGTAGAACTCTCAGCTTCTTCTGCATGGTGCCTGCCTTGATGCTGCCATGTCCCTGCCTTGATAATGGACTAAACCTCTAAACTTGTAATCTAGCCCCAATTAAGTGTTGGCCTTTTTAAGACTTGCCTTGGTCATGGTGTCTGTTCACAGCAGTAAAACCCTAAGACACCCAGCAATAGTCAAACAGCAACAGGATGTCTTAGGTTTGGGGGAAGAGGAATTACTGCCCTAACTTAGTACAGAGCAAAGCACTTTGAAATGGCTGTGAACCTGACAGAGAGCATAGTGACCTAGGAGGCAGAAAAGTTCCCACCTAACAGTTCCTGAAGTGCCTGCCTGCTGTCCTGTCCTGGACCTTACTTCACAGCTGTCTTGGGTTCCTAATCCTGTACACTCAGATCCAGCCATGATCCCACATCTCGGTATTTCCTCAGCATCCCTGCAGACACTGTTATCCTTGTCTAGCTTGCTCTTGGTTCTCAGGCTCCCTCTTGTTTGATTCCTGACTCTGGGCCACCCTTCCAGGTATGTCTGCTTTGGGACTTTGGTGTGAAGATCCTTGGTTTTGGTACGCATTTCCACTCACACTACTCTCCTTTCTGATTTCTGGGCCCGTCTTCCTGCCCAGGACTTAAGCTGTGGTCCACTTGGAGCAGAGAGTTCCTCAGCCCTGGCTCTAAATTGTCTTCCTGTATTCAAGAAATGGGATAGGGAGACATGGAATAGAGGCTAGTGGCCAAGCCCTGCTACCATTAGCAAGCCCAGTATAACCAGTTTCTCAAGGCTTGGTTACCTCTAGAATCTGAGTCAGGAAGCCTTTCCGAATCTTAACATTTATATAACAACTATATTTTTCCCTACTGTGAGATCAATGGGGCCTGGCTGGCTGTGGCTGTCAACAGAGCTGGCCATCTGCATACCTTGACTCATCCTCAAGCTTACTAATGTGTGACTTCACAGTTGGCCTTATTCCCCACTCTCACCTCCACATCTATTCCATGTAGTCTCCTGTGCCTCTGCTAACAGTCTAGGAAGAATAGGTCCTGTCCAGGAAAGATCACCCCATCTCCCATCACCTCATCTTGCTTCCTATGCTCCCCAAAGTAAAGACCAAAGAATCACCTGTTTACCAAATCTGTGACTTGGAAAAAAAAAAAAAAACACGAAGATGGTAGCCTCCTAAATTTTGTCCCTGTCTGAGTGATTGGAAAGGCAACATCAAGATGAACGTAGTACACCCCTGCAGTCCCAGCACTAGGAGGCCGAGGCAGAAGTGTGGGTTCAAATCCATCCTGGGCAACATAGTAAAGACCCTATTTCAAAAAAGAAAGGAAAAAGGAAGCTCTCGTTTTTGGGAAGAAAGGTTGTAGACCTACATCCTGTTTTCTAGAGTATTCCTTTCAGATTCATTTCCTGTTCTCAGACCACATTTGCTGTGGAGGTGCCTGGAAGAATCCGGATGGAAAATGACTTGAAGACACTTAATAAAGGAGCAGAGTGCTGTTGAGGAGCTGCCACTGTGCTGCACACACTGCTCAGTCTGCCTGCTGTTTCCAGATGTGCCGCCAGCATGTCTCGCTAGGCTCTGGGGACAGTGTCCCAGGTCCCAGGTTTTCCAATGAGCAAGAGCCTGTTTTAGCTTTTGAACTTTGTACCTGCTCACACTGCAGCCTCCAGATGAAGCTTCAGTTTGATCAGCCCTCTAGGCTTTTGCATCTTAGCCCAGGCATCCACGCATTGTTCTGTGGTCTCTGCCTTGTCTGATCCTAGTAATGTGGTACAGCTTGTATCACACTTCACCCCATAATAATATCTACAAACAAATCTGATGGGGCCCTTCCAAGAATCCACTTGGGCCTAGTGCAGTTGTCAGCAGACTATGTATAGGAAACACTATATATTTGTGAGCCATATAGTCTTTTAGTACAAAAGCAGACAGAACTCATATGGAAACAGATGAGTGTGGCTGCATTCCAGTGAAACTATAAATGGATTTGGAATTGGAATTTCATAGTTTTCATAAAATATTTTGATTTCTTCCCCCAGTCATTTTTAAATTTAAAAAATTTTTTTAAAAAATGGGGACCAGAGGCAAAGAGTGGTAAACCACATTAGCCTGTGGGCCATAGTTTGCATGTCCCTGTCTAGTGTGCATAAAGTATGTGTATAAGAATGACAGGTGAGTGATTGTTTTCCATTAATAATACTGTTTATGCCAAGTCAGTCTGGCATCGTCTCACAACTTACTCTCTAGAAAATATGGCACATTGGAATGAATATGAGGCCAGGAGAACACAGGCTTGGCCACATACAGATTCACAAAATGAATTTTATTTTTTTCACTAAAAATTGTATTAAACAAACTACCATCTATATCATTCCTGTGGTTTATCTCAAAACCTATTTGGCAATTCTGAAAGTGATGTCATGTTGCAACGAGCAGTAAGAAAGAGAACTTTAGTCATTCCAGAAATGCCTTGACTGTGGGCAGCGTTTGAATACATTGATGTCATCAGCTATTAAAGCGTGTGCTATAGAGGTGACAAGATTTCACCACAATATATTTTTTGCAAGTGTATTAAAAAAAAAAAACAACCCAACTGTATAAGTATTTGTGATCAGTGCTAGGGTGTGTCCTTTCAGATGAGTCTGTTTGTATTTATTTTAAATAGAGCTTTACTGTATTGCCTTCATTGGAACGGTTTTTCCATTGCTGTGGTAGATTTTCAGGATTGAGCAGACCTTTACAAGACTGATCAGAAAGTCAGTGTTTCCCAGGATCCAGAAGTGACCAAACCCTACGGCAGCCATCTGAAAGGAGAATCTGTGTTAATTCACTCAACAGATGTGTACTGAGTGGCCCATATGCCAGGCACTGTCCTACAAGTGGAACACAGCAGTGGACAAAAGTGCTCCCAGCCTTGGATTTGGCCATATGACATCTGATTGTCTTCCTGTTGAACTCTGCTGTCTCAAGTGCTCACACTAATTCACTGTTAACTGTATTCCTGGAGATAGATATGACCCTTGCCATAGGCCTCTGTGCCAGAAGTCACTATGCCTTTCCAGCTTCATTAATAACCCAAGGACTGGATGTTCCACTTAAATTTTATTATCCTTTACACAGATCCATATTGGTAGAAAAACCATGCTGGCAGTGTTGGAAGTGTAAATTGGCAACAGCTTTCTGAAAGGCAGTTTGGCAGTATCTGTGGGGTGCTTTAGAAATGTTTGTGTCCCCTGATCCTCTAAGTCCACTTCTGGGAATCTGTCCTAAGGAAACAGTCTAAAATACAGGCAAAATTTATGCTTAATAATCTGAAAGTCTAACAGCAGAAATTGGTTAAATAAATTACAGTCAGACTATAATAGGCTAGTATGCAGTCATGCTAATGAAGAGTATTCAACAGCTTAGTGGAAATGCTTGTGATGTTTAAAAAGATAAAAATTATATGCATAAATTTTTTAAAGTTGGGGTGTTTTGTTTTTTAAAGATTTATTTATTTAATGTGAGTGCTCTGTCTGCCTGTACACCTATGTACCAGAAGAGGGCATTAGATCCCATTACAGATGATCATGAGCCACCCTGAGGTTGCTGGGAATTGGACTCCAGATCTCTGGAAGAGCAGCCAGTGCTCTTAACAGCTGACTCCCCACCCCCGTAAAGTTTTTAAATGCCTAGAAAGGATTTGTTAACTCTTGACTTGTTGACATGTATGTATTTTTGTTTATATGTTTTTAAAAGATTTTCTCTAAAATTAGTACAATTAAAATAGCATCAAAACTTGGCTGCTGAGAGATTGAGGCTTCACCACTAGTTTGATTCATGAATAATTAACTGGCTTGGTCACATGGAGGCTGCATGGTATTGTATTGGCAGCCAGAGTGGGACAGAAAGGAAAAGGACCCATACCCTAAAAGGTTGTGACGGAGACCTCTCAAAAGGCCAATGTGCTTATGAAGATACAAGTGGCACGTTTCTAATATGTGGCCCTAGGGAGGAGAAAAGGAGACTTTCTGGAAAGTCTTTGAGCCTCCCACAGAGCTTCTTTAGTGCTAAGAATAGCTTTCAGTGTGCTATTAATATTAAGTCTGCTGCCACACTTAGGACATGCAGGTAGCATGGCTTCGAACTGTAATATTTACATTGAGAAAACTACATGCAAATCATAAAACATTTAACATTGTGACTTAAAGAACTTTTGACATTCAAAAGTGTCACGTCGTCTGGGATTACTGTACATGATTATGTTGTATTTTTTAAGATTTATTTTTAATTATTTGGGGGTGGGTGGTTATGTGCATATGTGTATGGGTGCCTGTGGTGGGCAGGGTGTAGTGCAGAAAGGGAGGTCAGATTCCCTGGAGCTGAAGAGGTGGTTGTGAACAGCATGCGGTGGATGCTGGAAACTGAACTCAGGTTCTCTGCAAGAGCAGCAAGCACTCTTCACCAGTGAGCTATCTCTTCAGCCCCTATGCTGTAGAGTTTTAAGTGACAAACTATGTAGCTAATGTCTCCCCAGAAATGAAATTAAAATGTGCACTTTGTCATTGCTTCAGTAAAACGAAAATATTTGATGTATCACCGTAGTAAGCTTCCAAGTCCTTAAATGAGTACACCACATAAAACACTGTGATTTAGAGGTGCTCAGGTTATAGATTTCATGAACTGTACGAGTTCCTCAGTGCCTAAGTGTTATTCCTGCTGTGTCTAGAAAGAGTAAGGGTTGGACTCATGCTTTGCTTCTGGCTCCTCAGCTGGCCCTGGACTGAATGGCTTATCTGCACTCAGATTACCCCAGTTACTCATTTGTAAGGGGAAGAATACCATAGATCTTTTGCATTGTCCATTTCTCCCATTCAACAAATGCTCTGTGCTTATATGGGCCTGACACTGTTCTAGAAGATAGGATAATACACACACACACACACACACACACACACACAAATAAATGCACATCCATTTAAGTGAGGGAAATGAGTCAAAAATAGAGCACCTTTGTGGTTAGGAGATGCGACTCTTAAGGCTGAATAACACGAGGTGCAGGGCAGAAGACCTGGCATGTAGCTAAGTGCTCCATTGTCTTACAGCTCCTAGTACTCTACACCATGGTAGAAAGCAGCAAAAAGTGTGACCCATTCATTACCGCATTCAGTCTCTGACTAGTTAGTACCTAAGCCACTTTTATCAAGACAAATTCTTTTTTTTGGGGGGGGGGTTCAAGACAGGGTTTCTCTGTATAGCCCTGGCTGTCCTGGAACTTTGTAGACCAGGCTGGCCTTGAACTCAGAAATCCGCCTGCCTCTGCCTCCCGAGTGCTGGGATTAAAGGCATGGCTCAAGACAAATTCTTACATGTCCTATGGTTCTGACTGTACTTCTAAAGAGTGACAGATGAATCCAGGTGGGACCCAAGTCCCTAAAGGTGACCTTTTCTGGAGCTAGATGGCAGGAGTTTCGTCCACAAATGCAGTGTTGTCCTCTAAGCACTACTGGTACAATCATTTTAATGGTTGTCCTTTTTAAGAAAAACCACACTCTAGACACTGGAGAAGCAAGCAGTACTTACAATGCTAGAAGAATTGACTACAGTGTTATTTAATGGGAAACAAAGGTGACAAAAAGCCAGGAAAAGGGATTTTAACATGTGCTTTGTTGATATTTTTGCTTCTTGAAATTTAGAAAGTTGAGAAATACAGAAACAGACAGATGGAGGCCTTCATCAGCCCCATATCTGCCTCAGCTTCCTCCCTCCCAATTATCTATCGAAGAGCCACTTACTGAATCTCTTTGGGCCTGTCCTGTAGACACAGACATTATAGCCCTTGCCCTTGGCTACTGCCTAGCATTGTGGAATGAAGGAAAATGACCAACTCTGGAAGGTGTACCCACTGTGGGTTCTTGCCTTAGCAGACTAATCTTTCCCAGAATACAATTATAAGTACCTGTATTAGTCAAGGTTCTCTAGAGTCACAGAACTTATGGATAGTCTCTATATAGTAAAGGAATTTATTGATGACTTACAGTCTGCAGTCCAATTCCCAACAATGGTTCAGTAGTAGCTGTGAATGGAAGTCCAAGGATCTGGCAGTTACTCAGTCCCACAGGGCAACCAGATAAAGGAGTGAGAGCAGGTCTCCCTTCTTCCAATGTCCTTATATGATCTCCAGCAGAAGGTGTAGCCCAGATTAGAGGTGTGTGTCATCACACCTTTAACAGATTAAAGGTGTGTGCCATCACACCTTTAATTCCAAATGACCCTGAACTCAGAGATCTCTCTGTCTTAATCTTCTGGAATCCATAGCCACTATGCTTCAAGATCTCCATACCAAGATCCAGATCAGACTTCTATCTCCAAGCCTCCAGGTTAGGGTCACTGGTGAGCCTTCCAATTCTGGATTGTAGTTCATTCCAAATATAGTCAAGTTGACAACCAGGGATAGCCACTACAATACCCAATTTTTATAATACAGAAAACAGAAAGTTGGAATTGCTACCTTTAAAGTAATTGTATAAACAAAATAGATGTGAGAAGGCAAAGTGCACAGTGAAATGATAATTGTTAAGCTAATGCCGTTACTAGTTCCTCTTAAGTAGAGCAGCCCCTAAGGGTTGGCCACAAGGAACTGGTTTGAAATATTACCTTCTGGAAGAAACTAGACATAGGCCTCACTTTAAGAAAGTGGTGCTGATGAGATGGCTCATCATTTAAGGGGCCTGTTGCCAAACCTGAGGACCTGAGTTCAATCCCTGGATCCCCAGCACTCCCATGATGGAAATAAAGATCCAACAATGTATCCTCTGACTCTATATGTGGGCCATAGCACAAGCATGCCTCTACATACACACACACACACACACACACACACACACACACACACACACACACACACACACGGGGAGGGGGGTTAAAAGAACCGAATAAGTAACTTCAGAATTAAAGCCCAGATTAGATGAGCAATAGGCCCAGGGAGATTGGACAACTTCTTGAATCACACACCTGCTTGATGGCAGAGCTAGGAGCCTGAACTTATCCAACTCCAGCCAAGCCAATGAGGTGATTTTTGTTTTGTTCTGTTTTGTTTTTCCTATTGTGCCCTTGGTAATAATTCTTTTACTGAAATGTTTGTTTTTAAGGTACCTTGTATTGAATGTCTAATAGGAATGATCATAGACAGTTTTTAAGGAATATAGTCACCACCCAGACCATCGTACAGATGTTTCCCACTTTCCTCTGGGTGTCCAGGTTCCCAGTCCTTTCACAGATGTGTATTTATGAGGACATGCTGGCATTCTGTCATTTGCCTTTTCCATAGGTCTTCCCAAGTTGTGTGTTGCATTTTTGTGGTTTTAATATTTCTCATGGACATGCGTATGAAAAATTTAAAACCTGGGCACATAAATCTTATAAAGTGCCACTTATCTCTTCAGTGCTGGCTCATATTTCCATGTTAGTATTTATGACACAGTATGTGAAGTCATGAATACAGTCACATAATTTGAGCTTTTATTCCCTAAACACCAACATTGTATTTCTGCAGGTTCTAAAAATTCTCAACACTTCACTTATAAACCCCACTATATCTTGCCACAATGTTTCCATAGTTACATGTTTCAAACAGAAAAACAGGAAGCCAAAGAGAGAGGGCAGGGGATGATATTATCAGAACACATGGGGTGGTGTTGGGGCACAGTGTGTGGAGTGAATTCTCAGAGTGACCTGCCAGCTTACCACAGGGATTTGGGGTGCAGAGTTCAATGTCTCCCACAATCACTATCTTAGTTTTTGAGACAGGGTCTCTCACTGATCCTGGAGGTCACTGGTGGGCTCCTGGAGATTGGCCTTTGACTGTGACTGTCCTGGAGCTCATAATGTAGACCAGGCTAGTCTCAAATTCACAGAGATCTGCCTGCATCTGCCCCTCTAAATTCTGGAATTAAAGGTGTGTGCCATCATACCTGGCTTGCGTACTATTTTAAAATTACATTTACTGTGTGTGCGTGCGTGTGTGTGTGTGTGTGTGTGTACACATATATTCTACAGTATGCATGTGAAGTTCAGAAGACAGCTTATGAAAGTAGGTTCTTTTCCTTCACCATGTGATTCCTGGAGACCAAACACATGTTGTCAGGTCTGACAAGCACCTCTGTACCAGAACCATCTAGCTGACCCTATATATACTATTTTTATTGTAACTATAAATATTACTTTTATAATTATACATTTATGCATAATAAACACTAAAATTACTTTTTTTAGAAAAAATACACATTTTATGACAGGAAAAGTGATCTGCCTCCAAGCAGCTGATGACTCAACAGGAAGCATGAGATACATGCACAAATAAGGGTCTTATATGGCAATAAGGATGATAATGGAAATTTTACCCAATGTGGGTGGAAGGATCAACTCTGCCTGGGAGAGCTGTTCTTTGGTAAAAAGAGGTGACATTCATTCACACAGGCTCATAAAGATGACTAGAGTTCTCTGGAGTTTTGTAAATGGTTAAGCATGGTACAAATGTGAGTTGGTCCTTGGCTTTCATTATTGCTGTCAAGGCTTACCTCACATAAAGCTCTCTTTCTTGTCTCTTTCCCATGCTCCCCAAAGCCCAGGATTCCTGGGCCAGGAAACAGCCACAGTTAAGCTGTCACACATCAGTGCTGTGGCAAGTGAACTGTGGCGCATCCAGAAGAGGCAGATTCAGACCCCGAGGCTGTAAAATCACCTGGGAGCTGAGCCAGGAAGCTTTGGAGTGGGAAACAGTCCCCCACCCCTCCCCCTCCCACTGCCACCCTGTGGAAAGGCCTCCACCCTGATTGATGTGGACATCTATACCTGGGGAATGGTAAAAACTAAGAGCAAGTATCACATGTCAGTCTGTGATTTACCCTGGCAGGAAATGACGTGTTGGATGTCTTAGGGCCTCCAGACGGGGCGGAGTAGAGAGCAGAGTATGAGTCAGGGGACAGGATGGAGACAACGGATGATACGTTCTAGATTAACATTTTCTAACATCAAGTCCTCCTGGTCCCCTCCCTGGGGTCCCCATCATGTCACACTTCTCTGCCTCCCGGGAGGAGGTTAAAGGCCTTCTAATAATCCTCACTTCAATTCCTCTGTGGAAAAATGGTCAGAATATCCCGTGTGGGTGACAGGACATATTAGCCCCTTGATTATAGTGTGTCTTAAGTGCCTGCTCTTTGTTACTTACTCCCTTAAACACATACTGGACACTCAAAATATGTTCTAGGTGATATGTTCTAAATGTAAACATGAAGGAAAAGATGGCCACGACCTCAGGCTCCCATGGACTGGACTGGGCATTTATTTTTGTGTGTGTGTGTTTTGTATTGTTTTTGTTTTGCTTCAAGACAGGATTTCTCTAGGTAGTTCCAGGCTGTCCTGGAACTCACTCTGGAGACCAGGCTGGCCGTGAACACAGAGATTCACCTGTTCCTGCCTCGCAGTGCTGAGATTGAAGGTGTCTGCACTATTCTCAGGTTTATTTGGTTTTTGAGACATAGTCTCCTGTTCTTAGGTTGGCCTCAAACTTTCCAAATAGCTGAGGCTGATTCTTACTTCTTTTTTCCCCCAACTTTTAAAAATGTACTTTTATTTTATGTATATATTTGCCTTCATATATGTATGTGCACCATGCTTGTCTGGTCCCAACAGAAGCCAGAAGAATGCATCAGATCCCCTAGAGCTGGAGTGATAGCTGCTCACGAGCTGCCATATAGGCGCTGAGAACTGACCTCAGATCCTCTACAAGAGTGGCACTTGCTCTTAACTGCTGAGCCATCTCTTCAGCCCTCTGAGCTACTGATCTCTTGATATCTTACCTCTGCCTTCTAATTCTGGAATTACAGACATACTCCACTAAGCCTAGCTGGATCAATAATTTTTGTTATGGGAAATATAGAATTAAATTTAAAAATAAGAAAATATCAGCTCATAAATACCAAGAAAGAGACAATGAGCTACTCTTTTTATTTCTGTGTTAGGGTTCAAATCCAGGACCTTAGAGAAAGCTAGACAAATATTCCTGGTGTTTGAGCTGCTAGTATAATCTCTTAAAGATGTACTACCTCTAAATACAACCACCAAGGGCTAAGTTTTTAGCATGGGAACCTTTGGGGACACAAAGACTTCAGCCATAGCAGAAGAGTACCATGTGTCATGCATGGGTGCCTTTCCTTCTTTGAAATGACAATATTCTCATATATCAACTTTGGCCCATGCATCACCTCTTCAGGAAAGTCTATCCTGCCTTCCCAGGTAAAATACCCTTCTTTTTTAGCTCCTTGTTAACCCTGTATAGACTTGTGTCTGTAGGCTTGTAATAATTTGCCTTTATGTTTACTGACTGGCTGATTTTGAGACTGTCCCAGTGTGGTCTCACACCTACTTCATGTTGGCCTTGAACTTGAATCTTCCTGTCTTATGGTGGTGCTGGAATTACAGGCACCACCACCATGCTCACCTTGCTTTACTTACTATGTTAGGTCACCACTATTCTCCAGCAGGCAGCAGTCTCATTCAAGGGTGGCCTGAGGGTCCCATGTGTCTTAGTTACAATTTCCATTGCTATAAAGAGACACCATAACCAAAGCATAAGGATAATATTTACTTGGGGCTGGCTCCCAGTCTCAGAGGTTTATTCCATCATTAGCATGGCAGGAAGCATGGCAGCATGCAAGCAGACATGGTACTGGAGCAGGAGCTGAGGGTTAACATCTTATCCACAGGCAGCAGGAGGAGCTGCCTCACACTGGACGAAGCTGGAGCATAGGGAACCTCAGAGCCCACCCCCACTGTGACACACTTCCTCCAGCAAGGCCACACCTCCTAATAGGGCTGCTGTCTGAGCCAAACTTTCAAACACAGGAATCTATGGGAGCCAAACCTATTCAGAGTATCACATTGCACTCTCTGCTCCCCACAGGCTTGTAGATAGAACATAAGGCAAAGTGCATTTAGTCTAACTTCACAAGTCCCCATAGTCTGTCACAGTCTCAACAAATGGTTTAAAGTCTCTTCTGTGATTCATGGAATCTCTTAACTATAATCCCCTATAGAATCAAAAAAGCAGATCACATACTTTTAACATATCATGACACAGGATATACATTACTGTTCCAAAATGAAGGAAAGGGAGCATAGTGAAGAAATACTGGACCAAAGCAAGACTGAACATCACCAGGGCAAACTCCAACGCTGCATCTCCATGTTTGACGTCGGAATGCTCTGCAGATCTCCCAACTCCTTTCAGCATTTTTGACTCCAACACATTTCTTTTCCTTGGGCTGGTTCTACTTTCTGTTAGCAACTTTCCAGGTATCCCATGGCTCTGGCAGCTCTAACATCTTGGGGTCTCCAAAGTAATCCAGGTTTCACCTTCACCACTTCATGCAGTGACCTCTCTAGGCCTTCATGCCTAGCTGCAGCTGGTTTCCTTAGTCTGTGAAGGAAATTCCATAACCCTTTTCACTCAATGGCCTCTCTAGACCTCTAAGCAGGGACACCCCTGACACATTTCTGGCCTCAACACCTTTCCTAAGTCACATAGGGAAATTCCACCCTTGATTCTAAAGCTAGTACCACATGGCTGAAGCTGCCACGTTCTGCAGCTTGCTGGGGCCCTCACATAGTCCCCTTGTTCTATTACATCTTCCCCAGCTTTCTGTTTTCTATGGTTTCCTTCACTGCTTAAGGTTGACTGTTCTGGAACTTGTCCTGTAGACTGACCTTGAACTCAGAGATCTGCATGCCTAACTCCTGAGTGCTGGGATTACAGGTCTATATGACCATGCCTGACACAGGCTTTTCTTTACTTCTTTTTCATTATAGATCTTTGTAAGCATGACCACTATGCCTCAAGATCTGTGTGTGTGGATCCAGATCAAAAGCCTGTGTCTTCCAGCCTCAAGATTCAGATCAAAGGCTTGTTGCTTTCCTGCCTCAAAATCCTGATCAGGTGTACACTCCAGTTCTGATTTGTAGTTCATCCCAGATACAGTCAAATTGACAACTGAGAATAGCCACCACAATTATCCATTGTCAACACAATTGGCAGTCATACCTCCTTATGTCTAAATGAAAACAAGAACCAGGACATAATAACACATAGCATGATAAACTCTCCCTCCTATAACCACAGACACACTGTAAATTTAGGCTAGGTGGCCATGTCCTTTGGGGAGTAACCTTTTCACAAGGTGGAAGCTTACTTAGCTGAGTGAGATCTTGCCCTGAGGTCACCCCTTCCTTAATTCCACTTAACATCGTTAATCTGTTTTTCTCCTTGAACATAGGATTTAGCTCTATTCCACTTCCTAGTGCCCTTTTGATCCTTGGGCCATACATTTTTGATCAAAATACTCTTCTTAAGAGTGAACCACAGAAGAGCCGGGCGTGGTGGCGCACGCCTTTAATCCCAGCACTCGGGAGGCAGAGGCGGGCGGATTTCTGAGTTCGAGGCCAGCCTGGTCTACAGAGTGAGTTCCAGGACACCAGGGCTAGACAGAGAAACCCTGTCTCGAAAAACCAAAAAAAAACAAAAAAAAACAAAAAAAAAAGAGTGAACCACAGAACAGAGTCAATGCTTAGCTCTGTTTGTGGATTTCTTTTGTCAAAGCAATTAATCTAAATCTCTTCATCTTAGCTTTAAGCAGACTCTTCTTACAAGGGAAAAAAGCAACCATATTCTTCACCAAAATGTCACAGAACAATCTTTAGGCAACATCCTAAAGTTATTCTCCTCTGAAACCTCATGAGCCAGGCCCCCACAGGTCAAGTCACCCTCAGCACCGCTGTCTTTCATGCTTTTACTAGTATGGCCCATTGAGTGACGCTTAAAACATTCCATTACTTTTCTAACCCCAAATCCCAAAATCACATTTCTTCAAACAAAAACATGGTCAAGCCTATCAGAGCAAATATTCCAGTCCCTGGTATGAACTTTTGTCTTAGGGTTTCCATTGCTGTGAAGAGATACTATGGCCAAGGCAATTGTTATAAGGAAAACATTTAATTGGTACTGATTCACAGTTTCAGAAGTAGTCCAGAAACCTAGACTACCCAAGATACAATTTACTAAACACATGAAACTCAAGAAGAAGGAAGATCAAAATGTGGACACATCACCCCTTCCTAGAATTAAGAACAAAGCACACATTGGAAGAGTTACAGAGATCATGTGTGAAGCTGAATCCAAAGGATGGACCCAATGACTGCGGCTGCCAGGGATCAATCCCACAATCAGCCACCAAACATAGACACTATAGCATATGCCAGCAAGATAGTGCTGAAAGGGCCCGGATATAGCTGTCTTGTGGGAGACTATACCAATGCCTGGCAAACATGGAAGTGGAAGCTCACAGTCAGCTATTAGATGGAACACAGGGTTCCCAAGGAAGGAGCTAGAGAAAGTACCCAAGGAGCTGAA
>LR754214.1:0-24701 GCA_902729485.2 Mus minutoides | reverse complement strand
GGGCCGGGAGGGGGGAGGGTATAGGGAACTTTCTGGATAACACTTGAAATGTAAATGAAGAAATTATCTAATAAAAGTTGGAAAAAAAAAGTAGTCCATTATCATCAATAGCAGGAAGCATGGCAGCATGTAGGTACACATGGCGCTGAAGAAAGAGCTCAGAGTTCTTGGCCCACAGGTAGTAAGGAGGAACTGTCAAACATTGGCTGGAGCTTGAGCACAAGAGACAACAAAGCCTACAGTGACACACTTCCTCCACACTGATTTCAGTAAGGCCACACCTACTCTAACAAGGCCATACTTCCTAATAGTGCCACTCCCTATGGGCCAAGCACGAATCAATGGGGGACAAACCTATGCAAACCACCACAACATATAAGTGTCCAGAGCAGAGGCTAGCATAGGACCCCTGATCAGTGCTTATTTGTTTCAGGAATAAACATAAAACTCTTATCAGAACTTTACTGGTGATAATTTTATTTTAGATTTATTTATTTAATTTTATACATGCATGAATGCTTTACCCCTTGCATGTATGTGCATGGTATATGTGCCTGGTAATCACAGAGTTCAGAAAAAAGCACCAGATCTACTGGAACTGGGGTTATGGGTGGTTGTAAGACATGTGGGTGCTAGAAACTGAACTCAAGTTTTGTGAAGAACAGCAAGTGTTCTTAACTATTGAGCCATCTCTCCAACTCCCTGGTGTGTGATAGTTTATATATGCTTGGCCCAGGAAGTGGCACTATTAGGAGGTGTGGCCTTGTTGGAGTAGGTGTGTCACTGTGGGCATGGGCTTAAGACCCTAATCCTAGCTGCCTGGAAGCCAGTATTCTGCTAGCAGCCTTCAGATGAAGATGTAGACCTCTCAGCTACTTCTGCATCATGCCTGCCTAGATGCTGCCATGCTCCCACCTTGATGGACTAAACCTGTGAGCCAGCTCCCAATTAAATGTCCTTTATAAGATTTGCCTTGGTCATGGTAGCTGTTCACAGCAGAAAAATCCTATCTAAGGCATGGTGCTTATTTAATTTAGACCTGATCAGTGCTGAGCCTTGTGCTATGTTCTTTACAGCCTGCTAACTCTCGAGGTCTTCACAATTGCCATGTGCAGGACCACATAATATACTGTCATTAAAACTCCGTCAAAGGAACATCATAAACAAAAATTTCTTTTAATTCTTTTGCTTTTATTTATTTTTATGTTTATGGATTATGAGTGTGTGCCTGCATGCAGCAGGAATCAGATTCCCTAGAGCCAGAGTTACAGATGGGTGTGAGCTACCATGTGCATTCTTAGAACTGAACCCGAGTCTTCCGGAAGAGCAGCAGTGCTCTTAGCAGCTGTGCCATCTCTCCAGCCATCTGAGATTTGGTTTTAACAAGTAAAATGTTTTGAGATGTGTGTTTCTTTTCAAGTTATGTGTATGCATATTTGTCTGTGTTATACATGCATATGTGCAGGCACCCAAGGAGGCCAGAAACTAGTTCCCCTGGAACTAGAGCTACAGGGGACCTGAGCTTCGCAGTGTGGGTTCTGGAAATAGAACTCTTGTCTTGTTGAGACAAGAGCAGCAAGTACTCTCATCTGCTAGGCTATCTTTCCTGTCTCTAAAAGCTAAGATTTAAACCCAAATCCTTCTGAAACCAAGTGTTAACTATGTCATCTGACATGACTAATGAGGCTCTGGATTTGATCTGTGCAGAGCGGCCCTGCCGTCTAGAGGAGGCTGGGGTTCAACTTCTATGTGACTTGATGCTACTAGCTACGCATCAGTTTCTTTTGTGGACCCACCATCTTTTCTCCCACCACTCCCTCTCTATTTGACTCCATACCCTATTTTCTATGGTACCAGAACAGTGCTTGATTTTTTTCCTCTTTCTTTTCTTTTCTTTTGGTTTCCTTCCTTCCTTCCTTCCTTCCTTCCTTCCTTCCTTCCTTCCTTCCTTCCTCCCTTCCTTCCTTCCTTCTTTCTTTCTTCTTCTTCTTCTTCTTCTTCTTTTTTTTTTTTTTTTTTTTTGAGATAGGGTCTCACTATGTAGCCGTGGCTGGTCTGGAACTAACTTTGTAGATCAGGCTGACCTTAAAATTCAGAGACTACTTGCTTCTGCTTCTGGAGTGCTAGGATTAAAGTAGTATACCATAATACCAGACAGCATCTCCTTTCTAGATGCTGAGATTAAAGGCATGTACCTCCATGCCTGGCTCACTCCATATATCTTACTTAAATCTCTAAAGATTTTTGTTTCTTTTTGTTTTTTGAGACAGGATTTCTCTGTGTAGCCCTGGCTGTCCTGGAACTCACTCTGTAAACCAGGCAGGCCTCAAACTCAGAAATCCGCCTGCCTCTGTCTCCTGAGTGCTGGGATTAAAGGCGTGCACCACCACTGCCCGGCTCTCCAAAGAACTGCAGAGTACATACTTCTGACATCAGTTCATAGGATAGTGATGGGCTGGAGGCAGGGCTTTTTTGAGGGTAGGCACCTTCCCATTTATCTCCAGGCATCTTTAGGATGAGGAGACCTGAGGATGCTCTCAGTGCCACCTAACTTGTAGATCTTACATCTTTTGCTCAGCTGTATGGCTCAGTAGACAGGCATGCAAGCAAGTCGGGCAGAGGGGAACATGCCTGCTTTCCAGTGAGTTGGGAGAATGAGGTTAGGTTTTGATTCAGATAATTATTTGTGTTTTCTGGGTCTGCATGGTCGATAAATATCCAACGAGCAGTGATGCTGCCCCTCATCTTTCATTGCTTTATGGGACCTCAGGGAACGAAAGCATAACATCCTGCCTTCCCATAAGTTCCCTGGCCACTACCCTGGCACCGATTAAAGACATGTCTATGTGGTTAATCAAAACCCTATGTGGAAGCACTCTGGCGCTGCTCCTCTGAGGTGCTGCTGCTCTGTACACAGTAGTTCCGCAGCTTCAGTGGTGCAGCCAGCACATAGGGGCTTTTGATGAACTGGCTATGCCTGCCCCAAGTGTTAACTATGTCATCTGACATGACTAATGAGGCTCTGGATTTGATCTGTGCAGAGCGGCCCTGCCGTCTAGAGGAGGCTGGGGTTCCACAGCCAGCCTGGGAAAGGCTGCAGTGTTGGCTATCTCCTCGTGTCAGCTGGAGTCTGGGAGGCCTCTAGTGTTGGAGCTAGGAGATGTCCACCAGGAGAGGGAGAGCAATGCTGTGCTGTGCCCTGGAGTGAATGGTTCTTCTAGCTCAGCCTGTTTACAGAGATGAAAACCAAGACCCAGTAAAAGTGAAGGGCTTGCCAGAGGCCTGAGCTTTGGACAGAGAAATAAAGGAGGAAACACAGGTAAACATGTATGATGTCAATGACTGGGATCCAGTGCAAACACACCTATGAAGGGTTCCAGTCTAGCCTGCTGTCCTTCCTTAGCCAAGTGTTAGGGGAGTGGGGCGAGGTAGAGCTTCTGTGACCCGCATAGTTCCAGGGAAGGGGGTGTGAAGCCGACAGAGCTGGGTTTGAGACAATGTAATATTCAGCAAATTGCTTTGGTTTTTTTCTGAGCCTTTGTTTCTTCAGCTGGAACAGCCATACACTGCTTCCGGGATACTTCCTAGAGCCTTGTGAGACTTGGCAGTGTTAATGGGTGTGAAAGAGCAGGCGCCTGTGGGTGTCAGTTACTACTCCTGTCATTGCCCCCTCTCAGGAGCACGGGCAGAACTCTGCAGAATATGGATCCACAGGTACCATTAACTCTCTTCCTTTTCCTGCTTCTCCCAGAATGCACAGGAAAGCAAGGGACATAAAACCAACTGGTCACTTGCCTAAAATCTCAATAGCTTTCCCAGAAAGCCCATGACCTATAAAGAGAAAGAACATGCCCATTTAGTGTCATTCCACACAGTGATTGAGCGCATACCACATGCCAGACATTGGCCACGCTGTGTGGGGAATCAGAGTTGGATAAAACATGTTCCTTGGCCACCTTGAGATGCCTGTCACTCAGTGAAGGGACCAGACATGGACATAAATAACTATAATATATGGCAGAAAAAAATTACAAATCAAGAGCTTTTGGAGAAAGAGGAGGGAGGGGTGGTTTATTCCCCAAAAGGAGGCCGGAGAAAGGAGCATGAACTATGTGGCAGGAGGCAAGGGAGTAACCTTGTTGGTGGTGCTCACCTAACACAGAACCCTACTTTCTACCCACATAAACTGCCCATGGCGGTGTGTGCCCATAGTGCCAACTACTCTTGGATGGAAGCAGAATTAGGAGCTGAAAACCAGCCTGAGTTCCATAAAACCCTGCATCAAAACAAAGAAAACGACAGGATGAGGCATTATTGTACAGGCAGGGGTTAGGTGTGTCAGGAACCACAAGAAAGAACACTGCAGGTAGAGGGAAGGGTGTGAGGATGGACAACATCTGGAAAGTGTTGGTAACTGACTCACAACACCCAGATAAACTTCAGGTGGTTGGTGTTACAGTGTCTGCTGGCTCAGGTCACCTTGGCCCCTGTCCTTCACAGGGAATCTTGCACAGGCCTTCCCTCTAGCAGGGCCACACTGGAGCCCCAGCCAGGAAGAGCCAGCAACAAATGACCAGGGAGCAGCGATCCCCATCAGGTGTCAAAACCCCTAGGGAGGTGCTAGGCACAGCTGAGCTTCCCTGCCCAGGTCAGAATTTCTCACTGGCTGTGGCAACCATTAGAGCCAAATCCTCCCAGCCTGGACCATATGGCAGCCTTTTCTCTTCTCTCTGTCTAGAAGCAGCTGCTTTTACAAGTGCTGCTGTCAGGATGGCTCTGCTTCCAGACCCAGGGCTAACGCTTGACTCTAGACATACCATGTAGGAATTCATGGGTTCCCAGTCTTTCCATAAATTGTTCTTATTGTACAAATAACACAGAAGTAAGAAAGAAAACTCAAATCATGAATGAAAGAGCAGCCACTCACTCGTGTGTGTGTGTGTGTGTGTGTGTGTGTGTGTATGTGTGTGTGTGTGTATGTATGTGTGTGTGTAATTCTTTGCCCTCCACTGTCTGGGAATAGCCTGTGGCACTCACACACTCTATGTTCTCTTCTTACTGTCCAGCGTCATATCAATGGCTTCTCCTAGTTTTCTGTCCACTGCTAACCACACTTCACTGAGACAGAACTAACATGCCAGAACCACACCAAGTATGGTGGTGGTACATTTTTATAATCTCACCACTTAGGAAGCTGACACAGGAGGATGGTTAGGTTGAAGCCAGCCTAAACTTTGTAGTGGGGCACTGTCTCAATAAAATAAAATAAAATAAAACATAATATGAAGCTAGAAGAAGGATATGAAAGAGTGGCCTGGAAGAAAACAGGGTAGTCATAAAGTAGGTTACATGTATGAAATCCTCCAAGAATAGACAGATATATTAAAGAGACTTCCCATAGATATGCTATGGTTTGGATGTGACATGCCTTCCCACAAATACCCACTAATTTATTGAATGATTGGTCTAGCTGGTAGTCCTATTTTGTCTGATGCTGGAAACCTTAGTAAGTGGACCTGAATAAAAAAATAAGTCAATATGCTAGGGTCCTTGGGGGAGCTTGTCCATGGCCAGGAGCTGATATCTCTTTGCTTCCTGCCCATCAGGAGGTGAAAGGTTTCCTCCTTCCCGTGTTCCCATGGTCATCATGTTCAGCCTCACCTCAGCTTCTAAGGGAGCCAGTTGACCACAGACTGAAAATAACCTGTTTCTCTCTTGACACTGTTTTAAGGAATTTGGTAACAACCATGGAAAGGTCACAGACATACACAATCTTCAGTGCTGACAACATTATGTCACAGAGGCAAAACACTGCTGTGCCTTCACACTAACTTGAGTTAGGATCTCAGCTTCTCTCTTCTGAGGCAGCTGTTTCTAGGCAGATCATGCCATCTCTCGGAGCCTCTGGGCCTAATTTGTAAGATGAGAATGGTATTAGTACCACCATAGTGGGATTGCTGTGTCATGGTGACATCAGAAGGGGAGTTTGGGGGTGGGCGGGGGTGGGAACTGGAGCGATGGCTCAGTGCTTAAGAGTAGTCACTGCTCAAGCTTGCAATCCCGAGGGTTTAGGGGACTTTCGGGATAACATTTGAAATGTAAATGAAGAAAATATCTAATAAAAAGTGGGGAAAAAAAGTTGTTACTGAAAAAAAAAAAAGTGTAGTCACTGCTCTCGGAGAGGACCCCAGTCCAGTTCCCTCCACCCACTTCTGGCAGCTTACAACTTCTAACTTCAACTCCTCTAACTTCAACTCCAGGAAATCCCACGCCCTCTTCTGGCCTGCACCAGCACTGCAGTCATGCTCACACATACACATAGTTAAAAATAGTCTCCTAGGTACTCCTCGCTTGCTCACATTGTCTTCTCTCCAGCCTCAGCCAGTGCCCTGCCTGAACCCTAGCCTGGTCATGCTGGATGCTGGCCTCTTCTACTCACCGCAGCCATATACATCCGAGTTTCCTATGTGTCACCTCTACCCCAAGCTCTGCCTCTGCTGTCCAATCAACTTGCAGCTACTCTCATCGGTCATGTGAGACAGGTGAGATTGATGTTAGCCGGGTGACACCTGAACAAGCCAGACAGATGCCTAGGGATTGAATAAAGGCCTGAACCTTTTTGTTGGCTGTGATCTGGTTCTCAAGCCCAAAATCACTGATACTACTTTGCAGGCATTCTGGAAGCATAATGATTTTGCTAGTCCTGCTTGCATCCTGGAGTTTGTTATGGACAAAGAAGACCTCATAAGGAAATCTGCCTCTCTGGAACTGTGCCTACAAACAGTAAAATTCCCCTTGGTGGGCTTTTTAAGCCTTTATTGCCATTGGTATTAGATAGAAGCAATCACATGGAAATGTTTTATTTGAGCAAAATTGCCTTTGAGAATCAGACCATGTAATAGTAAGTTGGACTTTAATAAAAGGAAAATGAGTTTGAATGGAAAAACACCCTCTAATTGGAAGTGCTCAGTGAATGGGAACTGCCCTTGGTAGGACTGAGAGTCCCCCAGGGCTTTTTCCTTCTTGCCTGACTTGAACTTTTCTTCTCACCACCAAGCTCAGCAGGTCTCCTGCACCAGTCTGTCTAAATTCTGACTGCCTTACCGCTCATACTCATTGTTAAATGTGCTGCCTTTTACTGAAGTATTCCCTGGTGGAAACTGTGTTGTTTCCAATAATGGTGCAGGAAATGCCTTAGTGAGCTGGCCCAACAGTTAAGAGTGTTTGCTGTTCTTGCACAGGACACTGTGTCCTGTTCCCAGCACCCATGCTGAGCAGCTCATAACTGCCTGTAACCAGCTCTAGGAGATCTGACATCCTTATCCATACTTAACAGGCACTCACATGCACATACCACCTGCCAATACATATACACAGAATTAAAAATTTTTTCCTTTAAAAAGCAGTATCTTAAGCCCAGACATTGCCAGGGGCTCCAGAACTCTGACCACAAGGCCATCATCTGTTAAGCTGTCAGCCTTTGCCAATCCCCAGCCTCTATAGTTTCTTTGGGGCTCTTGCCTTTGGCTCCTGCAGAAGGCCTTATATTAGCTTTGCTTGCTACATCCACCTGTCTAGGGAATCCTGTCTGGATACCACCCAGGACTCCTTTAGGCCCAGGAGCTGATATCCAGCCTATCTCGCCTCTCATATATCAGGTTCTGTCCCTCATGTCCCTCCTGCCCAGCAGGCCCAAGTGCAAGACTTCATCAGGACACAGAGCCTTGGGAAGGATGATAGTATCTTAGAAGGTAAATACTTTCAGTGGTTATCCTTATTATAATATATAAATACTGCTTAATGACTTAACCCAAAATGTGATATAATTATAGAGCTATAATTATATTGGAAGATAGGGAAGAAGGTGGTATCAGAAGAATCATTGTTCCAAGTCAGTAAATAATGTTTGAACTTAAAATTAAGGAATAGGGTGTATATCTTATTTGGAAAATGAAATTATATATCAAAAGATAGCTGAAGAAATCAAAAAGTGGTTCTTTTCTCTGAGGAGCAAAGCTTAGTTAGCTTGGAGAAGGATGGTGGGAGCCTACTATTTATTATTATTATTATTATTATTATTATTATTATTATTATTATTATATAAGCCTTAGAATTTGACAGTTGGAAAGAATTATTATCATTATTACTATTATTTATTTTAGGAGACTGCTGCAGGAATCCTGATGAGCAGTGTTGGCCAAAGGGAACGATTAAGACAGAGCTGATCAGAGCTAAAGATATTTAGGAGATTGTATTAGTTATTTTCTTCATGGCTGTGATTACATACCCTGACAAAATGGAGGAAGCGTGGTTAATTTATTCCAGTTTATAGTTCTGCAGAGTACAGTCCATCACTGAGAGGAAGGCATGCCATCAGGAGCAGGAGGCATCTAGTCACACCTCACCCACATTCAGGCAGCGGGAAGCAGCGAATGCCTGTGCTCTTCTGTTTAGGACCAGACCCAAGCCCATGAGATGGTGCCACCCCCATTTAAGGTTGGCCTTCCTACTTCAGTTAACCCAATTGAAATAATCTCCACACCACCCGTCCCGAAACATGCCCAGAGACTCCTTTCATGGCAATTCCAAATCCCATCAAATTGACAATCAAGATTAACCTTCACAGAGATTAACTGATAAACCATGTGGGACAAAAGGGTAATGGAAGATGAAAAGCAAGTGCAGTATGGAGACTTGTGCGCATGGCTGGGGTTAGGGGTGACTACCCCTCAGTGAGGATTTGGACACCTAGAGTCCCTCTAGGCACCACACACAGCAAGAATGACTAACCCTCCTCGGGAGGACTGGAGGGAGTTCATGGAGGGAGGGTGTCTGAACCGACTTTCAGAGAAAATACAAACATTCCCAGTTCCACAGAGCTGAGATAAGGTGAGTGTGGAGCTTAACTGAAGGGAATTTGTGGAAAGGTCAGCAGAGAGGACAGGAAGTATAGAGGCACAGTGTATGAGCATGCTGCTGTGGAGGGAGGGGAGGCAGCTGGTCCAAGTAGTCTGGGAGCTTGGGAGGCATGAGAGGAGAGGATGAGAGACAGAAAGGAAGCCCAGACAAGAGTGAACTGGTGCAAGCTTCCTGAAGGAGCCATGAAGAGGATTCTAACCCATCTAAAAGGTCCTTTTCTAGAGACCGTTTCTGACAGGCTAAGTTTTAGAAAGATAAGATCAGCAATAATCACCAAGATCTTCTTTGTGTGTTTAGAGACAGTGTTATTATGTAACCTTGGCTTGCATGGAACTTGCTCTGTAGACAAGGCTGGCCTCAAATTCTTAGAGATCCATCTGCCTCTGTATCCTGAGTGCTGGAATTCAACGTGTATCTTGGGTGCTTTACTTGCTGAATCCTGCAAGTTCTAAGATATGGAATCAGGGATACTCAGGGAGCATTGGGTAGCTATTAGTTAACTAGGCAGAACTAGTTCAGCTGTTTAACCAGAGCTAGCACAGTCCGATGTAACTAGCAGTCCCATGAGTGTGGATTATGCCTTTATAAATGTAATTCTTAGTGAAGCTGTGTGGGGCTGGATGATTTCAGTTCTATTCTTGTTTGGATTTTTGTTTTTCCTGGAGGTGATTATATCTTGTTTTCTTTTGCTTGGTTTCTATGAACCCATCACTAAATCTTTTTTTAGCCCCTTTGACAGGACAATGTGCTGACTGAATGTGTCAGGTAATTTATTATGTCCAGTTACATTGCAAATACTGTGCTGTGTTGGCTCTGGGGGACTCACCTAGGAACAAGACAGACATGATCCCCGCTTTCCTGGAGTTTATGGTGTGTAGTGAGGGGGAACGTACAAAGCATAGCATTCCTTTTGTATCCAAGAGGAATTGGTTCTAAAACACTCCCCTCCCTCAGCAGACACTCAAACACACAGATGCTAAGATCACTTACTTAATATGGAATAATATTTACACATAGCTCGTACACATCCTCCCATACACTCCAGATCCTATCTAGAGTGCTTACGATGCCTACCACAATAAAAGTGCAGTGTAAACAGTTATACTGTACTGCTTAGGGACTAAGGACATGAAGATCATGTCTGTACATTTTCAGTGCAGACGTAACTTGTTCCCTGTCTATTTTCAGTCCTTGATTGGCTGGACCCCATAGGGGTGGAAATTATAAACCTACAATGTGAGTGAAAACAGAGACCATGTCTGTCTTGCTCGTAGCTGAATTCCCAGTACCAGCCTTGCATATGACTGGAGATGATAAATTGCCCAACAGCTTTGGTCACTGTGTTGTTCTGTCAAGGGGCCAACTGTAATTGTAATTAAATGTTATAATGAGAGAATGTGTGGGTCCTCTGGGGACGCGTAGCAGAAACCCCTCACCCATGGAGACAGGAAAGAGTGTATAATTGAGGAGTAGATGGAAACAATTTACTCCGGCAATCCAGTTATCAAGTACCACTCTGAATGTGGAGGATACAGCACTTAGCAACCCAAGGCAGCAAGCTGCTTGCCTTTCCAGAGCTTGCATTCTAGTGGTGGGAGAAGGAAAATAAACATAGAAGATGATTTCCAATAGAAACAAAACCAATAAAATTAACAGTGGTGTCGTGGGGATGGGTGAGCAGGAAGTGCGGCATGAGGCTATTTTAGGCACATTGGTCATGGAATGTCTTTCTGATAATGCTGAACATGCGATCTGAGACATGGAAGCAGCTAGCCCCATGAAGAGAAAGGAACCCAGAATGCAAGATCCTCTGGAGGCTGAGCACAGTGGAAAGAACTTTAAGGGCCAAGGTAAGTGGTAGTGGCTAGCACTGAGGAAATGGACATAAGCTCCAAGTTGCCTGTCCTACAGTGTCACTGGTAAACCCCTCCACTGTAGGCTATTTGTCCACTTATTGTAAGACTCATTCCCAACAGCTCATGAGGCCCCATCTGTCCCAGAGGAGCTACTGGCAGTTAATTGCTAGGTGTTGGGTGGCGCAGAGGGGTCATTTGTTTAGTGATATAGCCACTGGAAAGTTGCTTATGTTCATGCAAGTAACCCTATGTGAACTCATGGGCCAGTGAGAAGGACGGAGGGAGAAGTTGGGAAGAAAAGGTTCATTGGAAGTGGGAGGGGAATGGGAAATGGTAATGGGGTGAATATGATAAAAAAAATACATTATATGCCTGAAGTTATCAAAGAATAAATAAAAACACTGAAAAGAAAAATTCCTTTCCACTCTCTTTATCCTCCTCCATATTGCAGGCAATGTAGAAAACTTGCAAATGGGAATGTTTTTCCACATCCTCTTGCTAGACCATGGTTGGAAGGATATAAGAAGGTATATGGACAGAAGAGGCTCTTGTCTTGATTAACCTTCCCCTAAAGATAGGACTCCAGGAGAGTACCTGGCTGGTCTGGTCTTCAGTAATGACTACACTGCCAGTGTAAGATGAGATGCTGTGTTGGGGAGGAGCCTCCACCACGTGAAGATACCATGGGCCTCAGGATACAGACAATTTGATGAGAAACTTTCCTTGGCAGCACAGTGGCCAGGAGGCCACAGCCTGGTAGAGTAGTTTCATTGCCTGAAAGTCCTAGGGACCAATGCAATGGCTGGGATGGCAGCTCCCCGGGTGTGTGGGAGAGCTGAGGAGCCCCAGGCCAAGAGCATAGAAGCTTTTATGGTAAGCAGTCAATTAGCCCATTTCCTTCCTCTGTGGGAATGAACTGTTGATGGAAGCCATGTTCTAGTCCCTTTGAACTACCTAATTCCTTTATGATTAATTACAAAGGACACACACACACACACACACACACACACACACACACAGAGAGAGAGAGAGAGAGAGAGAGAGAGAGAGAGAGAGAGAGAGAGAGAGTTCTCAAAACTCTGGTTCTCAGAGTATGACTAGAAGTGGGGTTTTAGAACTCTAAGCTTGTAATATTATCACTCACTGGCCCATGAGTTCACATAGGGTTACTTGCATGAACATAAGCAACTTTCCAGTGGCTATTAATCATACAGTGGCTATTAATGACTCAGGTAGAATGTATAGGTAAGTTCTACACAGTTGGTGTACCTGACAGGGACATATAGCAAACTTGGGACTCTGTTGGACAGCATCTCTCAACAGCTAATGCTCTCTGGCATGGAACAGGAAAGACTTGCTTAAACTACCACCCACGAGTACCTGGATGCTCACTGGAGACAAGCATTTGGGAGACTGGAAGGGACTTTACAAATGGAAACTGTGATTACTGGATTTTAAGGTGCATTGACTTCTGACTGTTGAGAGTTTCACCAGGATAATATTACAAGCTTAGAGTTCTAAAACCCCACTTCTAGTCATACTCTGAGAACCAGAGTTTTGAGAACTCTCTCTGTGTGTGTGTGTGTGTGTGACTGGGGCTGAACCCAGGGCCCTTGTGGATAGTAGACAAGCTCTCTACCACTGATCCACAAGCCTAACCACAACCAACATCATTTTTTTTTGAGACAGGGTTTCTCTGTGTAGCCCTGGCTGTCCTGGACCTCACTCTGTAGACCAGGCTGGCCTTAAACTCAGAAATCTGCCTGGCTCTGCCTCCCAAGTGCTGGGATTAAAGGCGTGCGCCACCACTGCCAAGCCAACATCTTTTTAAAACCTGTAAACTCTCTAGGACTAGTAGAGTTGAAACTCAGACTAAACTTTGACCCTGCTGGCACAGTGTTATTACGGCTGAGCTGAGTCACAGATACCTCAGGCTTCTCATGTGAAAGGACGTGGAATGGAGAAGAATGGCACCCACATTTTAAAACGAAGGCACTTAGTTCAACTCAGCCAACCAAGCATCTGGAAAGTCTAAATCCTGGAAAAACAAAAGCACACTATATTAATTCATTTTGGAGGGTCAGGGAGCATGAGAGTATGGTCTTTTAAAAACATATGTGGGTACACAGGCATGCACGACGTGGGGTATGCATGTATGTAAAGTATGAGTACAAGTCAGAGAACGATGCCGGGTGTTGGTGCTCAGGTACCTTCTACCTTTTGTTTGAGACAGTCTCTCAATGGCCTGGAATTTTACTGCAAAGTCACTGTTCGCACCTATCTCCAGCTCCCTTCTCACTATTGCTAGGATCACAGGCACACACCACTATGCCAGGCTTTAGACATGGGTTCTAGGGATGTAACTCAAGTCCTCACACTTGAAAAGCAAGCCCTTTATCCACTGATCATCAAATGATGAATTCCTGCATGTTTGGATGGGACATGTATACATTCTAGTAACTGCAACTCCAAAAGACCAGTGGAATGTACAAACTCAGAATTCTTCCCAAGTAAAATGAATATAGGTGTCCTCCTATATTCCTCCAGATCATTCTGGCACTGTGTCCTGTCTGCCAACTACTCTGAGCAGACAGGTCCGTGTGGAAACAAAATTCCTGGCCATAAATCTCTGGCTTTGAACATCTTTCTTCTCAGCTTCTTGTCAAGTAGGATTCCATGCTCCTCCTGGGACCCCCACATTTCCCCTCTCCATTTATTCTACGCTTTTATTTGTTTATTGAAATGCTCAACTTGCTGGGATAGTCTCTCCAGGAAGTAAGTCATTGTGCTATTTTGCTATGGTTGGGATTCCAGAGGTGACTCTTGGGGGCTCCACAAGCATGCATGGCAATCTCACTGTATGCGCCTCGATTTACCGCTAAGACCTCACTGCAGTGACAGCACTTGGTCGCTTCTGACCCATCCGAGAGTGAAGTGGTGCCCATGTGTTGGGGGATGACCTTGTTCTTAGCTCAAGGTCTCACTATCTAGTGGTGAAGATGAGAGTTAAAGAGTCACAATTCTGGGAGGTCATGGCAAAGTTAGAAACAAGTGCATGGTCTTTTAGGGTCCTTGTGCTGTGGGAAGGAGGTAACAGGGGAGGAGCTTAACCCAGGAAAGGATGGTGTGGGGATGACACTGACTTTCAGTTGGGCAGGAATAACCTGTCATTCCAAGTCACCACAGGCTGGAGTATGAGGGAAAGCAGGGAAAGATGAAGCGTCTTCCCACCTTGCAGGTGTGGCAAAAGCTATATACAGACAAGTAAAATGCTTTACTCAATGTCACCCAGATCATAAGCCATGGAGATGGACCAGACGCAGGATCTTAACCCTGATGTACTGGTGTCCGCTGCAGAGGAGCAAAGGAAACAAAAGATGATTTCTGCCCTCCAAAACATGAGCTCTCCTCCCAGGATGGCTGGGGTTACTGGCCTTGGGCTTTCAAATGCTTCATTAGGGGCTCTTCATGCTGTCTAGGGGCAAGGGCGTCATGAGAGTGGACCATCTTACAGAGATCACTGTCTCATGGAGCCTCCTCACAGAAAAGGAAAACTATTGGATATACAGGGCTGTGCTTACAGGATTACAGGCTGACAAATTAACATGCAGAATTGCAATTAGAGAATGTTAAGTATAAATTGCTTCTAGTGTTCATTGAGTTTTGCAGGCAGGGGCTAACCCTATGAACCTTTATAAAATCCCTGTAGCCCAAGTACCCAGGCAATAATTAGACACAACTATATTAAGTATGTATTTATTAAGCACTGATGACTTTATATGTTATCTAATTTAATCTTTTTTTCATTTTATTAGTAATTTTTTGGTTTATTTGTTTTGTTTGTTTTTTTCATGACAGGGTTCCTCTGTGTAGTCTTGGCTGTCCTGGAACCAGCTCTGTAGGCCAGGTTGGCCTTGAATTCACAGAGACCCACCTGTCTCTGCCTCCCTTGTACTGGGATTAAAGTCATGTGCCACCATCATCCAGCCCTAGTTTGTTTTTATTTTTGTACTTTGATACAGGGTCTCTTGTAGTCCAGGGTGGCCTTGAACTCAGTCTGTAGCTGGGGATGACTTTGAACCCCCCTGTCCCTCCTGTTTGCACTTTTTAAGTGCTGGGATTACAGATGTGTCCCACTATTGCCAAACGAGATAATCTTATCCCTATCTTTCAGGAGAAGAAACTGGGACCTTAGATTTATCACCAGTAAATTCACATAGTGAGAGATTATAATACATAGGGAACAAATAATGTTTATCACACAACTACACACGTAACAGACAACATTGGATTCTTTCCCAAATCCACCCTTACCCCTCTTTGCTAAGTGAATCCTGTTGGGCAATGAAGTTGATCTCCACTATGACTAATCATGGTGATCCTAAGCTCCGTTGTCAGCTGTTGGGTTAAAGCATGAGTTGTTACTTGGGTCTAGCCAACAATATGAGGGCAAGAATCAGCGAGAGGCTTCTGGGAAAGATTTTCTCACTCTTATAAATGAGACAGAGAGTGATCTCTCTTCTGCCGCTGTGTAGTGGAGGGTGTGGATGTGATCCCTTGAACTGTGTGAATCCAGCCCAGCCAAGCTTCATTCTGAGGTTAGCAGATGATGAAAATAACCTGGGTCCTTTAGGAGCTCACCAATCCTGAAACTCCCCTCCTTTGGACTTCTTGTTATGTAATATTATTAAATTTCCTTCATGGTGCTAGCTATTTTGGGTCCTCGTTTATCACTAGAAGCTGAAGACATCCTATCTGATGCCCATGCATTTTCTTATTTGTCATAAATCAGTGAGAACACTGGCATTCCCTCTTTTACATACTATATAAAATGAAGCCTCAGAGAAGTTAGTTGCTTTAGCCAAAGTAACAGAGATAGGAAATTACAGAATACCATGCAGAATCTGTTCTTAGCCAGACAATGAAAATTGCTCACTCCCCACCTGGCCGGCTCTAAAGACCATCATGATCTTTTATTTACATGTAATCATCTCCCAATTTCTGGGATAAAATATCCAGATTCCTGGATCTTTGATGTGTGTACTTAAGATGCCCTTCCCCTATGAGAATGAAAAGGGGCAGCCACAAGATGCAGTGTGGAATGGTGACAAGTGACACACTAGTGGCTTGGCCTTCCTTGGTCCTTTATTACCAGCAAGCTGAGCTTTGATCACTTGTGCTTGAGAGCATCAGGCAGAAAGGAAAAGTCTGTACCATGAAGGGACTAACTGTGGTGTCTTGGCACAGGAAATTCCACCTGGATGGGCCTAGCCACTTTTCTAACTGTCCTTGTGGAAAATGACTTGGCATCATGTCCTCACTAGGGATACTCTAAAGAGATTCTTGTCATCAAACACAAGAATGGACAAAATGACACTTAAAAACCATTCCTATGCTGAAGAGGCTAAGATTGCATGAGATACCAGGAAGGCCTTTTTCTAAATCTACCAAATATGGCAGGACGGAGGGCACAATCATTCTTATAAATAGTTCTGAACATCTTTGCCAGGCCCTCCCTGGTATTGTGTTACTTGACCTCTGTGGTCTAGGTTCTAAAGCACATGCCCAAATAATTAAATAGATGATATCCAGGTATGTCTCTCTGTTTCTGTCTCTCTCTGTCTCTGTCTCTCTCTCTGTGTATGCATGGTTATGTGTGCAGGTGGAAGCCATAGTTCAACATTATCTGTCTCTCTCAATCTCCACATTATTTATTGGGTCAGAGTCTCTCATTGAACCTGGAATCATGGATTCAGCTAGACTAACTGGCCAGCTAGCCCTAGGACTCCGCCTGACTCTTCCTCTCTAGCCTTGAGATTACAGGCTCACAGGGCTATACCTGGCAAGAGAGAAGGAAGGAGAGAGGTGGGACAAGCAAGCTCCTTGCTTGAGAACCATGTGCACCATTCCAGATGGACTATTTGTTGATAGTGGTGGGAATGAGGGAACCAATAAGAAGCATGTTGGGATCTTCTTGGGGAAGGTACCACATGCTAACACAAATAGCTTGCTTTGAATTTTGTAGAAAAGGGGAAGCCACTGAAGGATTTTGAAACATGACACAGCATTGTGCTGTTATATATATTAACTCTGCAGGCATGAGCAGAATGGTTGTGGGAGAAGATGTGGAGCAGGGATGTCAATCTGAAGGCTTAGGGGAGCTCTTCTCTGTGATCCCCCAGTGAAAGCACTGTTTCTAAGACTAGGGGGTCCCCGGTGTCTGGCTTTCTGCTGAAAGGCAGTCTGTGTGAGCTGGGAGGAAACTCACACTTCATTGAGGGTTGCCGCCCAGCTGGGGGCTCACACATGTCATAGTGTACACAGAAGAGGTGCTGACAGAGCCAGAGGACTGGGATCAGTTACACGGGGAGAGGAGGCCAGACTGCCAGGAGCTGGGCTGCGGAGAATCATCGCTGAAGACAGGAGGTCCCCGTGGGGCCAAGGCAGCCTCCTCTGACCAGCTGTTCAGAGTACAAAAGCCGAGTCCAAGACTCTAGGAGAGCTGGAGGGCTCAGATACTTAGATGTGAAGGGCAGTGCTGGGATGTGAGGAGAGATGGCTAGCAGGCGAGTGGCCGGATCTAGTGACCTTCTTGCTGAACAGCTAGGCCAGCTCTCAAGGCCCTGCCTTTAAAGTGCGCTTCAGTCTTTTGGCCCTAGATAGGGGTGTGGGCAGATCTGCTCTTACATCTCCCCTGTGGCATTACTGGCTGCAGGGAACTCTGGCCATTAGCAGTCTTTGGGGTCCGGATAAACCCTTTTTCTGTGTCCTTTAGATTTCTTTCTATTTGATTCATCACTTACTTGAGGCTCTGAGAGTCAGTGTTGGCCTCTCTTCCACAAGCTCTGGCCAGACATGTCTTCAACACCTTTAAGACTAGCCCACCCTGCACATTCCTCCCTGATGCTCTGTGAGCACTGTGAGATCTAATGAAAGTGAGGTGCCCTATGAAGTCATCACATTTTACACAGCAAACCCTGCAGATGACAAACAAGCGAACAAGGGAACAGGCTTAGGAAAAATCTGCTGTCTCTCCCAGGACAGACTTCACTTCTTCCTCACAGAGGCCTGCTGTTCCCCATTTCCTGAAATGCCCGTGATAGTGGTGGTTTGACCTCTGTGTCAACCACAGGGAGACACTGATACTAGGAAATATATTTCTTCTTAACAACCAAGAACACAAGCACATGACAAAAGGGTGTGGTGAGTCTGTGGAGTCACTAAATACTTGTTCATAGCACATAGGACAAAGAGCCCTCAGGACAACCCGAATGAGAGCCTAGGGTGGCCAAACCCAGATCTGAAACATCAGCAAAACAAACCTCTTAAAACCTGTTTGGGCAGCCGGGCAGTGGTGGGTGCACGCCTTTAATCCCAGCACTTGGGAGGCAGAGGCAGAGGCAGAGGCAGAGGCAGAGGCAGAGGCAGAGGCAGAGGCAGAGGCAGAGGCAGAGGCAGAGGCAGAGGCAGAGGCAGAGGCAGAGGCAGAGGCAGAGGCAGAGGCAGAGGCAGAGGAGGCAGAAGAGGCAGAGGCAGAGGCAGAGGCAGAGGCAGAGGCAGAGGCAGGTGGATTTCTGAGTTTGAGGCCAGCCTGGTCTACAGAGTGAGTTCCAGGACAGCCAGAGCTACACAGAGAAACCCTGTCTCAAAAAAACCCTGTTTATGGGCAAGCAAAGCACATATGCCAAAGCATGAGGATAATTTACAGCCTCTGTCCTACTGGGTCGATCTAAGCTCTTAGCTTGGAGCTGAAGGCTTTCACGTTCTGACTTTAGGCCTTCTCCCTTGCTTACTTCTCTGTCTCAGCTGGCTCTTCCCACTATGCCAACCTGCCTGCTCTCCCACCCTCACGACTCTGATTGCTCCTATCTTTACCCTCTGCATTGCTGGTCTCTGTCTGTGGTAGAGCCTCTCTGCCCAGGATCCTCCTGCACAATCTCATTGAATCAGGTCACACACTTCCTTCTGGTACTCTCCCCGCCCTCTGCAAGGTCAGGTGCTCTTTATGTGTTCTTGGTTCATACCGTACTCTGGATCTACTTCAGCCAGACACGCTGGGCTCATCCTTAGCTTCTGTCATGAACCATTCACAATACGCTATTGAACCCACTTGAATCATTCTGGCTCTGGACCTTTCACTAGCTGCCCTCCATCTTACAGCTTCAGATACCCAAGCTCCAAGTCTGTCTTATCACCTGACTGTCCTGACTTGCCAGCCTGAGAAAAATGATATGGAGACCTTTTATTTTTTATGAATGCTTAGGCCTTATAGCTTAGGCTTATTCCCAACTAGCTCATATAACATAATATCCCACTTATACTAATTCATCTTTGCCATGTAGTCCGTTCCCTCTACTTCATTCACCATTCGTCCAACATCTGACTTTCTCTATGTCTGGCTGTTGAATCCCCTGTGCCTGATTCCCAGAGTTTCTATCTCTGCCTGGAAGTCCTGTCTACTATCTCCTGCCTAGGTGCCTTAGGCAGGTGAGGATGGACAGCGACACACCTTCATACAGTGTACAAGAAGATTATCCCAACACTGTCTTGTTTGCATTCCCATTTCCCCCACCAATCAAACCATTTTTAACTTTGTTGATGTATTCCCTACCTATGCTTTTAGGACAGAGACTATGAAAGTCACTCCTCTCTAGGAATCTCAGGTTGGTGAATGAGAAGGAATTCACAAGTTTCAGATCTGTGAACAACGTGATAAATGCAGTAGAGAGAGGTGTGAAAACTGTGGAGGAAGGTCCCTCCTGACCCACCAAGGCCCACAAAGGACTTACAAGCAAGCAGTCACACATCAGGATGAGAACAGAACCTGGGGTAGAACCTAGGCCTTGCTCTGTACAGAAATGTCCTATCCCTGTAAGCCCAGCTCTCAGGAGGCTGGGATAGGATCAACCTGAGTCTGAGGCCAGCCTGGGCTACATAGTGAGACACAGACTTAACAAACAAAAATAGCAGAGCCATTTGGAGGGATTCTCTTTATCATTAGTGACTTTCAGCCAGATGCCAGACATTTATCTGTTTCAGTTTTGTTTTGTTTTTTAAGTCATCTCCACCAATTTGTCTATTGAAACCCCTTTTATGTAATCTGGGTACTCTTGAATTCTGCTGGTATGTCTGTCTGGGGGCTCCATTGATCCAGGCTCCCCTCTACCTTTGGAGCAGCATTTCTTTAGCTGTATCCACAACTGTGGATGTCAGGATTCTTGGTTGTTGCTAAAATTTTACTATTTAAAATAAATGTGTGGATTTGAGTATAGGTTTGTTCATGTGAGTGCAGGTGCCATTAGAGGCCAGAAGAGGGCGTCGGATCCCCTAGAGCTAGAGTTAAGCAGTTGTGAAACAGCCAAATTGGGTGATGGGGACAAAACTTGGGCCATCTATAAGAGCACAGTACATTCTTTTTTTCTTTTCTAATTTTTTTTCCAGAGGTGAGGACCGAACCCAGAGCCTTGCACTTGCTGGGCGCAAGCACTCTACCACTGAGCTAAATCCCAAAACCCACACAGCACATTCTTAACTGCTGAGCCTTCTTTCCAGCCACAAAGTCTGAATTCTTTTTTTTTTGAGACAGGGTTTCTCTGTGTAGCCTTGGCTGTCCTGGAACTCACTCTGTAGACCAGGCTGGCTTCGAACACAGAAATCCGCCTGCCTCTGCCTCCCAAGTGCTGGGATTAAAGGCGTGTGCCACCACACCTGGCTAAGTCTGAATTCTTAAAGTCCATACATCTTAACTCATAGTTGTGTGCCCATAGCTGAACGTTATGATTTTTCCCAGTAACAAAGAATGGTAGACGAAGATAAAAAGTCTGCCTTCACCAGGATCTTTGGAACTCTAGTGCCCTAAATTTGAATGTCACAAAATGTTGGATGAATTGGATTGAGGTTTCAGATTACTACTTGCAGTTCTGAACTGTTAAAAGTACACGGGGTGTAGGAGCTTCTTAGATTTCCTTACTGATTTTATATTTATATTGTTTTATTTTTAGTGTGTGTGCGTGTGCACATGAGTATGTGTGTTTGTGTGTGAATGGGCATGCTACAGCATCTGTGTGTGAATCAGAGTACAATCTCTGGTGCCAGTCCCCTTTCCACCTTGTTTGAGGCAGGGTCTGCCTGTTGCTTGCTGCTGTGTATGGCTAGCCCGCCATCTTTAGAAGATTCTACTGTCTCTGATCTTGCCATAGGTTGTTGGGATTACAGGCATGAATGCAACTCTGTCCTTTTATATGGATTCTGAACTCAGGTCCTCATGCTCGCACAGTAAATTTACCCACTGAGCCATCTATTTCCTCAGTCCTTTATCTACTTTCTTGGTTCTTTTTCTTTTCCTAAGATATAGATAGTCTTTTATGACATAGGCTCTGAGGTTTTTAAACCCAGGACATCTGTTATGCTGACTACATGTGTTCTCCATTGCCTGCAGTACAACAGATTTTTTTTCTTCTGGGTTCAGTTTTTCTCACTTTCTAGAGCCTTCTATACTTGTTGGGGGGGGGAGGAGGCGGGGGGGGGGGGAAGAGAGAAAAGAAAACTTCACTGTTGTACATTTTTTCCAAGGAATGTATTTCACTCTGTAATCAGATCAGCAGAAAAAGGTATATCAGGTTACCCTTTTGGGAATAAGAATGTTCTCATGGGAATTATAGGAATGTTCTCTGGTCTGGCTAGGCTGGAAGTGGAAGAAACAAAGACATCTGGAAAGAGAGGCTCTGAGCATTTGGGCTGGATGGACAGCGATCAACTGTGAGCCACTTAATTGTAGGGAAATTTCTTCCTTGCTGCTTACACCTTTCAGCACTATGTTGGGAGAAGACAGACGTGTTCGCTTGTCTCCTGGAAAGCAGGATTAAGTGTTATTACAATTGTTCAGGAGATGCCTTTCCTAAAACAATCCCTTTGCTAGTTGTTTGAGCGACTCCCTTAAGACATGTTTGGCTTACATAATGGTATGAGTTCCAGGAGCAGTCGGCCCAGGAGAAGTCCTAGGAGGATCTGGGGACAACTCAGTGTTTGCTGCACAAACATGAGGACTCGAGATTTGTCCCCAGCATGCATATTAAAAAGTGAGTCTTGGTGGCACATGTGTGTAATCCTGGCAGGGGTGGGGGGACAGGGGAATCTTTGGGGCTTGCTGACCAGTCAGTCTGTCTGAATCGGTGGGCTCCAGGCTCAGTGAGAGAGCCTGCCTCAATCAGGGTGGGAAGTGGTACAGAAAGACAAGTGGTATCAACTCTGGCCTTCATCTGCAGGGGCGCACACCCACCTAAAGACCTAGGGAAAAGGCACAAGGCAGTATGGGATTAGATAAAGTTATGGAATGAAGGAAAGAAATAATGAAGACTGGACTGGTAGGGGGATTGACACTCACACTAAACTGGATTTCATAGATGAGCGAATAAAATCAACACTTACCCACTAACAGTCTACCCTGTACCAATCGCTGAGCTAGGAACTTTACATGGTTTACCACAGAATACCTTTTTTCCTTTTTAATCCCATACAGAGGTGTTATGTGACACTATTTCTGAGGAGACATGAACAAATATTTACTTACCTCAAATAAAGAGCTGATGGCAGACCAAAGTAAGGGTGACACCAAAGCCCAACTTCACGAACCACTGAGTTTTATTGGTTACTTAACAAGACTATGGCTGAGGGGTTACTTAGAGGAATAGAAATGACTCCAAGACAGCTAGCTGTATCACCCATGCCCACCCCAACATAGGTAACAGTTTAAAAAGCTGGAGACCTGGAGTGCACTACACAACCTACAGGCACATGAGCCTCTTCTAGGAAGCTTGGCTGGATTGTTTCTTTTGTCCGTTCTGCGGCTCTCGACTTTCAAGGTGCTAGTCTGGCCTCTGCCTCTTCTAGGTGGTTGGGCTTGGCTGAGAGTCCATTTGTCCCTCTTAGCAGTTTTTACTGCTTATATATTTTTAGGGAGGGAGGGACCTAGTGAATCTAGTCAGTTTCAGGGTTTTCCTGAAGCTATTTTGAATTACTACTTCCTGTCTCAATGACCTTCTCTGTAGGATGGAATGTTTTACCTCTCATTAGAACATCCTGTTGTTTTACCTCCTTGCAAACATCTTGTCATAAAATACCCTATTTCACTTTCCTTCACATCCTAGGTCAAGAAGTTGCCCTCTAAGATGGAATTTTAATTTCAGAAGAAATGTTTACACATCAGGAGGGCAGGCACTATGCAATTCAGTGGTCTAATGTTAGCCTCAACAGATATAAGATCCTAAATTTAATGCCCAGCACAGAAAATTTTATATGGAGGAAAGTAAGGCACAAGAGAGGTAATATAACATGCTACAAAAGGCTTCAAAACAAAAGATTTTGGATTCAAATTCAGATCTCTGTTGATTTCCACAGACATCTCCTCCTCCCCATTTGTGATCAGAGGCTGGAAAGACGACTCAGTGGTTAAGAGCACTTGCTGTTCTGGCAGAGGACCCCAGTTTGGTTCTCAGCACCCACACTGGGTGCCTCACAACTCTCTAGAACTCCAGTTTCAGGGGGATCTGATACCCTCTTTTGACCTGTTGGTTCTGCAACACAGTGCAAAAAGAATTGCAAAACAAGTAGACCAGAGCATATCCAGGCTAGCAAGCACGGCTGGACAGGAAGGTTCCTCGGCTTTTAGTCTGATGCTGGTGGTGACTGTCTTTTCCCCAGCTGTCTGGGATCTTACCTTGAAGTCTGTCTCTATTAGTTAATTTTAAAAGAACCAGTGCACAGAAAATGAGGGAAAGAGGGTAGTTCACTAACTTATTTCATATAAGCAAAAGTTTTGTGTATGGCAGAAACATTTCCATGTATGTCTTACAAGGTGGAAGAGATAAAATGATCTGAATACCCTGTCAATAAGTTTTACTCTTCAAGGCAGAAAAGACTAATATGTAATGTTTCTTACACTTAAAAAGATAAGGAATTGGGAGAAGGGAAAGGACAAAGGCATTGCTGGTGGAGTGAGAATGGAGGGGTGCAGCCGCTGGAGAGGGGGAAGGTGCTAGGCCTGTTACAGAAAGCTTAGGCAAGGTGCTGGACAATATGCCCATGTACTGCTTTCTTAGGTTCAATTCACCATCTGCTCATTAATGCCATGATTCATTGTTCTGAACAGATTCCAAGCTCCCAAGGCCGTAGGCTCCACTGTCAATCTCATTGTGATCTGCTGGAATAACTGCTATTACCACTGATTGCCTCGTGATGTGTTAGGGCAGGCCATGTGTGCACGCACATGTGTGTGTGTGTTTGCACATACTCAATTGAACATTATTTGCTTCATTTCCTTTCCCACAACCAAGTCTCAATGCATACTCCCTGGGCTCTCCATAAGCCTGTGTTCCTCTATTATGGTAACCTTCAGTGAGGTATGGATTTGAACTACTGACCTTAAAATGACAAGTTTAAGCCCACAGCATCACAACAAAGCCTTTTCAACTCAAGAGGAGCCTGACCTGATCTTCACTAGTGCATTCAGGAAACAACAGTGTACTCTGGGGTTTGCCAGGGGAAGACCTTAATTGGAACTGACAAGAAAAAGGACACCTTCTACCATTTCTCTGCAGACTTCACAAGTTCTCAGCACTTCTTGAAAGAGAATATGCCTCCAAGCTTTTCCTCCAGCTGGCTCGAGTGCAGCCTTTTTTTTTTTTTTTTTTTTTTTTTTTTTTTTTGCATTTCATCTCTGGCAAGTCACGGCATAACGCCACAAGCAGCTGGAAACTCTCTGAGGTGAAGACAAGCTGGATATTATGTTTGGATTTATCATCCCCTCCCCCATGGTAGCTGATCTCCACATCTGATGGTTATTATTTCCATCTTTAGGAACCACCTTGGACCTCGCCTTGGATAATTGCAGACTATCATCAGTCCCTCACCTGAGGCATTTTAGCACTT
>LR754735.1:2406-34485 GCA_902729485.2 Mus minutoides | reverse complement strand
GTGTCCTGTGTAACCTGACCTAACATAAAGAGGCTCCCTGTGCAGGACCATCCTACATCCTACTCCAGGACCCTTCCATACTCATCCCAGGCATAGGCATGGTCTCCCAGAGAAGATGGCAGTGGGAGATAGCTTGGCCTAAGTGGAAGTATTAGACCATGAAGGGAGAGGGCAGCTCCATGCTTCTTAGACCATGAAGGGAGGGGGCAGCTCCATGCTTCTTAGACCATGAAGGGAGGGGGCAGCTCCATGCTTCTTAAACCATGAAGGGAGGGGGCAGCTCCATGCTTCTTAGACCATGAAGGGAGAGGGCAGCTCCATGCTTCTTAGACCATGAAGGGAGGGGGCAGCTCCATGCTTCTTAGACCATGAAGGGAGAGGGCAGCTCCATGCTTCTTAGACCATGAAGGGAGGGGGCAGCTCCATGATTCTTAGACCATGAAGGGAGGGGGCAGCTCCATGATTCTTAGACCATGAAGGGAGAGGGCAGCTCCATGATTCTTAGACCATGAAGGGAGTGGGCAGCTCCATGATTCTTAGACCATGAAGGGAGGGGGCAGCTCCATGCTTCTTAGTGTGCAGTATCCTGACCTCCTCCAAGCAGAGTTTTAAAGGATGCCCTTTGCAATGGCTATTCTTGGTTGCCAACTTGACTACATCTGGAATGAACCAAAACCCAAAAATAGAGGGCATACCTGTGAGGGATCTTTGATTAATCTGAAGAGAGAAGACCCACTTCTGATCTAGATCTTTGAGTAGGAAGACACCCCCCCCTTTAATCCAGAGCTTTTATGCTGGGAAAACCCATCTCTAATCCAGGCCATATCTTCTGCTGGAAGCCTATATATGGACATGGAGGAAGGAAGCTTTTGTTCTCTGCCTGCTTGCTCTCAGCTTGCTCGCAAGTCTGTTTCTTCAGTGGCATTTAGAGCCTGCTCCTTCAGGGTTCTTACATATACTGAAGACCAGCTGAGATATCCAGCCCTGTGGAATGAGCAACCACTAAGTTCTTGAACTTTCCATTCATAGCCATCATTGTTAGATTAAATGGACCACAGCCTGTAAGTCATTCTAATAAAGCCCCTTTCTATAAACAGATTTTCATTCTGTAAGTTCCGTAAGAACCCTGACTAATACACACCCTGTGTCTCTCAGTGTGCCTCAGGCAGGCACAGAACTTGGCCAACAGGTAACACCTTGCTGTGAATTAAAAGGCATCTCTCCCCATATGGGTATGACCCCTACCATGTGAAAAATCTAGAAATGGACTCCTTGTGAGTGGAATTTCCAAACAATGTGTAAATTACACAAAAGCACCAAAACTTTGGTTCAAAATCACATTTTATATTTATACATATCTGTGTTTGGGTATTAAATAAACGAAACTTATAGCAGGGCCCATGGCAATATGGGCCATTTTGCTTTTATATTTGAGACTGTTATTAGAACTTCTAACCATCATAGTAAATGAAGATTCCGTTGTCAGGGAAAAAAAAAAAAAGAAGAAGTTAATAAAACTTTCTGTTGATTGTTGTAACATATGTTCTGTCCTTGATGTCACAAGACCCAGTTGTTCAAGACTCTGGCTCAGTGAAGCAAGCAACTACAGTCTGCTGAATGCACATACATGTACATGAGAGTACATGCAGATATCGGAATCTGGAACTAGTAGTACCAGTTCCCAGAAGCTAATTGTATTCAAGTGTGTTAGCCAGGGCTCTCAAAAGTACAGAAATGATAGAATAACACACACACACACACACACACACACACACACACACACACACACCCCTATATACATGCATATATACGTGCATATATACATATATAGACATATCTATATATACATACATATACACATATATAAACATACATATATACATACATACACACATATATATATACACATATAGCATATAAGTATAATATATACATGTGTGTGTGTATAGATATATGTGTAGATATATACATGCATAGATATATAGATGTATATATGTGTGTGTGTGTGTATGTGTATTCATTTGTTAGACTGGATCACAGGCTATTGTCTGGGCAGTCCAACCATGGCTGCAATGGCGCTCACACTGGAAAGACCAATAGCCTGGTAGCTGTCCAGTTCACAGCACTGGATGTCTCAGCAGTTTCAGTCCTGGAAGATTCCTGAAGAGCTGCTGGTCTAATTAGACAACAAGCAGAAGATTCCTTCCTCCATGATCTTTTATCTAGGCTGTCTCCCCAAGGTGTGGCCCAAATTTAGGATGTGCCTTCCTGCCTCAAATAATCACACAAGCACCCAGCACCTTGGGCTTTAGCTGATTCTGGTTGAAGTCAACTTGACAACTGAGATTGCCTGTCACAATTATCTTCCTCCAGTTCTGCTCAGTAACTTCCTGTTGATGATGTGAAATGGGATATGCCAAGAGCACTCATGGCGCCAGCTGTTTTGGGTGCTAGAGCGAAGCTGATTTATAAGTACACTATGAGTTTTTGATTACCACATAGTGAAGCTAAGGTCACTGAGAAGTGGATGGTGCTGAGTTGGGAATGCAGGCTGATTTGGTTAACAGACAACTGACACCTCTCTTTCACTTCATCTTTGGCTGTACATTCTATGCATTTGGGCCATCAGTTTAAGTAGAATCCATTTTACACACCTGAAATATCATCTTGCTCACCAAGAGTTAGTTTAAAACCCTACTTTTTAAAGATTATATCCGCTGATTATTTGATATTCAAATAATAGCCAACATATTTTTTAAAATCTGGGTAAAAAACAAATTCATAGATTAAAATAGTTGCTTTTCAGATATGATACATTGAGTATAATAATTACTTACAAATCATTATTTTATGTGCATGGGTGTTTTGCTTGCATGTAGGCCTGTGTACCCCATGGATTCAGTGCCTGACCAAAACAGGATGTTGTATCCCCTGGGACCAGAATACAGATGTGAACTGTTGTGTGGATACTAAGAATTAAACTTGGGTCCTCTGGAAGATCAGCCAGTGCAACTGCTCAACCAATTCTCCAGCCCCTGACTGTAATAATTTCAATAATATCGTAGCCTTCAAAGATTCCTTCCCAAGGACTGAAACATTCAGTGCAGATGGGGATTACTTCATTGTTTTTGGAAGATTTAGGTTTTGAGAACTGACTGACTCTCTTTCCTGATAGTCTATACTTTTCCTGCTTTTTTTTCTGATCTTTTCTGCCCTCTCTCTGGTGTTGTAGAAAAAAACACCTCTGCCCTTTGTTGTCTACAAGGGATGATATTATCACCATATTTTCACGCCATTGCCTTCTGAAGCATTCACTGAATTCTTCCCATAATCTCTCTTGCATCTCTGGTTAATCTTTCAGAAACACATTCAGGTAATTACAATTGCAGCTTCTGTGACTGAAGTATATACAAATTTTTGAAGAATAGGAGCAATTAGGAAGGTTCATGGGGCTGGGATTCATTTAGCAGGCCTTCAAGGAATAGAGCTTTCCCATTTACCTTTCCTCCTGGTCCCATCCCTGACTTTACTGTCTACCCAGGACCACTCCCTGCCTGGCCTCACTGTCAAGCCTTCTCTGGAGACAGCTTCAGCATACACTCCAGCACTTGCTGAAGCTTAAGGCACAGTGGCTAGAAGCACCCCCAAACTAGATGCAGAATCAGTTGTTAAAGCCTTGGAGGGATATTTTAATAACTTTAGAGGCCAGTTAACTCTTTAATTTCCAACATGAAGTCAAGTTTTCCTTTTAGCAGAAAAGGATTAGGTTTAAAACTTAGAATGAAAACAGAATCCAACAGTTACTGGAACAACACAGCATCAGCAGCAGACAGGACTATCGGGAAGAGCCCATATCAGCAGAATGAACCAATAGCTTCTGACAGCCAGTTCAAGCCAAAAGTGTGAATCAGAAACCATGAGCTCATTTTGTTAAAATTAGGTCAGATGGTAAGACAGATGATGTCTTCTACAGAGGTGACTCAAAAATGATGGAATTCTAGGGTCTGGAGAAGCCATGAATTCATCCAGCATTATAGAGGAAGTTACTTAGCATACCCCCTCTGCACACCCATCTCCCATTTCCAATTGCCTGGCATTTCCTGTTTGCATTCCTTAGAGTATCATGTTGTAGTTACAAGGCCTCTCAGAATCCAGTCCTTGAGGTGAGGTGCTCTCTGTGCCAAGCAGCCATGTTTGTCAGCAGCAAGGTGCTGTTTCAGGTTCATGTTCAGGTAGTCTGCAAACCTGTGCACTGCCACCAAGCAGCAGGGAAGGCAGGTTTCTATCAGAGAATAGCAGGTTAGGCTCTCCTGTCCAGTTGAGACATAAAGCCACGTTTTTTTTACAAAATCAATTTTTTTCATTGTTCATGATTCTATATTTTATGAGGACAGCTTCACATAAGCATATATTGAACATTGAGCATATTCCCTCATAAGCCCCTGCTCTCACTTTTCTCCCTTTTATCGCCCTACCAGGCATGACAGCCTGTGTGACCTGTGGGCCACATACACCCAGGAGAGCTGTGAATGGAACCCAACAGATGTGTAGCTGGCAGTGACAATGTCAGCAGGTTAGACATCTCTGCCTGACAGTTTTACTTTAATGTCATACATATAAAAATGTATATACATATATGTGTGTATGTGCATATATATGTAAAGTTTAGGTCCAGTTCTTCCTTCCAGCCTCATGCTTCTATAAATAAAACTCAGACTTAAAATATACTTGCAAATGCCTTGACCATATAGTTAGGCTCTACTCTGACTAGATCAGAACTTAAGATAACCCATTTATTCTAATCTATGTTCTGCCATGTGCCTGGTTACCTGTGCTCAGGTACCAGGGGTCCATCTCCTCACATCTTCCCCAGAATATACACACACATACATATATACATATACACACACACATATATACATATACATGTGTGTGTGTGTGTGTGTGTGTGTGTGTATACTGTGTCAGATTCTGTATCTATGGCTGTGATTAAATACTCTGACAAAAGGGAGAAAGGCTTTATTTTAGCTGACAGACCAGCATGGAGGGGAAGTCAGAGGACAGGAGCCTGAAGCAGCTACCCATGGTGCATCTGTACTAACGAGGCAGAGAGTGACAAACTCAAGCTGCTCAGGCCCCTCCTTCCATTTATAGCACACAGGCCCAGAGAAGGAACAGCCCAACCCACAGTGTGCAGGTCTTTCCACTCACTTAAAGCAGCCAAGATACTGCCCACAGGATTCTATCAAGTTGACAACGCTAACCATTGCATATACATACATGAGTTTATGTGCCCATAAGAAATCCAGGACCCATGTGTGAGAGAAAACATAAGTTTTTCTGAGTTTTAATTCACTTAATACGATTATATTCCATTGTATCCATTTCCCCATAAATAATATACTTTTGTTTTTATGGTCAAAAGCCACACTTGAGAATTTTTGCTTATATTTATTTTATGTTATTGCTGTAAACTTTCTACAAACTCAAAGACTTATTCTATCCTAAACTTGTTACTATAACATTAAGAGGGCTAGCAATCTAATGGAGCTCTTGATGGGCTAAAATTGTGGTATAGCAGGGCTGCACCCATTTTCATAGTTCTATAAAGAATTCCTTTTTGCCAGGTGTGGTGGCGCATGCCTTTAATCCCAGCACTCGGGAGGCAGAGGCAGGCAGATTTCTGAGGCCAGCCTGGTCTACAAAGTGAGTTCCAGGACAGCAAGGGCTATACAGAGAAACCCTGTCTCACAAAACCAAAAAAAAAAAAAAAAAAAAAAGAATTCCTTTTCTATGTCTCCTGTTTTGTGGTCCCCTCCTCCATGGACAAGGGCAGCAAGGCTCCCTCTTCCTACCCATTCCTCCGACCTTCACCCCTACCTCCAGGCAGGAAGGGCATCTCTGCTTTGAACAATCTGTGGAATTACACTGGATCTATCCACATACAAAAACCGCCTCCCCATCTTGAAGTCTATAGCCCTAGCCCATTCTGAAAAGATCTTTTGTTATGTTGAGTACCACCACATCTTTGGGTTCTGGAAATAAAAGGTGTAAGTATCTTTTGGAGGTCCATCATTCCACTGACCACACCCTTCATACGAGACCACTTAAAAATAGCCATCCCTATAGTCATGGTTTAATCTCCAGCCCAAACACCCAGGGTTCTGCTGATGCTCAATGTTCCTCCACACACAGATGGAAATTAGTCTTAACTTGGATACTATACTCATCACCTCTTCCTTCAACCACGTCACCCATAAGCTCTTAGTAACATAGAAATCAAACTGCTTTTACTCCCAAGTCTTTGGTCCATCTAGACCACTCTGCTCCTGCTGATTTGGTCTGGGCTTGCTTCAATTGTCCCTAGCCAGTGAGTGAGTGGATGGGCTAGTGGTTGCCTGGCTGGGACAAAAGACCTAGCTCATCTGTTACAAGAGAGGCCCCTCCTACAGGGCAAACTGGCCCTTGTGGCAGAGACTGGAATCCAAGAGGGCAGAGGTGGGCAAGATCATTTGAGCTAGAGTATCTGTTTCACCCCACTGTTTTAGCTATATCACAAGTCTATTCTGTCTCCAGAGACTGGCATGCAAGACCCTAGTTATTGATGGGAGAAGTTTATAAAGCCAGGATGGGAATTGGGGCCGTTTTGTCAGACAGCTCTAGCTCAGAAACGATTATGACTAAGTGTGAACTTATGTCACCTTTCCCAAACCTAGGCTGACATTCCTCAAACCTTAATCCAGGACCAACTGTGGCCATGAGCATATGCCAATTAGCACATGAGCCTACCTGGCATTAGTATGTGTGGCCTTGGTCTGTGGCAAGATTTGACACATGGCTGGTGGCACATGGTTGGCTCTCCTTCCAGCACTGTCTACAGAGATCATCGTGGATACCCCATGATAATGAATGCATGATCTCGGCTGACGAAGAATAGAAGTATGACTTGCTATTCTCCTTATTTTGCCTCCGTGTCTGGAAATCTCCAAGGCATTCATTGATGGAATAGATGTTCAGGGTGGGAACTCTATGTCATCACCCCTGACTATGCAGTCAGTTTTCCTTCGACCCTGGTGAGAGTGGGTAGTTCGGCCATTTTAAATATGGTTTAGAATGAGATGATCTGAAAACATCTAAAAATTCCAAAACTGGCTGAAGCTGATAAAGAGTTAACTCTTGGCGCTGATGTCTCAAAGCAGTGCAGTGAAAGGAGTGTGCGTCCCGCTGGTTTGGTTTTGATTAGCCTTGCCTCAGTATGGGACAGAAAACAAGCAAACAAAAGAGGCACAACATGGACTTACGCATCCTTACTTAAAACTGCGCCATCTTGTCTCCACATGAGTCTGGGAAAGGCACTTAACCTGTGTGTATACTGTAACAATAACCTGTCAAGAAGAGACATTTTAGGGTCTAAGGAGGGAGGTAGAAGAGTATTCATCTGGGAGCCTGGGTTCATCAAGTACTCTGCCACACGAGGGGTTGGGCCCCATCCTTTCCTGTCATTAATTTGTCTGTGTTCCATCTACTGAGAAAGAGGAACTCAGCTCTGCCATCAAGAGGGTACCATGACTGTGCTGGGGACCCGCTTCCTAAGGGATCTGTAACAAGCCTGGCTGGATTCCCTCCCCTACAGAGAAGGGAATGGCTCCGGTGCTCAGATGTACTCAGCTGGGACCTGACCAGGAAAAGTAACTCAGCAATGGGAGAAAAGTGCACTAAGGTTCCTGGGCCTCACAAGCACAAGGCAGGAGCAGGTGTGTGCCACCCTCTCTTTCCTTCTGGATGCTACAAGGACCCGTGAGACAGGGACCATCACTCTAGACCCAGAGCCTGGCCATGCTGGGCACATACACCCTCGCAGGCCTCAGCTCTTGCAGAGTACAAGAGCTTTTGCAAGGCTTACAATCATCTTGCCATTAAAAAAATTTTTTTTAATGATTTGTCAGCATAGAAGCGGGCCAACCACATGATGCAATGCCCATGGATGCCAGAGAGGACTTTGGATCAACAGGACTTGGGGTGGCAGACAGTTGTGAGCTATCGTGTGTGTGCAGGAGCCTGACCCATGTCCTCTGCAAGAGCATCAAGTGTTCTCAACCACTGAGCTGAATCTCTAGCTCTGGTCATCTTGCTTTTTAATGAATGTCTTTAGTATACATATACATGCGCACAGACACACAGACACAGATATATATATATATATATATAAAACATATATATGTGTGTGTATATATATATATACATGTATATGTATATATATATATATATATATATATATATATATACATATACATGTATATGTGTGTGTATATATACTTTTCCTCTGCCTCATACTAAACCATACACACACATAAGTAGAATATGTGATATATTTTTTACATATCTATATATATATATATATATATATATATATATATATATATATATGCACATGTATACTTCTCTGTCTGCCCCACACTAAATCTTATATACACAAACACACACACACACACACACACACACACACACACACACACGAATGCTGTGATCTCAAAGTCTTATTTCACACTTAGAATTGAAACATAATCTTCTTGGGCAGAATAGAAAGGAAATCCAAACTGAAACAAACACATTCGATGTTTTGAAATGTGTTCTGTTTTGATTTGTTTTGTTTTCTTAAGAAAAACAAGCTTTAGGATTTTCCATCAAGCCTCCTGTGAATCCCTCTGTGGGGACCACAGCCAGCGCCCCTGACAGGCTCCATGCTGCTTTACCCACTTGTCCAGGAGGAAAGCAGAAGGCTCCAAGCCGGGAGGGAAAGTCTTATTCTGCTGTACACTGGAAATGGGTGAAACTATGATCCTGAAAACCCTGGATCTTCAAGGTCCTTTAAAGACGCATGTCTTCACCTCCTGGAGCCCGTGCTTCTCTGTTCGGTACCCCATGCAGGGGCATCAGTTGTCCAGGGAGGCTCAACCCTGAGACCAGCTTTCTGTATGGAATTAAAAACCTTCAGATTAACCTGCTCAGAGCTGCCTCTGCTGCTGACTCTAAGGTTGGCTTTGAGACACCTCCTGACGGGTCCACAGAGCAAGGCTTTCTCCTGGAGAGCACTGAGTTCTAAGCTGTTCTGTATGTGAGGAAAGGGTGACTGGGGTATGCTGGGCATCTTATCAGTGCTAAAGACATGAACCAGATTGCTCTCGGGGAAGCATCTCCCAGGTAGTCCTAGCATGCTTTTTGAAGTACCACAACAGAGCTATGTGCCCCAAACTGCTACTATTTGTCATGGTTTCCACTGGCAGACTGTAGTGATAATAAAGGGTTTTGTATTTAAACCCTTTTTGTATTTAATGGTGGTGGTGATGGTGGTGTTGGTGATGGAGATGATGATGGTGGTGGTAGAGATGATGATGGTGGTGGTAGAGATGATGGTTTTGGTGGTGGTAGTTAAAGAAATTAACAAAACCTGTTTAGATAGATACCATATTTTTTAAGTCCACACAATGAATTGCACTCAGTTTATCCCTGAAATTTCCAAACATGGGAAGTGTGAGCTCCTAATGTGACCTTTCTGTGAGGTTCCTTTGTCCTCCATATTTGATAATCCCCACACACACACACACCCGCCAGATGTGTTTTTGAGAGGTATGAATTCCTAAACTCACATGAACATTTGTAAAAAGAAACAGGAGAGAAAGCAGTTTGGAGATTTCTCAGTGAATAAAGAAGCATGAGGACCTGAGTTCAAATCCCTGGGGCCCATGTATAATCATGGATAGTAGCACACATCTGTGATCCCAGTGTCCCTGTGACCACACAGGAGGCAGAGACCCTTGCAGGCCAGTCATGAACAACAAGAGAGCCTGTCTAAAAAACACATGAGTTTGACCTCTGACCTTCACACTTGTCTGCATATGCTCACACACATGTGAATATACACCATACCCACAACTGCACCTGCACACAAAGATTTTGTAAAAAGAAGGGAGGAAAATGTGTTTTAAAATAAGTATTTTAGGGGGCTGGTGAGATGGCTCAGCAGGTAAGAGCACCCGACTGCTCTTCCGAAGGTGATAAGTTCAAATCCCAGCAACCACATGGTGGCTCACAACCATCTGTAACGAGATCTGGCTCCCTCTTCTGGAGTGTCTGAAGACAGCTACAGTGTACTTATATATAATAAATAAAATAAATCTTTAAAAAAAAATAAGTATTTTAATCCCCATAGAATTCAGTTAGATGAAGAAGGAGAAAGACCTTAGCCACCACCCAACAAAATGCACCAATGGGGCACAGATGCAGTGACCCCCCTCCCCCCGCATGCTCCATCACATATACGGCTCTGTGGTGATCCATGGGAATTACTAGCACAGGTGTGTTACAATGTGTCTACTGAAAAATGACTCTATGGTAAGAATGGCAAGTAGTGTGACTCAACCTAGACGTGTGTGTGTGTGTGTGTGTGTGTGTGTGTATGTGTGTGTGTGTGTGTGTGTGTGTTCATGTGCATGTGTATGCACATGTACATATTTTGTTAAGAAAACGTGACTTTATTTTCACCACATGTTATATCAATTATGTTTCTGTTGCTGTGATAAAATACATCTTTTGGAAGAGTTTCTTTGGCTTGCAGTTCTAGACGGAGAGTGCCATGGCTGTGGGGGAGTGGCGGTGGGGGGAGGTAGGTACATGGCAGCAAGCAGCAGGCTGGACAGGAGCAGGACACTGAGAGATCACACCTCCAACCACAAACACAAAGCAGAAAGAGCAAACCAGAAGTGAGGTAAGGGGCAGCTTTAACCTCCCAAAGCCCGCCCCAATGATGCAATTCCTCCAGCACTGCAGCACCACCTCTGCAAACAGCATCACCAACAGGAGACAAGTGTCAAATGCCTATGCCTGGGGGCCAGGGTGTACATCAGTCATTCAAAGCACCACACATATAAATAAGTTTCTTCTTAATCTATGTAACAAAATCCTCAATGTGGTTATGAGGAAACCTTTATTGACTCGATAAAGATGGCAAAAAATCCATATTATGTAAAAATATATTTATTTACAGTTTTTGAAAGTTCTGCACGCAGCTGATTTATCATGGGAATCCTTGCCAAAGATAATATCTCAAATGAACCTAGACTAATACATGTGTCCGTTGGGTTCAGCCACATCCTTAGTGTGGAGAGAATAAAATAGAAACCATTGTTAAAGTGCATAGAAACATAGAAAGCCTTTAGAATTTTACAAAAGCATCTTTCTTTTATTTTGCATACAGGCTAGGATCAAGATGCAAATTTAAAAGGCCTCCATTTGTTTTTGTCTTGCTTAGCAGCTCAGGTAGACATTTAAGTTTGAAACTGAAAAATGTAAACTCTCCTTGTCTGCTGCAAAATACCCTGAGACCTATGTCCACACCATCTCTCCCTTAGAGGTAGCCTTTCTGTGTCTGCCAGGGAACAGTGGCTCTAAGTCTCCACCCAGCCTCCATCTCCACATCAGACTGAAGCTGGCAGATAGGACGGTGCTGCCATTGTCTTGGCAGTGCCTTCTCTGTTATCCTTGCTCCGACTGTTTACTAGAAATACCAGCTTTCTATAGCCTTAAGACAGCGCGAATGTCTTATGGCGTGCACTTCCAGAAGCTGTCTGGATGCCCTGTAGGGCATCCTCGCTGTTGTCCTAAATTGAGATGACAGTGTTGTTCATATTAAATTGCCTTCTCGCTTGGCTTGGCATGCTGGGATCCGTATCTATTAATGCAGGAGTGTCCAAATGTCCTGCCAGGAAAGCAATTTGTTCCTCAGTAGGGTGTCAGGGAAGCAGCTGGTCTAGGAAGCCATCAGAGGTGATGTTAGGGGCAAGTTGTGTTTCTCTTGACTTAATGGAAAATCTTTCTGATCCTTCGTCTCTCTTGTCCTTCCCCTTGTCAACATGGAAGCACATATCCATCAGCCCTCTTCTCTGCCTTCCCTAGCCTGGGTGGCCTTCTTGGAGGGAGGCAGCCCAACACACAGCCCAAGCTGAAGACATTGTGATGACAGTATTAGTGGATTGTTTTCTAAAGTCCTTGAAAGGCAGCAGATTCTGATGGCATTTGGTTAAATGTTAAATTTAAACCAACTAAACTTTTTATTTTAAAAACATCCTCCAAAACACACACACACACACACACACACACACACACACACACACACATATATGCATGTATATATAAACATATATGCATTTATATATACATATATATCACCACATATAAATGTGTATTTTATATATATATTGCACCATGTGTAAATGTGTTTTATATATATATATACATACATACATACATATATTTTCAATACTTGTTCTTCATGTCTCCTCTGCCAACCCCAAGAAAGCTTTGTTCTAATTGAAACTTGGAAAATTCAGCAGGCTCAGCTTGCATGTCTATTCCAATAAACTGTGCATTCAATAACTAATTCTAACCAGAACACCAGGAGCAGTGACTGGACCCCAAGCTCACACTCACCATTGGGCAGCTGGAGCTTGCCTGGAAGTGATCCCATAAGCAAAATTACTCACCAGGTTCCTATGGGAAAAGCCATTAGGGCCCAAAGATGAACGTGACTGCCAGCCAGGCCTGGTGGTGCAGGGCTATGATCGGAGCTAAAGGAGCATCAGGAGTCTAAGTGCTGTCTGGGCTTCAGGGTGAGTTCGGGGTCCAGTTAGGACAATTTAGTGAGACCCTGCCTTAAATTCAAAAGTAAAAAGCAGCCTGGGGAATATAACTCTGTGCTAGCCTACATGCTTGGCATATGTGATGCCCAGGAGTCAATCCACAACAAAGAGAAAGTCCAAGGAAAAGAAATAAGGAAAGGGGGGAGAGGGGAAGGAGGGAGGGAGGAAAGTGGGGTGGGCGGCAGAGAAGACAGACAGAGACTGAGACTGAGAGGCAGAGACGTAGACAAAATGAAAACCAAGAGACACTTCTTGGCCATCACATGTAGCCAAGTTGGTGACATACATGACAAAATGTCACTGCCCTCACATTCATGGAAAAGTTCAGGACGCTAACAAACATGACTGCCAAGGTGCCTGTACTATGCACGTGCTGGGGATGATGTCTCAAGTCTTTGAGGACACAGCTGATTTGGACTTTTGTTCAAGTATTAAACCAGCACATTTGATTCTCAAGAAGAAAGCAAGCTTCCCCAGGGCAACTAGCACATCCTCGATGCACTGTTCTGATCAATTGAATTTCAGCATGGTTTTTCCGGGGCTTCATCACAAAGAGATTTCTACCCTAATTTCATCCGCCTTTTGGTAATTTGTCAGCCCTGCAAAGATGGATCAGTAACAGAGTCTTTGAAATGGAAAGCAATGTTCTTCCGGAATGAAAAATGAATACATTTAGGCAAATGAATAATAAATTGCTTGTGTACGGACCCTGTCTATCACTCCCTTATTCATCACTGTCTGGAACCAGAGGCTCATTGCTTCATTAACCCAACTAAGCCTTGCCCCAGCGCTGACACTCTCTGCTGAGTGTTATTCCTTGTGGCTTCTTACAACTTTGAGATGGTGGAGAAGACAAACTTACTTCATTTCCAGATTCAATGCAAGGGCAGACATATAGCAAGAGGGACTGGTAACCATCACGCATCCAGTAACCATGCCCCATAACCTTTCCTGGATCTCCCTGAGCCCTGCCTTGATGTCAACAAGTGTTGATGGACCGGGACCCTGTGGTATTCATCTGCAGGGCAGAGATGGCTGTGGGAGGGATCTGTGGGTTTGGTATAAGATGTCTTCACCTCTTTGCTTGAGAAGACCAGGGTTCTCATGGTTCTGAGTTTCCTATACATATTGTATTCTTTTACAATAGTCAGTGCAATGTACAAAACCATCTATAAATTCATAAGCACACCTTCAAAGATGTCATCTGAGTGGACAGTTCAGTTAGACCTGGGACTAAGTCTCTCTGGACACTTGAGCCTAATTTCCATGTTGATATTTAGCTATTAACCACTACTTTTGGATATGGCCAGCATTTTTTTTTCTCCTCATGGACTGATCCCCTTTAAAGTTCTGCGCATATGGATGGAGAAGCTGAGAAAGCCCAGAGGGCTCCATGCCTACATTGAGAGCATCACCAAGGACCCCTATGTAGAGCCATGTTGCCTGCCTTCAGCAGTCCCAGGCAAGCTGCCCATGCTGAGGTGAGACTGCAAGCTGGCAATGGCTTCTCTCACACCGCTGGCTCCCTGCCCTCCCCGCTCTGATGTCATTCCCTCCCATTTGACATCACCTGCCACTCAGCTTTAGAAAAACATTAAATCCGCTTTGGTGATATTTCCGCCTCACTGTTTCCTTCTGCTCACAAGAGCATGGCGAGGCCACTGCTGCTGTTCTAGGTTCTCCAAGGTGCACAGAGAGGCTAACCTTGTTTAAATGGCAAAAGGACACACAAAACTGATGGGTAAGACTGCACATACTATGATCCCAACACCTGCAAAGACAGGAACGGAACGCTCAGAAGTTTAGACAAAGCCAGGAGTTCACAGCTTCTCTCAAAACAAAACAAAATAGCAAAATGTGCATATATTCTTATAAAGATGCCTCTGGTGGGACCTTCATAAGTTTTCTTACACTTTCTGAGGCACAGCCCTCGCTCCTAGGGATCAACACATTGGATCTACTAGGCATGCTGAACTGACCCCAGCCCTTCATCAAACCCTGCTTCCCAAACGTTCTAGGGAGCTGTGCTTGGACTATACAGCATCTGGACATCAAATGTGCACACAGCTTTCTAGAAGACAGAACTCCTCCCCACCTGAAGCCACACCTCTCCCAGGGGGAATCCTAAACCCTTTATCTTGTTTATAGTTTACTTTTTATTCTGAAATGGGTGAGCATCTTTAGTCACTGTTCTGATGCTGTGAAGAGACACCATGACCAAGGCAATGCTTATAAAAGAAAAAGTTTCATTGGAGTCTGGCTTACAGTTTTGGAGCTTTAGTCCATAATCATCATGGCAGGAAGCAAGGCAGGCATGGTGCTAGAGGAGTAGAGAGATGCATCCCAATTGTACACAGAGAGCTTAGCATGGGCTCTTGAGACCTCACCACCCCAACACACACACACACACCAGTGACACAGGGATACACATCCTAATCCTTTCAAATAGTTCCACTCCCCGGTGACTAAGCATTCAAATATATGAGCCTGTGGGGACCATTCTTATTCAAACCACCACTGTGAAATTACACAGAAGTTGTAAAAATGGAAGTTTCCTTTGTCTGCTCTCCTCTGGGAGAACCACATTTTATGTAGCCAGAGCCCAAAGTCGAGGCCATCATAGCCGTCTATTTATTTGCTTATGTATTGATCTGTCATACTACAGATGCCGTCCAAAGTCATCTTCGCACTTATGCTAGGCAAGTGCTTTACTGCTGAGCTAAAACCCCCACTCCCTTTTTCATTTATTATTCCAAGATTATTTTGAGACAGTGTCTTATGAATTTGCTGAGGTCTGCACTCAATACCATTCTAGCCCATGCAGGTTGCTGTGACTCAACCTCAACCTCAAATCTTGTTCTCACTCTCTCTCATATCTGTGCAGTGAGGTTCCTCCAAAGCACAATTTCAGGAAACCTCAAGGGTCCATGGCTTTAATTCTCTATGGAGTTGCTGTATGAAAGACCAAAGTCAGTGACTGTAGAGTCTCACTGCTCCAAGATCCATAAAGATTGTTTAACATGGATGGATCTAAGTAGACACATCTATCCTGCCAAATATTACCCCAATAGACTTGTCTTTGTCCATCCAAGATTCATGATTAACATGTACTTTCCAAGGAAAAAACAGGCGCTGATCCTTTTGTACCGTGATGCAGAAAGATCTGTGCCACGTCAGGCTTTCCAAAAGCATCTTTCATACCTGTGTGCACTCCATAGACACCAGCACTAAAATCAATACCACTGCTGTGAATGCAAGAACATTCTCACATATATGTGTGATATATATAATTAAAGCATATAATGCATAGTACTAGCGAGAAAAAAATATTTCAACCTGTGGATTCCACATGACATTTTAGAGAGATTACCTAGTAAGAAAGACCTTAGTAAAGGCATCCATTCTAGCTTCATAATAAATATATGTACTAAAACGACAGTTTGTTCAATTGTCACAGCTCTTTATTTCTCAAAATAATGCCTCTGAAACACTAGTAATGGCCCAGTTCCATCTCTTAAGGTTGTTTGGGCATAATAATATGAGCTCCGCACTGCATGTGCAGGATCGCAGCAAGAGGCTTCCAATAGCTGGCTTGATGGTTGGTCTATTTTGTTTGCTGTTATGTCTTTTTGAAACAAGGCGTTACTCTGTACCCCAGGCTGCCCTCAAACTCATGACTTATCCTGGCTTAAGACTCCCAAGTACTGGGATTGTAGGCATGAGCTTCAACCTTAGTGATTTTTTTTTAGTAATTATTCTCAGAGCTTTCAGATCAGAGTCCCTCCCATATTGTGGAATTCCCGTCTTGGGGAGACAAGTGTCTTCTCTGTGAAGATTGTGAAGCTACTAGTTCTTGTCAGTGCATGTCTGAAATGCCACAATCTCTCTCCCTCTCCTCCCCCGGCCCTCTCTCCCTTCTCCCCCCTCCCCTGTTCTTCTCCCCTTCCCCATCCCTCTCCCTTAGAGATCCTGCTATTTCATGTAATGGGTGTCATCTGCATCAGTATCTACTGACCAGAGTTCCCAGCAGAAAGAACCGGTGGTGTCTGGAGATGGAAGTGTGACTAGATCTGTGGGTTGGTGGTTATCAGACACTGAGAAGCCCTGAAACTGTGCCAGAGTCCTCTTGAATTCCAGCTTTCCCCAATGCTCAAATTCCTGCTCAAAAGCGCTACCTTAGTTATTACAGCAGTAGAATAAAACATTCCTTCAAACAAAATACAAACCAAGTAATAGCATTTCCTCCTCCTTCTAAATGGTCCTCTCCTTGAGCTGCTAAAATCCACTTTCTCATCACCTAAGCATCCCACACCTAGACCTGAAAAAAAAAAAAGAATAATTTCTAAAGGCAATATAGCCATATAAGAATAAGCCACACAAAACCATATTTATGAGTATAACTCTGTAAGAACGCAGGAACATGTGAATCCAGGATAAAGATAATATAACAGCTTAATATGGTGATATTATGGGTCATTTTTGTTCCTATTTTTAAGAAGCCAGTAATGCCTATAATTTTTATGCATTAATATCTCCTTATAATACAGAGGAGAGAAATATCTCAGATGATGTCTGCTTCTCTCCTCAGTTCTTTGCATACCACAGGGATTGCATGCTTGCAGCCTGGGAAAGGCATACGCATAGAACAAGGATGTGTCGACAAGGTTGGTTTACACTTTAGAGGCATAATTTACAGAGACTGGCCTGGGAGAGGCTGCAGCACCCCTACTAAAAATCCTCTATCTGGGGGAAATAAGCTATGTGTCATTGCCCCTCTACAGGGTTGGCTGGCAATGACCATGTCTGCAGGTCCCTCTCCTCCGGCAGCTGAGCATCCTAACTCCCACCTCATTTCTTGTCCTGCCTCAGACCACATAGCAACTAAGCCTCAGGAGTGACAGGCACTGAGGAGCCTCACAGCCACCTCCGTGGTAAAGGAACCAAATAGATAGCTGAATTGTGGGACCAGGGCTGTCCCCATTGTGCCTGTGACTAGTTGCCATAGTAACAAAGTTCTCCTCTTGTCCCTAGTAAGTGAGTCCCATTCCCCTGGATGTATTGGCCTCAGCCTCTAAGCCCCACTGGTCCAGACACTTGAGAAAGCTCAGGCTTGGTTTCCTCCAGCAGGAACCTTAGTCACACCCCCATAACCCTTGCCCTTTGCATTGAGATCAGCTTAAGCTCATCTTCAAATTATCTGAGCCCTGAATTGTTCTTCTTTCAAACCTCGCCTCCTTTGCCTCTTCTGCCAGAATTTCCCTCCATCCCTGGAATAGAACTACATCCCCTTCCACGCTGTTCAGAGTCCCAGTGCCAGCCTTCTGTGGCCCAGCCTATCATGCAGACAAGGACCTAGGTAACTACTATCTCTCAGGATGACAATGGCCACCTCTACAGCTGACCTATTTGTGCCAAGTGCAGATGAGTCACTATTTCTCTGTTACTGAAGCTAAAGGAAAAAGGATTTCCCCTCTTCGGTGCTCCTCTGGTACCCCCTCTGGTTCCCCACAGATTTACTTCTGTGGTCTCACTGTTTCAGTCACACATGCCTTCATGTGTTTAGAGTTCTTGAGAGGCTAATTGTGTGACAAGAGGCACTCGATGATAACCAAGAGCCATATCTCTGCTTTGAAAAGATCAGGGTTCCTAGGTACTCTCCTTCCAGTGATACCAAAAGCACCCAAAGCCAACAGTGCTGTCTCATGGACTCCAGTACAGACCCCAGCAAGGAGCAGGGAACAAGGGCAACTGGAGAAGTCAGGGGAGGACCAGACCCAGCAGAAGTACAGAGAACCTCAGAACTGGGCTAGATCCCGTTCAGAGAGACAGAGACCCAGGCAGGGACAACCTGGGCTCTTCTTTAAGCAGTACCAACTGGGATTCTGCTCAGTGGACCATTACCAGAGGTTTTAAGGTAAAACCCACATCCCTACAGGCCAGACTCAGTCACCCATCCCCAGTATGCCCATTGGAGAGACAATAGCAAAGATGTGATCATTATGACCACATCAGGAAGATGAACAGAGAAGTCCAGTGACCCCCAAATCTATCTCGAAGGTATGGACATGAAGTTCAGGTTTAAGCAGAGGGCAACTGGGACACATAGCTGAGCAATCCTGGTCAGCACTAGATCCTGCCCATCCTCACAAGGGAGTGGAGGGGGGTCTGTCTGGGTATGATATCATAGATTGTTCAGCTTGTGAGCAGATCTATCCCTGAGACTGCAGCCTCCACCTCAGTGAGAATTGGCCTCTTATGGGTTGGAGGGTTGGTCCTTCCAAGAATTCAAGGCGACTAATGAGGAAAGGTTATCTCTATGCCTTCAGTTGAAAGGCAGACAGGAATCGAAGGCAGAGATGCCAGGTATGCATCCTACTTCACACCTCCTCATTGGCCCAAGAGGATATGGTGCTTTGTAGCAAGAGCAGATTATTATTTGAATTTCATTGTATGTGCGTGCATGTGCGCATGCACATGTGTAATGCATATGTGCGTTCTGCGTGTCTGTGAGTGCAGGTATGCCTTTATGTAGAGATACAAGGACAACCTTTAGGAATCTGTTCTCCTGGGCTCTAGGAATCTGACTTGGGTCATTGGGCTTGTGCACCAAGTGCCTTTATATACCAGTTTATCTTGTCAGCCATGAGTGCCTATAGCAGTACAACACCTAACCCTTCATAGAGCCTTATGTAACTTAGATAATACTGCTATGTGTTACCTCTACCTGTGCCCTTTGGACTTCCCAGGATGGATTGTGCTATGACTGTGATATATAGGAAGAAGCAGAGGATAGCAAAGTGAAGGATTTTGCCCAGGGTCCTGCTTTCAGTGAAAGATCTGGAAGCTAAAGTCACCTCTTAGGTCACTGTGGAACATCATTGTCACAGTCTGTCCCACAAGACAGCTAAGGAAAGTCATGCTCAAATTAGACACAGCAGCAGCAGCAATGGCAAGATCCATGCCGTGTGATGTGTCAGAGAGATGGGTTCCAGTAGAACTCCAGCTTCCTGGTCCTCCAAGAAGCTATGCCCCCATTTTACTTAGGAAAGGTATCATGTGAACACTCTTTTAAACCATAAAGACTCGAAAGGGTTTGGAGACTCAGCTTATGGACAAATACAAAGCTCTGGATTAGATCCCCATTGCAATAAAAGGGGAGCATCAAAACTGGGTATAGCAGCAGCTCACACCCATAATTCCAACTCCCAGAGATTAAGGAAGCAGGTTTGCTGTGAGCTGCCATTCAAAGGGTGATTTCCATGACTCATCCTTCCTGAGAGTTAAGCCACACAGCAAGCTTGGGGTGCACCTGTGCTTATATGCATTTGTGTGTGACACACAGGGACCTCAGTCAGGGTGTCCCTCTAATAGTGAGGAAACCACTCCCATTACTGCTCTGCCAACCGCTGACATTTGTAGATCTCTTAGACAGGTGAGGCACACTTCTCTGTTCCCATCTCTGTGACCCCGTGACCCTTGACAGCCTGAGGTGATGACAGTGAGAGAGCACACCTGCATAGTGTGTCCATGCAGGGGAGATGGATCCCCAAGCCAGGCTTTCCCTGGGAGGGGTGAGGGTGGGGTGCTGTAATGATGGCACAGCTGGAGCTATCTCTACTAAAGTGAGAGATCCTTCTCCTAGGCTAACTCTGCACCAGTTGGCATATTTTTCTTTTCTTTTTCCTTAAGATCAACCCATCTGCCACTTCTGTTCCACAATAACCTGCAACTCACTGCCTAAGCTGTCCTTTTTCATCTTGACCTCTGGCTTTGGATGGCTGCTGTTTAGTGACAATGCCTTTAAAGAATTGTCCAGCCACTTGGATAGGTTGCATCTGTTCTTCAGTCCTGTCACATGGGCTTGGTTACTCCTGGAGAGTTGGTGACAATCTAACCTTCCTAGTGTGTCCAGTCTATTGTCATGGACTTTTACAGAAATGACAAACAGACCTGACATGCCCATGGAGGCTGTGAAAGACATTTCTTCTGCTGCTTTTTCTTTGGGATACTTGAGGACGCTCTATTACTACGGCCAGGGACTTGAGAGTGTAGAGCCGAGAGCTCCCCCTTGGGTTTGCATCAAGCCTGTCGGGCTTGTTTTCTACTGGAAGAAAAGTTGGCAGATATCAAGCAACACTGTATCACAAATCTTTAACTCATCTATTAAGGATGCGGGGGGGGGGGAGCCTAGATTGTGTTAATTTGCTTCTATGTTTGTGTTCATGTCTCATGTCTCAGTTCCAATCTGACAGATTGGTTGCCCCCGCAGCACAGAGATGCAGGTCTCATAGGCCCATCTCTTCAGGAGACTGTTTTGTGTACTTAAAAAAAACATCTCTGCAAAGAACATTGATTTTCATCCCTACTAAACAATGTCACTGTTTATCAATATGTTTGAAATGTCTTGGCGAATTTTAAGATAACTTTTGTGTGTGTGGTAGCCTGAGCCCCTTAACCTAAGAAATGACTTCATTTTCTACAGAAGATGATATTGGGACAGGCTTTTAAAAGTAACATTTTCCATATTGGCAGAGGAAAATCATGTCTGGACTGCTCACCTTGATCGATACAAACTATTCCTTTACTCTCATGTAGTATGACCAACTTGCAGTCCTACAGCAGTGGCCACCATGGATGATAAGGGATCTACATTTGACTGCTTCTCTTTAAGAGGACTCTCTTTGCAGCACATACTTGACTTGAGTGACATGCGATTAGGCCTTCTGCCATTTGCTTCTAGAAAGACGAAGCGTTTCAGATCTTGGCTTGCTATTATTTTCTTTAAAATTATCAAAAATATAACTTGCGCTCTAATAGCACCGAGTCTCTCAGGTCCCTGAATCCCCAGACTGGTTACTTATGCAAATAGCTGTGCTGTGTAATTAGAGGAAAGCATTTTGGTTAAATTGCCTTTCTGCACTGAGGACTCTATCTTAGACCAACCTTTGTAAGTAAATTGAACCTGCTGAGTTTGGAAATTAGACTGTGAGGCACAAATGGGTACATTTCTTCAGTTGGCGTCATTGTTTTGCATCGATCTCAGATTAACTTGAAGCAACTGTACAAACTGGGAAACGAAGGCAATACCCCGTGCACCACAGTGAGCCAGCCTCCAGAGGCAGCTATCACTGCACAGCTCCAAGGCTCACCCCCGCAAATACCCATCACCTTTACCAGAATTATAACACAATTATTTTTATGTATTTTTACATAGAATCTTTTTCCTTAATGTACTATTTTTATTGACTCTTTGGAAGTTTCACATCTGTCCCCCCAGATTGCACTCACTTCCCAGTCCTTCCATGTCTTCCCTCAACCCTTATGGTGTGCCCCCCCAACAAAATAAAAATAATAATAATAATAATAATAATAATAATAATAATAATAAGCAAGTCCAATCTGTGTTGTACATATACTCACTGGGTGATGATTGAATTTCCAGTGGCCAGCCCCCTAGAGAAAACTGAGTCCTTCTCAACCTGCAGCCCCACCGCCGGGAGCCTCATTGTGGGAATATACATTTCAGAGTCGTTATCACAGTTTTTAAGAGTTCTCTTTGATGGCTTCCTTTGAAGGTTGTTATGTTTTGAGGGGCTAGAGTGGGAGTTGGGGTGTCACAGAAGCCTTCCGCGTCCTTCTTTCTCAAGTGTGCATCTGTGGTCAGCGATACCACTGCAAAAGTATCTTCTCTATACTCATCATTGGGAGCTTGGATAATGGGCTTCCATATGGTTTCCACAATAGCACAAGCCATGAACACAGCCCCTGGCTGAAGTAGAACCACAGAACCAAACAAGGCCCTCGGAGGCAGAGGCAGTCATGGATTCAGGTGGCAGCACGGGCCATTCTCATCAGAAATATAATTCTTATGTTATGTGGGACTAGAGACTTAGCTCAGTTGTAGAGTGCTTGGTTATCATACATGAGGTCTTGGGTTTGAGCCACTGTAGTATATAAACCGAGTGTGCTGGTACACTCCTATAATCCCAGCCATCAGAGGCTGGAGTCAGTGCTGCTAAGAAAGATCTGGAAGATAGAGATGTCTAAAGGCAGGCTACACTAGCATTCTGTATCTCTGTTACTTAAAACAAATAATGTGACATGTTCCTGAGATACTATCTGAACTACCCCTATTCTTAGCTGTGGTTAGTTTTGAGTTATCCTGGTGTTTAATTTTAAGACAAAAAAAAAAGTGAGTAGTATATGGATGAATCAGAAGTGCTTCAACTGAAAGAGACAAAAATGTTTGCAAGGATAGATGCTTACAAAGCCAGTCATGAGAACATGCTTAAGAACTGGTCTTACTGAGGCTGGGAAAGAGAGTCCAGGTGGACTTGCCCTGTGTATTGAAGGTCATTCTGTGCACAGTGCCAACAGACATCTGGATCTACTGAGGACTGAGCAAATGGAAGTGGTTATACAATGTAGCCAGGGAGAATTCATTATCATGTAAAATCGGACCATAAGGGTTCTCCCTCTGGAGAAGCACAGCCAGAGGAGAGTGCTCATCTCTATTCTCCTTGAGACATGGTTGTAAAGAATAGCCAGTCCTCTGGCATTTTATCTCCTGTCCTCCTGCATTTTATCTCCTGCCCTGCCTGAAGGCAGGGGCTCCTGGTGGGTGACCTTTTGAGGCAATATCCAGTCCTCTGAGTCTGGAGAATTACAGAAGGTCCTGAATCTGATTCCAGTGAATTCCAAAGCAAGAACACACCTGCTCCCAAGCCTTAAGAAACTAAAGTGCAGGCACACACACATTCTGTGGTGCTGATTCTCAAACATTCATGCAATCATTTCTTTTGTTGTCTGTGATTGCAAACTAACAGTTATTAGTCTATCACAGCACTTAAAAAAAAAGATACAGCTTTTAAGCCCAACATGTACAGTGCTTCTATTAGTGAAGCGTTGCCATGGATACATTGGATCAAAACTTCACTCCCCGAAATAATAATACAGAAGACATTCCCTTGTGTTGAAAGGTAGGTCATTTATATCATCTACTATTGTTGAACCCTTATTATAAACCAGGACCTGTCTCATACATCTGCATACAAAGATGAAAAAGTAAGTCACAGTGCTTGCTGGGGGGGCCTGTGAGGGAGGGGGTGTCGACACTTACTATTCAGCTATAGTTTACCAAACGGCCGGAGGGGTTACACTGAGCAGTAAGAGGTGGACTGGCCATTGCTAATAGCTCAACCAGGAGACCTCCAGTATGAGTCCCTGCATCACCACCCCTGCCTGGCCATTCTACCTGAGCAGACAAACACACAGTGTGACTTAATGGTTTTGCCTAGACATTAAAGTCAAAGCTAAGGGCGAAGCATTTAAATTCATTTGAAGGGAGCAGGGCCAAACCATTCCCAGGACAAAAGTAAGTTTTCAAATGCAAATGCCAAGCAGAAGTATGCCTTGACAAATCCATCCAGGTTTAACCATGCCTGCTTCCTTAGTTTGACAGAGTTAAAAGTTCAAAGAAACAAAAGAATGGTCATCCCCTCTAAACACTGGGAGGACAGCTCCACATATAGCCTTTGTATGCACTCCCTCTCATCCCCTCCCCTTTGGCTTCAGTTTATTGATTAAAATTAAAAATAACCTCCTTGGATGATGATATCCCATGTCCTTCTCCCACCACCACTCTAATATAAGCAAAGCATTTATCCCATGTCCTTCTCCAACCACAGGTCTAATATAAGCAATGCCTCTATCCCATGTCCATTTACCTCTGACGACAAGTCTAATATAAGCAATGCCTCTATGCCATGTCCTTCTCCCACCAGGGGTCTAATATAAGCAATACTTGAATCCCATGTCCTTCTCTGACCACCAGTCTACTATAAGCAATTCCTGTGTCCCATGTCTTTCTCCCACCAGGGGTCTAATATAAGCAGTGCTTCTACCCCATGAACTTCTCCGTCCAACCATGGAAATAATTTAAGCAATGCCTGTATCCCATGTCCTTCTCCCACCAAGGGTCTAATTTAAACAATGCCTGTATCACATGTCCTTCTCCCACCACGGGTCTAATATAAGCAATGCCTGTATCCCATGTCCTTCTCCCACCACGGGTCTAATATAAGCAATGCCTCTGTCCCATTTCCTTCTCTAACCACAGGTCTACACTACGCAATGCCTGTATCCCTTGTCCTTCGCTCACCACTGCTATTATAAAGGCAATGCCTCTATCATATGTTCTTCACTTACTGCAGGTTTAATATAATCAATGCATCTATCCCATGTCCTTCTCCAACCAAGGGTCTACTATAAACAATGCCTGTATCCCATGTCCTTCTCCCACCACGGGTCTAATATAAGCAATGCCTGTATCCCATGTCCTTCTCCCACCACGGGTCTAATATAAGCAATGCCTGTATCCCAAGTCCTTCTCCCACCATGGGTCTAATATAAGCAATGCCTCTGTCCCATTTCCTTCTCTGACCACAGGTCTACACTAAGCAATGCCTGTATCCCATGTCCTTAGCTCACCACTGCTATTATACAGGCAATGCCTCTATCACATGTTCTTCACCTACTGCAGGTCTAATATAATCAATGCATCTATCCCATGTCCTTCTCCAAACAAGGGTCTACTATAAACAATGCATGTATCCCATATCCTACTCCCACCAAGTGTCTACTATAAACAATGCCTGCATCCCATGTCCTTCTCCCACCATGGGTCTAATATAAACAATGTCTCAAAATATAAATTAGAAGTTGCTGAGTGAGTTCAGCGCAGCCCGGACTAAAAAGAAACCCTGTCTCAAAATAAAATTTAGAAGTTGCTGGGCAGTGGTGGCGCACATCTGAAATGCCAGCACTTGGGAGGCAAAGGCAGGTGGATTTCTGATTCTAGGCTAGCCTGGTGTAAAAAGTGAGTTCAGGACAGCCAGGACTATACAGAGAAATCCCTGTCTCAAAACAAAAAACAAAAAACAAAAAACTTAGAAGTTGTTAAGGCTCATTTTAGTCATGTTCCTTATATTTGGTCATTACCAAGGCTTTTAGAATGCAGTTTCTCATTTGCTCTGGACATGACCATAAATAAAAGTTCCAATGAGGTTTTTCATATGCTACCTTTTGGGAACATTAGAAAAAAAAAAAAACAAAAAAAGAAATGCTTGTATCCCAAGTCCTTCTCCCACCATGGTCTAATATAAGCAATGCCCGTGTTTCATGTTCTTCTCCGACCTCTGGTGTACTATAAGCATTGCATGTATACCATGTCCTTCTCCCACCAAAGGTCTAATATAAGCATTGACTGTATCCCATGTCCTTCTCTGACCACGGGTCTACTATAAGCAATGCCTGGATCCCAGGTCCTTCTCCTACCACAGGTCTAATATAAGCAATGCCTCTGTCCCATCTTCTTCTCAGACCACGGGTGTACTATAAGCATTGACTGTATCCCATGTCCTTCTCCCACCAAAGGTCTAATATAACCATTGCCTGTATCCCATGTCCTTCTCCAACCACGGGTCTACTATAAGCCATGCCTGTATCCCATGTCCTTCTCCCACCACGGGTCTAATATAAGCAATGCCTGAATCCCATGTCCTTCGCCCTCCACAGGTCTAATATAAGCAATGCCTGTATCCCATGTGTTTCTCCGACCCTGGGTCTAATATGAGCAATGCATTTATCCCACGTCCTTCTCTGACTGCGGGTCTAATATAAGCAATGCCCCTATTCCATGTCCTTTTACGTCCTACCACGAGTCTAATATAAGCAATGCCTGTATCCCATGTCCTTCACCCACAAAAGGTTTAATATAAGCAATGGATGTAGCCCATGTCCTTCTCTGACCGTGGGTCTAATTAAGCAATGCCTCTATCCCATGTCCTTCCCCGTTCGACCAGAGGTTTAATATAAGCAATGGCTGTATCACAAGTCCTTCTCCCACCACAGGTCTAATATAAGCAATACTTGTATCCCATGTCCTTCTCTCACCAGGGTTCTAATATAAGCAATGCCTGTGTCCCATGTTCCTCTCTGAACACGGGTCTACTATAAGAAATGCCTTTATCCCATGTCCTTCTTTCACCACGTGTCTAATATAAGCAAAGCCTGTATCCCATGTCCTTCTCCGACCATGGGTCTACTGTAAAAAATGCCTGTATCCCATATCCTTTTCCCACCTTGGGCCTGATATAAGCAATGCCATTATCCCATGTCCTTCTCTGACCGTGGGTCTAATATAAGCAATGCCTCTATCCCATGTCTATTTAACTCTGACCACATGTCTAATATAAGCAATGCCTCTATGCCATGTCCTTTTCCCACCATGGGTCTAATATAAGCAATACTTGAATCCCATGTCCTTCTCTGACCACCAGTCTACTATAAGCAATGCCTGTATCCCATGTCCTTCCCAGTCCCTGGGTCTAATATGAGCAATGCCTGTATCCCATGTCCATCTCCCACCTCGGGTCTAATATAAGCATTGCCTCTATCCCATGTCCTTCTCTGTCCACAGTTCTAATATAAGCAATGCCTCTATTCCATGTCCTTCTTCGTCTGACCACAAGACTAATATAATCACTGCCTGTATCCCATGTACTTCTCCCACCACAGGTCTAATAGAAGCAAAGCCTGTATCCCATGTCCTTCTCCCACCACGGGTCTAATATAAGCATTGCCTGTATCCCATGTCCTTCCCCCACCACGGGTCTACTACAAGGAATGCCTTTATCCCTTGTCCTTCTCCGACCCCAGGTCCAATATAATCAATGCCTGTATCCCATGTCCTTCTCCCACCATGGTTCTAATATGAGCAATAACTCTATCCCAGGTACTTCTCCGACCGAGGGTCTAGTATAAGCAATGCCTGTATCCCATGTCTATTTCTGAACAGGGATCTATTAAAAGCAATGCCTGTATCCCATGTCCTTCTCCCAGCACGTGTCTAATATAAGAAATATCCGTATCCCTTGTCCTTCTCCAAACACGAGTCTATTATAAGCAATGCCTGTTTCCCATGTCTTTCTCTGAACACTGGTCTAATATAAGCAATGCCTGTATCCCACGTCCTTGTCCGACCCCGATCTAGTATAAGCAATGCCTCTACCCATTTTCCTTCTCTGTCAGACTATGGGACTAATATAAGCAATGACATTATAACAAGTCCTTCTCCAAACACGGGTCTATTAAATGCAATGACTGTATTGCCTGTCCTTCTCCCACCATGGGTCTAATATAAGCAATGCCTTTATCCCATGTCCTTCTCCCAACAGGGGTCTAATATAAGCAATGCCTGTATCCCAAGTCATTCTCCGACCACGTGTCTAATATAAACAATGCCTGTAACCCTTGACCTTCTCCCACCACAGGTCTAATATAAGCAATGACTGTATCCCATTTCCTTCTCATAATGGGTCTCAGATAAGCAATGCCTGTATCCCTTGTCCATTTCTGAACACAGGTCTAATATAAGAAATGCCTATATCCCATGTCCATCTCCTTCAGACCAAGGTTCTAATATAAGCAATGCCGGTATCCCATGTCCTTCTCAGACCACCGGTCTTCTATAAGCAATTCCTGTGTCCCAGTCTTTCTCCCACCACAGGTCTAATATGAGCAATACCTATATCCCATGTCCTTCTCTGACCGAGGGTCTGATATATTCAGTGCCTCTACCCCTGTCCTTTTTGGTCTGAGCATGGGACTAACGTAAGCAAAGCCTGTATCCCATGTCCTTCTCCCACCAAGGGTCTAATATAAGCAGTGCTTCTACCCCATGACCTTCTCCGTCCAACCATGGAACTAATTTAAGCAATTCCTGTATCCCATGTCCTTCTCCCAATAAGGGTCTAATTTAAACAATGCCTGTATCCCATGTCCTTCTCCCACCACGAGTCTAATATAAGCAATGCCTGTATCCCGTGTCCTTCTGCGACCAAGGGTCTGATATAAGCAATGATTGTATCCCATGTCCTTCTTTCATTACGGGTCTACTATAAGTAATGCCTTTTTCCCATGTCCTTCTCTCACCACTGCTCTTATATAGGCAATGCCACTATCACTTGTCCTTCACCTACTGCGGGTCTAATATAATCAAAGCATCTATCCCATGTCCTCCGACCAAGGGTCTACTATAAACAATGCCTGTATCCCATGTCCTTTTCCCACCGAGTGTCTATTATAAACAATGCCTGCATCCCATGTCCTTCTCCCACCATGGGTCTAATATAAACAATGCCTGTATCACAGGTCCTTCTCCAACCACGGGTCTTCTGTAAGCAATGCCTTTATCCCATATCCTTTTCCCACCTCGGGCCTGATATAAGCAATGCCATTATCCCATGTCCTTCTCTGACCGTGGGTCTAATGTAAGCAATGCCTCTATCCCATGTCCATTTACCTCTGACCACAAGTCTAATATAAGCAATGCCTCTATCCCATGTCCTTCTCCCACCAGGGGTCTAATATAAGCAATAATTGAATCACATGTCCTTCTCTGACCACCAGTCTACTATAAGCAATTCCTGTATCCCATGTCTTTCTCCCACCAGGGGTCTAATATGAGCAATACCTCTCTTACATATCCTTCTCCAACAGCGGGTCTAATATACCCAATGCCTCTGCTCCATGTCCTTCTCGGTCCTACAACGTGACTAATGTAAGCAAAGCCTGTATCCCATTTCCTTCCCCCACCATGGGTCTAATATAAGCAATGCCTGTATCCCATTTCCTTCACCCATCACGGGTCTAATATATGCAACACCTGTATCCCATGTCCTTCTCCCACCGAGGTTCTAGTATAAGCAATGCCTGTATCCCATGACCTTCTCCCACCACATGTCTACACTAAGCAATGCCTGTATCCCATGTCCTTCTCTCACCACTGCTGTTATATAGGCAATGCCTCTATCACATGTCCTTCACCTACTGCAGGTCTAATATAATCAATGCATCTATCCCATGTCCTTCTCCAACCAAGGTTCTACTATAAACAATGCCTGTATCCCATGTCCTTCTCCCACCAAGGGTCTACTTTAAACAATGCCTGTATCCCATGTAATTTTCCCACCACCAGTCTAATATAAGCAATGCCTGTTTCCCATGTCCTTTTCCTACCGCAGGTTTAATATAAGCAATACCTCTATCCCATGTCCTTCTCCCTCCGACCACAGGACTAATATAATCAATGCATGTATCCCATGTCCTTCTCACACCACGGGTCTAATATTAGAAATACCTTTATCCCATGTCCTTCCCCGACCACAGGTCTACTATAAGAAATGCCTGTATCCCATGTCCTTCTCTCACCACTGCTCTTGTATAGGCAATGCCTCTATCACATGTCCTTCACCTACTGCAAGTCTAATATAATCAATGCATCTATCCCATATCCTACTCCCACCTCCAGTCTAATATAAGCAATGCCATTATCGTATGTCCTTCTCTGACCATGGGTCTAATATAAGCAAGCCTCTATCCCATGTCCATTTACCTCTGACCACATGTCTAATATAAGCAATGCCTGTATCCCATGTCCTTCTCCCACCAGGGGTCTAATATAAGCAATACTTGAATCCCATGTCCTTCTCTGACCACCAGTCTACTATAAGCAATTCCTGTGTCCCATGTCTTTCTCCCACCACGGGTGTAATATAAGCAATACCTCTATCCCATGTCCTTCTCTGACCGAGGGTCTTATATACACAATGCCTCTGCTCCATATCCTTCTCGGTCCTACCACGTGACTAATGTAAGGAACTCCTGTATCCCATGTCCTTCCCCCTCAATGGGTCTAATATAAGCAATGCCTGTATCCCATTTCCTTAACCCATGATGGGTCTAATATAAGCAATGCCTGTATCCCATTTCCTTCTCCCACAGAGCTTCTAATATAAGCAATGCCAGTATCCCATGTCCTTCTCCGACCATGGGTCTACAATAAGCAATGCCTGTATCCCATGTCCTTCTCTCACCACTGCTCTTATATAGGCTTTGCCTGTATCCCAAGTCCTTCACCTACTGCGGGTCTGATATAATCATTACATCTATCCCATGTCCTTCTCCGACAAGTGACTACTATAAACAATGCCTGCATCCCATGTCCTTCTCCCACCACGGGTCTAATATAAGCAATGCCTGTATCCCATGTCCTTCTCCCACCATCGGTCTAATATAAGCAATGCCTCTGTCCCATTTCCTTCTCCGACCACAGGTCTACACTAAGCAATGCCTGTATCCCATGCCCTTCACCGACCACAGTTCTACTATAAGAAATGCCTGTATCACTTGTCCTTCTCTCACCACTGCTCTTGTATAGGCAATGCCTCTATCACATGTCCTTCACCTACTGCCAGTCTAATATAATCAATGCATCTATCCTATATAATACTCCCACCTCCAGTCTAATATAAGCAATGCCATTATCGCATTTCCTTCTCTGACCATGGGTCTAATATAAGCAAGCCTCTATCCCATGTCCATTTACCTCTGACCACATGTCTAATATAAGCAATGCCTGTATCCCATGTCCTTCTCCCACCAGGGGTCTTATATAAGCAATACTTGAATCCCATGTCCTTCTCTGACCACCAGTCTACTATAAGCAATTCCTGTGTCCCATGTCTTTCTCCCACCACGGGTGTAATATAAGAAATACCTCTATCCCATGTCCTTCTCTGACCGCGGGTCTTATATACACAATGCCTCTGCCCCATATCCTTCTCGGTCCTACCACGTGCCTAATGTAAGGAACTCCTGTATCCCATGTCCTTCCCCCTCAATGGGTCTAGTATAATCAATGCCAGTATCCCATTTCCTTAACCCATGATGAGTCTAATATAAGCAATGCCTGTATCCCATTTCCTTCTCCCACAGAGGTTCTAATATAAGGAATGCCAGTATCCCATGTCCTTGTCCGACCATGGGTCTACAATAAGCAATGCCTGTATCCCATGTCCTTCTCTCACCACTGCTCTTATATAGGCATTGCCTGTATCCCAAGTCCTTCACCTACTGCGGGTCTGATATAATCAATGCATCTATCCCATTTCCTTCTCCGACAAGGGACTACTATAAACAATGCCTGTATCCCATGTCCTTCTCCCACCAACGGTCTAATTTAAACAATGCCTGTATCCCATGTCCTTCTCCCACCACGGGTCTAATATAAGCAATGCCTGTATCCCATGTCCTTCTCCCACCACGGGTCTAATATAAGCAATGCCTCTGTCCCATTTCCTTCTCCGACCACAGGTCTACACTAAGCAATGCCTGTATCCCATGTCCTTCTCTCACCACTGCTATTATAAAGGCAATGCCTCTATCACATGTTCTTCACCTACTGCAGGTCTAATATAATCAATGAATCTATCCCATGTCCTTCTCCGACCAAGGGTCTACTATAAACAATGCCTGTATCCCA
>LR754215.1:13854-79138 GCA_902729485.2 Mus minutoides | reverse complement strand
TCTAGGACTTGATGTAGTGGGTGAGTTTGGGTCTGGTGATGCCAAGTATCCTTGGGTTCTGTTGCTTCTGTTCTTACGCTTGCCTCCTGCCATCTCTTCCTGAGGGGACCTGGCGATGGTGCAGACCAGAAAGGACCCACTGTTCTGTGGGCAACTGCTGACCCACTGCTCCTAGAACCACCACTGCACTCCACTCACGCTTAACTCCGATGCGATCTTAAAGTCCTGGGGTATGCGAAGCACAGGGCAGGCCCTAGGTGCGACCACTGGGTTCAGAGGAGAGATGGCGGAGTGGGTGGTGCTCTGGTTGGGACAGGCCCAGCCTCCGGTGGGGCAGAATTCTCAGATCCTGCCCCTGCAGGCAACTGCTGGCCCACTGCTCGCCAAACCTCCGCTGAACTCCACTCACGCGTAACCCCGATGCGATCTTAAAGTCCTGGGGTATGCGAAGCACAGGGCAGGCCCTAGGTGTGACCGCTGGGTTCAGAGGAGAGATGTCGGAGTGGGTGGTGCTCTCAGTAATTTCTTATCTCTTAAACTTCTCAAGACAAACAAAGGGATAAATAAATAATAAAATAATCTCCATCACAAACCTCCAGAACTAAGAAGACAATATGAATAACTTGTTCAATAATATCTAATCTACTTTGTTTTTGTTAATGTATAATTTATAGAAAACAAATGTAATGGCACAAAAGTTCATAGGAACCAACCCATCTAGATTTTAGATCTAATTCTCATTATATATAACTGTATCACTAAAATTTCTACAATGGGGTAGATACAAACCATGTCTATTTCTTTTTTCTAATATCCCAATGACAAAATGATTAATGATTCCACTAAAGTTTATTGTGGGAAAACAATAATTTACCTACATGGGTGTGAGTTCTTCCTATAAACGCCATGCTGAAAAGTCTTTACCCACAAGGGCTGATAACAACCCTTGTCTTTCCAGGCCTATATACTCGAGCCAGGTGCTTGTCAAACTTCCTAATTCTGTGACCCTTTAAGATTTCCTCATGTTGTGCTTATTCCAACAGAATGTTTTTGTTATTATTCAATACCTGTAGTTTTGCTACTATTATAAATTATAATATAATTATCTGTGTTTTCTGATGTTCTTAGGTAACCCTGAGAAAAGTGTTATACAGACTAGCAGGGATTGAAACCCACAGGTTGAGGAACACTGCTCTAAACTCTTCCAAAAGTCATGTGAAATTAATATAGCATTGCATACAACAGTGGGAAAGAAAGGCTTCATACTCATGTAAGGGTCTTGGCAGACTTTCCTCAAGCAATGAGGATATGTAGAGTCATCAAACCGAGCTATGGTATTCTTTTTACAAGGAGGCATAGCTGCACTTCCCAAGATGATGGTTACTTATTTTGAGAATATTCACACATAATAATTATCTGCTTTTAATGATCACACTAAATTACCTATGTGTTTCTCTTATAGAAATAAAAAGTGATTAATAGATTACTACAATGTTATAATAGAAATATACATGTATCATACCTAATGTTAAGCTTGCAAAGCTACATGATATTAGATGTATTGTGGAATGATACATCTAAAGGTGTCCTTCACTACTCCTTTGTACTAGAAACTTCTACTAGATCTCCCTGAAAAGACAAACATATGTCTTGCTTATTAAACTTTGATAGGCTGTTGATTTTTCTTGACAATTAGAGAGTATGAAGTTTGTTTGTTTGTTTGTTTGTTTGTTTGTTTTTGAGACAGGGATTCTCTATGTAGCCCTGGCTGTTCTGGAACTCACTCTGTAGACCAGGCTAGCCTCAAACTCAGAAATCCGCCTGCCTCTGCCTCCTAAGTGTTGGGATTAAAGGTATGAGCCACCATACCTAGCTGAACATGAAGGTTTTATTCCCCTGATTTTGGTGGCTATGGCTCTTGCATTGTCATTTATGTTCTGGAACTCATTGAGGAGAGACTGTGTTATGTTACCAATTTCTTCTCATAATCCTTAGTGTTTTTGTATATGTTTCTCAAGTCCAATGTCTAGGCTATATATAACACTGTCAGATTTGCATCAATTTTGAGGCCTGAAAGGATAACCAAAGGTCTCCTTGAAATTTTCATAATAGCACACAGCATGGTAGGCCTATTTTGAGACATATATGTAGGAATTAAAGGGGGCTGTTGGGTAAGAGGGGAAGGGAAGATAGCCCATTTCAGGCCAGAGTTCATTATATGCTCTGAGCAGGCTGAACAGGCTTTCCACTCAGCCCCGGGGTGGGCATCTAAGCCACTGACCCCACTCGACAGGGGTGGACAAGGGGCAGCCCCTGATCAGGGGTCTCAAAGCAACACCCTGTAGCCCTAGGGTTATGGGAGAGAGGACATAGGGAGAGAGGTCCCCACACAGGTGAGAGTCTATGCAGCAGGCCTTGATGAACAGAGACAGTCTATGGTTTTAGAGGTTTAGTATAGAAAGGCAGTGGGTGGGGGGGAGAAGGTATAAAGAGAGAGAGTCTATTCATGGCCAAGAGGAAAGAAGGGGGAAAAGGAGATAGACTAGAAAGGCTAAAGAGTATGAAAAGGAGAAAGGAAGAGAGTGAGAGGAGAGAGCAGAGGAATATGGGGAGTAATAAAAGTAAGAGAGGAGAGCAAGAGAGCAAGAACAAGAGAGAGAGGTGGGGCCAAACAGCCCCTCTTATGGTGTGCTGTTGCTAGGTAACTGGGGAGGGGTTTAGCCTGAAGGTCAGAAGCTTGGGACATTGCCTATGTGACTACTAGCCACTCTTCTCCTATTTGGGCTGTGGGGGCGGTAACTTCAATAGAAGCCAGGGTTCCAGGAGACTTGAGAGAACTCCTCCCATCCCATGTAAGAGAATTATCACCACCGGGACCCGGGGTTCAACATCTAGCCTCAACTGGAACACAGACGGTCTGTGTATAGCTCAATGTCCCACACTTGTACATGGAAGGCCTTATCTATAGTATAATCTCAAAACCATATCAACTAACAAAATGATTTCCTTGAATTATGGATTATCTGCTTGTCCACAGCTATTCTGGTAGTTCACCCAGTACTCCAATTGGATATGAAACCATGGCCATATGCTTCACCTAATAGCAATTGCACTTAAATGGCGTTCACGGAAAGGAAAATAATAATGACACAAATGTCAACAGAGTAAGAGAGGATTACCTGAAGGTTATTAGAGCCACTAACTTCAAATAAAAGTTCATGCTTTGATCAAACCAGATTTGGGTTTTTCTTTCTAAGTTTATATTTGAACTGTAATATGGCATTGATTTCTTAGATCTCCTGGGAACCATCAAGAGAAAGAGATATAACAGTGAGAATTGGATGGCAACTGAAAGCTATAGTCTCTGCACGGAACACTCAAAGTTGGTTCTGAAGGAATTGGTCTATGAGCAAGTAGTGTCTGTGTCCTAGAAGAGAAAGTGACTTCTGGGACTCAAAAAAAAGGAATTCACACAAACAAATGACAGTATATTTCCAGTAAGAGAAATGTAAGGAACAAGAGATCAGGGTGGGGGTAAGACACTGAAGGATAAGGAGAGAGGAAGGTAAGAAGAGAGAGAGAGAGAGAGAGAGAGAGAGAGAGAGAGAGAGAGAGAGAGAGAGATATTATCCTGAGAGCTCAAGAGTAAGACTAGTGGTCCGCATCTGACTCCATGAACTGCAAAAAAACGAATGTCATGATATAGAAAAGCACACTACCTTAACATCCAATCATAGACATGAGCTTCTAAGCCAATGATCAATATAATGAAGTAAAATTAAATCTAACACAGATTATGAATTCATCTTGCAGTTACTTGGAAGAGCAATACTAATAAAAAATAATTTTTGTCACTAGTGTCTAACTTTCCTTAAGAATTCTTGGCAAACACTACAGTTTGTGTGTGTGTGTGTGTGTGTGTGTGTGTGTGTGTGTGTGTGTGTGTGTGTATGTATGTGTGTGTGTGTGTTAATGTCTTGGGTATGTCTTGTGCATATGTGCTAAATGTTTCTTCAGGGAAGCAAGTATGTCCATGTTGCATCAAATTTATATTCTAGTGTCCTATTCCACTTTAAAAATATTTCTATTCCAATTGGAAACTTATCTATTGAAAGTTAAAATACACTGCAGTGATTGCTAATATGAGCGCCTAGACTTTGTGCTATCTTGCGCTCTGTATTTAGTTGTATACATTGACACAGACCAGGAACATCTGGAGCCAAATCAGGAGAATGTTGAAAGCCATGTTTACATAGAAAGGTTTTGTGTTCTTAATTTTTAGACTTAGATACTAATAGTTGTGGCTGGATCCTGTTTCATTCACTAGATCATGTCTTTAGAATATATACACTAAAATAATTAAATTTACTCACAATCATTTAAAAGTGACTTCACTTGAAAATAATCACTATTAATATACTTATTTTATCTTAAAAGGTGCTTTCTTCTAAGAAGTAATAAATAGAATTACATAGAATTTTTTTTCTTATAGCTTACTAGAATTAATTGCACCTTTAAAAAAATGTGGTCAATATTTCATGTGTAATGAAACACATGGAAATAATTCATTCTTTTAATCCTGGATACAAATACTCACTAGGCACAACCAGAATATTTACCAAAGGAATATGAATATATGTATGTAGAAGAGTGCTGATGCATAAAGCTATGTTAATATTTTTGTAACATAATTCATTAGTTATGGTCCTATGCACACACATTTTAAATATAAGATCTTTTTATGCAACAAATAGAATAAACATATAAAGAAACAATCAGATTGCAACAAGTCAATGCAAATGTCCAGATGTGCTATTTAATATTCATAACATATATTTTAAATAAGTTGTTGGTGTAATAAGACATTTACAGATATAAGTCCTTTTGTTGATGCAATTTGTTTGCATGATGTTCTTTTGGTTTGACAATGCTAAGAGATTTTTGTGGCTGTTTTTAATTAGGATAGAAATGTTCCTAGGAAATAATAGAATCTTGTGGATAAGTATTCTTTTTGGTATATAGAAACAGACCTGAAGGATGTCTGAATAAGTTATTATCAACAGTTTATGGACTCAAAATTTCATTGTGAATGCTTTAATAAGAAATATATCAAATTTTATCAATGGGCATATTTTATGAAATTTATGCACATATTTTCTCAAATTCTAAAGTATATATAATAGAGTTAAGAATTTGACCTTGTTTTGGAATATGCAGAAAATTATATCTGAAAGGAGAACCAAGTTTGTAATAATGAAGAGAAAAAAGACTCATGTTTCTTCGATGACATTATATTTCTGTAAAATCTACTAATTTTTTTATATTATGTTTTCAAGCTACATAGGCTTTCAAACTTCCAAGATTTTGGATTAAAATGATGGAAATGGAATCATCAGTTAATGGGAGACAGAACTGGACATCTCGTCACTGAATAAGTCTTTCAGTTTCAGCATTGGACTATATCTAATAAAGTTATCAGCCAGTGGAATCTCATGGGAACCCTAAAATATTCTCAATGTTATTGGTTTCTCTCCACAAATGGATGGTAAGGTCAAATTGCTGAAGACAACACCTACACAGCTCATTAAACTTGGAGAAATCACTATTAAAATAAAACTCAACTAGAATCATAATTCATTTACAGATACATTTAAATATATATTTGATATAATAATATAATTTATATGAAGTTTTCTTAAACTTCATACAATCATGCTTGTTCTATTCACTGATTTTGTATATACTAGTTAAGGCAAATCTGCAAACTCATGAACAACTTTCATACTGGGTGGACTTTGTCCTTCAAAATCTGTACTTCTAAATCTGTGACCCTGAGGTCCTTACTCTACATGCGCTGTTACAAATCATCTGGGAAACTTTCCAAGAATATTGACTCACGGCCAGGAAGCTGAGAACATGTTGGAGGACCTCAGAATGTCAATGAAGGTCAGGAAATATCAAATAAAAAACACTCTAAATTCAAACCCCAAAGCCAATATAACAACTACACTTGCACACTATCAATGTGAGAAACCCTATGTTGTATCAGTACTATTCTCCTTCATTAATTGTTTCTCACAATGTTTGTAGTTAAGTACATGAGTTGTTACTGAAATTGAAATACATGGGCAATAATATTATAGTTAGAAAAAAAATCTTGCCTATACAGCAGTATGTTTGTTAATCTTGGTTGTCAACTTGACTGCAATTGAAGTTATGTAAAACAAAGAATCTGGTCACTCTTATGGATATTATCTATGAGGTTATTTGAAGTAGGTTGACCTGCCACAAATCTGGGTGAAACTTTCTTATGACAGGTTAGATTAAAGCAAACTTACTAAAGAAATTTGCTGTTTTGCCTGCTCCCCTTCATTCTCACTAACACTCCCATTTATTCTGTTGCTGAAATTCTCATTTACCAATACTACAACAATTTTCATGGTATTAAAATATAAGCTGAAGCCCAAAAACTCTCTAGGAATGCTCCAGTACTTCAGGGTTTTATTGGAACTCTTATTTATTTATTTATTTATTTATCTATTTATTTATCTATTTATTTATTTATTTATTTTTTACTTATTTATTTATATCTCAAGTGCTGTCCCCTGTCTCAGTCTCCCTCGCACAGAGTCCATGCTCCCATATCTCTTCGCTTCTCTTCTGAGAGGGTTGTCCCTAACTGGATATCTTCCAACCCTGACACATCAAGTTTTTGAGTGGTAAAGCACTTCTTCCACCATGGTCAGATAAGATAGTCCTCTGTGCCTGGATCCTTGGTCCAGCCTCTGTATAGTCTTTGGTTGGAGGATCATTCTTTGAGAGGCACCAAGCATCCAGATTAGTTGACATTGTTGGTCCTCATGTGGAGCGTTTGGTCTCCTTCAGGGCCTTCAGATCTTTCATAATGGTCCTCAATCTCCATCCAAGTTTTGGATATGGGTATCTGCATCTGTCTCAGTTCTCAGAGGACATACAGTATGCTAGACAACTGTCTGCAAGCATATCAAATTATCATTAATAGTGTCATGAAATGGTGCTTACCCATGGGAAGGGTCTCAATTTGGACCAATTACTGGTGGCCCATTCTTTCTGTATCTGATCCATCTTTGTCCCTTATTTGGTTTTAGACAGAACAAATTTATGGTTGAAAATTTTCTTTTCAACTGTTTTGTGAGTAAGTCGGTGTCATTATCCCTCCACTCGGTGAGCCCTGCCTGGCCTCTTCTGGTTTAAGTTCCCCATTGCTGGTCATCTCAGTTAATGTCACTCACATTGTACCCTGAGTGAGTCCCCCATCCCAAATCTCTGGTGCTTTCAAGAAATTCCCTTCATGAAACTCCCTCCCTGAAGCTACAGATTTCCATTAATTCTTTTGTTCCTCTAGCCCTTCTTGTCTCACCCCATTCCTGATCCTGATCCTGCCCTCTCCCCCATTTTCCTCACCATCCCCTCTAGCACCCAAGCCCCTTCCTCCCTCTGCCCTCTATGGCTATTTTATTATTCCTTTTAAGTGAAATTTAAACATCCTTGCTTGGGTTTTCCTTCATTGTTTCTATGGGGTATATTATGGGCATCTTGTGATTTATGGTTAATATCCACTTAACCGTGATTGCATACCATGCATGTTTTTGATGTTTTCTAGTTACACCCATTGGCATGCAAACTTCATGGTGTCCTTGTTTTTGATAGCTGAATGGTATTAAATTATATAAATTAATTATGTTTATTTCTATCTCCTTTTCAGTTGAAGGTCATTTTGGCTGCATCCTGTTTCAGGCTATTATATGTCAGGCTGCTATGAGCATAATGGAACATGTGTCTTTGTGAAATGTTGAAGCATATTTTGGGAATATACCCATGAGTGGTATAGTGGGGTCTTCAGATAGAATTATTTCCAATATTTCGAGAAACTGCCAGACTGATTTCGAGAGTGATTGTACCAATTTTGAATCCCATGAATAATGGAAGAGTGTTCCCCCTTTCTCCACATCCATGCCAGCATGTGCTGTCAATTGAGTCATTAGCATTAGCCATTCTGATTGGTGTAAAATGGAATCTTAAGGTAGTTTTTATTTACATTTCCCTGAAAGACTAAGGGTGCTGAACATTTCTTTATGTGCTTCTAGATATTTTGAGATTTCTTTTCTAAGAATTGTCTATTTAGCTCTGTACCACATAGGAAAGAGAACTGGAACTTCAGACAGAAGCATTTCCAAGAGAATACAAGAAATGGAAGAGAGAATCTCAGGCAAAAAAGGTACCATAGAAGAAACTGATACATCAGTCAGAAAAAGAAAATACCATGTGTAAAAGTTTCTAACCAAAACATCCAGGAAATTTCAGTCACTATAATAAGACCAAACCTAAGAATAATAGGAATGAAAAGGAGTAAATAATCTCATTTCAAAGGGGCAGAAAATTGTAGCTTCCAGAGTTCAGACCTGGTGTCCCTTGAGGGCATGGTGCAAGAAGCCACATACAGAGTGGTTCTCCAGCCAAAACTAGTTTCCATTGTCTTGCTAAACCACACCTGAACTACTCCTGAATCCAGCTGCCCCATTTGCTGTGCCCCGCCCAGGACTTGCTTCCTGCCAAGACATCCCACAGTGCTTCAGACTTCACACACCCTATTCCAGGGGCCTGCTCAGAACTGACTGTGGGCGGGGCCTTCCCTCTTAAAACCAAGGAAGAATCCTAATTAAAATGAGACACTTTGAATGGAGTGATTCCTTTTTGAGTCCATTTCTTCTCCCTCCCTAGTCTTGTTCCAGCCCCAGTCTGTCTTCCAGGGAACCCAGTCTGATTATGGGAGGACCACAGACAGTCCGGACCCCAACAGAAAATATCTTCAACCAAATCCTACAGATAAATTTCTCTATCTTAAAGAAAGAGATGACTATATACGTACAAGGAGCTTACAGAGGAAAGGAAGTAGAAAATGATTTAAATACAAATATACATGAGAAAATCCTGCAAACAACATTTATAGTACTGAAAACAACCTAAGACTTGATAAATTAGATCACATAATACTAAAAGATAGTTTTTAGATCAACAAAATTAATCCCCCCAAATAAAGCAACAATGTACAGAAAGACTTTGACAACTGTGTTAAATAGAAAAATGTTAATATTTATAATATATAAATAACTTAGAATTAAATAACAATAAGCCCAGACTTCCAAACCAGTATTGGACTAATGATCTGTATAGATAGACCTAAGAGAAGAAGCCCAGCACACAGTGCACACATCAAAACATGACAGATAACTGTTATCATCAAGCAAATGCTGTATCTGCCTTAGATGAGGGAACACCAGTCATATATTCCTGTCACAGTAAACTATGAGACAATTTATTATAGCACAAAGGCTCACTAACTAGTTAAGCCACAAGAATAGAAATGTTTAAAATCTTGGTGTTTCAAAACTAAAATTTAATTCATGGCAGAGGATTGTTTATGAAAACTTTCTTTTTTTTTTTTTTTTTTTTTTTTTTTTTCAAGACAGGGTTTCTCTGTATAGCCCTGGCTGTCCTGGAACTCACTTTGTAGACCAGGCTGACCTGGAACTCAGAAATCCACCTGCTTCTGCCTCCCAATTGCTGGGATTAAAGGCATGCACCACCACCTCCGGCCATGAAAACTTTTGTTATGTATTTTGGTGTATGGAAAAAAAAAAAAAAAAAGCTTTTCTAAAGCTAAGTGGCTGCTTTATTTGTTTTCTGTCACACTTTGTAAATGGCCTTTAAAAGTCAGTAGCTGTTACTCAAGAATAATGAGGTATATTATTTTCTCAGTGCATATGCAAATCTCCAATTAACACTAATGGGATTTATGGCAGTGAACTAAAGGGACATCTACTTCAGTGTTTTAAAAGAAAGAATCTTTATTTTTTGATACCTACTTTTTACCATCTAAGTGCAGACTGGCATAAATAAACAAATTAGTATTAAGCATCAATTTGATTCTTCCATTTATGATGACATTCTGAAATACTGTCACTAAAAGGTAATGCATTTAAGTCTAAGATACCACATTAGGCAAGACTTAAAAATCTACTTGCATATCCCTCCTCTGACATTAATTCCAGAATTATAAAGAATAAATACCAATCTCTCAAAAAAAAAAAAGATAGATTCTCAAATATGTATGGCAAAACAGTACTTTAAAAGAAATCTTCATAACAGTGCAGAGCTTAGAGCTCTATAATCTCTCTAAGAAACAGGTATATACATCACAGTTACATGGATTTCCTTCTTAGGTTCTGAAAATTGTAATGTGTTCATTTAATCGTCCAAAAGACAATTATTACCTAAAATATGAGGTATACTTTTAAAATATATTTTAGTTAGTTAGTTAGTTAGTTAGTTAGTTAGTTAGTTAGTTAGTTAGATAGTTAGATAGTTAGTTAGTTAGTTATGTTTTATTTTTGTGACTTGAGAACTAGGCTGACGCTATGAGGAACATCTAAAGGATGACAGAAAACTGAGAGGGGTCAATTCTTTCCTTCACCATGTGGGTACCATGAATTAAAATCTGATGGTGAGGCTTGGCATCAAAGACGCTTATCCAGAGAATCATACCAATGGACTTTAAAGAGCATTATATAGTCTAAAAGACATATAATAGTATAATTAAGAAGTTTTATAAATATAAAATTTTCAATATGGCATGAGCTTAAAAATGTGTGTTGGGTTCTTTATGATAATTATGTAATGAGAGCAATATTACATTTTATTCTAAGGTATAAATGCATAGAAAAAATGTGTAAAGGTGCTCAAGTCCCATTTATTAGAGTTAACTCAAAAAGAAAAGAAGATTGAGCCGGACATGGTGGTGCACGCCTTTAATCCCAGCACTCAGGAGGCAGAGGCAGGCAGATTTCTGAGTTCGAGGCCAGCCTGGTCTACAGAATGAGTTCCAGGCCAGCCAGGGCTATACAGAGAAACCCTGTCTTTGAAAAACCAAAATAATAATAATAATAATAATAATATAGAAAATAAATGAAAATAAAGAGTTGATACAACCAAAACTTACTCTCTGACTCCCTAAACTAATGCTAAAGCAAGCGTTTCTGAGAAACTGTTACCCATAGCACATATAATAAGTATATATCTTAAAACAGAACAACAACAACAAAAATCTTCTGGATCTGTAATTTTCCTTAAAAACAAGCACCCTAGCTTATTAAGTAGAATGTTCTTACGAAACATCAACTCACCTGGGATGCAATGATGTCTTAACAAAGGGATAAAATTCTATTCTAAGGTAAGGAAAGTTGACATTTTAAGATTCTAGAAGGAGAGGCCCTTGGTCCTGTAAAGGCTCTATGCCCCAGTGTAGGAGAATGCCAAGGCCAGGAAGCATGAGTGGGTAGGTTGGTGTGCAGTTGGAGGGGGAGGGGATAGGGGCTTTTTAGAGGGGAAAACAGGAAAGGGGATAATGTTTGAAATCTAAATAAAGAAAATGTCTAATAAAAAAGTCTAAAGTACTTAAATGAGAGAGAGGTTTTATTTTTCATGCCTACTGAATGTTTATGGAAAATGTATTGACTTCATTGTGACTGTGACTGGAAGAATGCCCAGAACACAGTAGGTACAATATAAACCTATTTCCATGAATATATTAATTAAACTACTTTTCAGAAAGCCAATTTTCTGCATCAAAATGTATGTAATCTCTGTTTGACCTTATTGTTCAATACCAGTTATTAACAATAAGGCAGCCACCTGGCTTTATGAGATGAATTGATGACTGGATATGAAAAATTAAGAGTACAATGATTTAATATGCTAAATAGCATTTGGTGGGATAATTTATTCTGATAACAATTGCTGTGAACAATAATTAGCTTTGAAAAAATATATTTGTAATTATATATTTCTATATATTAATTTATTAATTTATCCTTAGAAACTAACATATTATCATGCCAATGGATATATTCTTAAAAGTCAGAAAAGAAAGGACTCTTTTAAATTATCAACATTATTTCTGTACTGTTTTAATTGAAGTATGAAGAATGTTTATTCCAGCATATATGTTTTATAAAATGAAAGGAGTGATTTTATATTTGTGTAAGTTGATGAGTGTTTCTTTGTTAGTGTGCTACTTTACATTAATATTTCCGATAAAATATCAATTTGTCATTTGAAATGTGAGTCAGCTATGTAGTTCAGCGAAATATAGGAGTGTGTACTGGTGCATTATTAAATTTACTTTAAGTCTAAATGTATTGGTTTGATTAGAAATATTATTAAATCTTACCTCATTGTCCTTTTAACATCATAGAAGAAAAACCTAGGTCTGTCTCTGCAAACACTACAGTGTTTTATCTCTCTAAACAGAGTATCAACAAGGTACATTGGATTGTATTTTAATTTTTGAATTTGTCCTTAGCTGTTTAATTCTGTGCATGGCTTGATACTTTATCAAGTTCATCATATTATGTTGCCCTTCAAAGAATATGATGATATTATACAGAGCTCATTTCAAATGGTTAAAATTCTCTCTGGTAATTAAAATATAGGGACACTGAAAACTTTTGTACATCTAAGATCCTTATTAGAATTTAAATTCACTTATATACAAATTCTCTCTCTCTCTCTCTCTCTCTCTATATATATATATATATATATATATATATATATATATATATGTGTGTGTGTGTGTGTGTGTGTGTGTGTATATATATATATATATATATATATATATATATATATATATACAAGTTTTATAATATATGCATATATTTATATTAAACAAAACATTCAATTTTTATTACTTTAATCTGTTTAAGAATCTTGCCTGTAGGCATAATATTATTATTCTATGTGTAAAGGTTATTTTTCTGTTATCTCAATGCTGATTTCTCTGCCCTTGTATCTTCTTTTCGTCTAAAAATGGCTTTGCTATGTTTATTCCTAGAAGTTCCTGCCTCAAATTTGTACAGACATTGCTCCTCATCCAGTCCTTGCCTTGATAATAAAAGCCAACAAGGCAACACAGAGAAATAAAGTGAACCTTCTGATTTTAGGAGGGGTGGAAAAAAGAGACAGGAAGTGAAGGCGAGAGCCATAAGTAAAAGTAGAGAGAAAAATCAGGAGAAGAGAGCTGAATCAAGAAAGAACAAAAAATGCAAATAAGATGGGAATATTGCCTGTGAAGAAAGCTGACCAGCTTGGAGATATAGAATGGAATAATAACTGCTCAGAATTAGACTGAAGGCAATTTTAATAAATCTAGTCTCTCTGTGTGGTTATTAGAAAATTAGTTGGTGCAGGAATAACTGCCAATGTTTGAATTTATGAATCTATGTTAATATAATAATAATTCAACATTTGTCTACATGGATGTCTGTGACCTACATTCATGTCTGATGCCTGCTGAAGCTGGAATAGGTTGTTGAATCTTGAGGAAACAGAGATACAAAATGTTGTAAGTTGTTGAAAAAGCTCAGAGTTGAATCTGAGTGTTTTGGAAGAACAACCACTGGAAGCTTCTGGAAGACAGCACTGTTGTTTCCAGGCCTACATGTACATCAGTATGTGAACTGAGACCCTATTAAGTTGGATGGCCTGGTACATGGAATCCTTCAACTTTTAACTTGTCCAATGTTGCGATTTCAGATCTGTACTACCAAACTCAGCTTATGCTAAATTTATCATAATGATCTCTTTTATTTCAACATTATAAGAAGTATTCAATAATTATTTATCTTTATAAAGTCATTATTTCCCAATCCTGGTAAAAGTATACAAAATAAAATATTAGAAGAAAGAAATGGAAAATAATCAGAAATGAAAAATAATAAGAAAATAATTTAGTTTTCTTTAAATGATTGCACAGTAATTTCATTGTCTTTAAACAATATGTTGTCCTTTATGTTTATATTTAACTACTGTGTTTGATAATTAATACTATTATGTTAATTCCTTACTTTAAAAAGAAATGAAAGACATATTTATAATTATTAAATGAATTGTCACAAGGCTGTATAGCTACGTACAACAATCCTCAACATTCTACATTAATCGTGATGAGAAGATCAGCATATGATTTTGTAAGTTACCTAGTGGATGCTTAAGGATTTGACTTTGCATTCCATATTTAGCAAATTTTAGGTCCTCAATTTGGAAGACAGTCACACCAATAATAATTTGTTCTGAAGCGTCCAAGTAGTAGTTATCGTGCTGAGTAGCTCCTCATACTGAGCTCATACATATCTTTGGATCCAAGGTATAAAACAAGTTAAGGAGTTTTTGCTTACTTATAGAAAGAATAAGAGTATTGTCTCAGTTACTGTTTTACTGTGGGAGAAAAATATAATAAAAACAAAGGCAATACTTATAAAAGAAAACATTTAATTTGAGGTTTGCTTACAATAGCACTTATGAACATGAAATTGTATACTTCTTTTTTTCCAATTTTTATTAGATATTTTCTTCATTTACATTTAAAATGCTATCCCAAAAGTGCCCTATATCCTCCCCCATCCCCTGCCAGACACCCCTACCCACCCACTCCCACATCTTAGCCCTGGTGTTCTTCTGTACTGGGGCATATAAGGATTGCATGACCAAGGGGCTTCTCTTTCCATGATGGCCAACTAGGCCATCTTCTGCAACATACACAGCTAGAGACATGAGCTCTGTGGGTACTGGTTAGTTCATATTGTTCTTCCACCTATAGGGTTGAAAACTGTATACTTCTTCACTTGGTTATATCTATGATTCTTCCTATTTCTCATTCCATATATGTTACTATTTAATCATTATCTCTTCTAATGAAACTTCCCTTATAAATTCAGAGTTAATATCTCTTGAATTATGCAATGGACACATATACAAAAGTATGATAATATGCCATTTGTAGATTTTTAATTTTTAATATTTTAATTTATCCACAACAAATGGAATATAAAAGTTTTATTATTCTTGCTGTAGAGAATTCAAATATAATATGCATGTATTTTGCTTTAATAAGGTATAATTCCTTTACCTTTCTAGATTTCTTTTTATGTGCATGTGTAAATGTGTTTGTATGCTGTTTGTGTGCCAGCCAATACCCACAGCGGCAGGATGGGGCATCACAAATGCAGGAGCTGGAAATAAAGATTTCTGGAGCCACCTGATTTGGGTACTATTGATCTCAGTTTTACTGATCATCAAGGAGTAGAGTGAAGTGGAGCTGAAATATTTGAAGTCTGTCGAGCTCACCAGCAACATTTGTGTGTGGGTGGGTTTGGGGATAGAGGGGTATTTATTTGAAAAGAATTATCTCTCATCTCCAGCTATGAGCTATTGAAACCAAAGTTACACTTTTACTAGGTATCTAGGTGATTCATAGCTACATTAAACTTTAAACAGCTCAAACTAAATTACTCATCTTTCTACTTCCAGTTTTAGAAATATAAAAATCTTCTAAAAAATCATATCTATTCCATTGCATTAGCAATAATGAACATTTCAAACTAGTTTTAGTCCCTTCTGCTTAACTCTTGCTATGTTACCAAATGTTACAATGCTTAGCTGAAGGAATCAATTATTTTACCCTGTTGGCTAGTAATCCATTGTACACCAGGGATGGATGCTGTAAAGACTTAAATTTTCATGGGATACTTTTACCAATGAGAATAGAGAGGAATCTTAGGAATTTTCACTCATTAACTTGTCCTCCAACCTGAAATAACTACAAAACTAACTACAAAGTTTAACAGACCTGCTCTGAATTGATTGTAATATTTACTTGCTACCCTTCAAGAAATCTGTTCTTTTAGAGTAGTAAAATCTTGAAGCAGTAGGACTTATGAGATCTCCTGGGGCAAAGACCCTTTATACCCCAAATGAGAAGTTCAGGTAGATAGTCAAATTATTTGTTATAACTTGAGTGTTTGAATCTGCAAGAAAATAGCAAATAACTCTATTTCCAATTGAATAAAATAGTTTTTTTATTGCTATGGAATTATCAAACAATTTCCAGCCATATTGTTATATGTACACACTATGGTTTTGTTCATATGTAAACATTTCTCAGTAATTTCTACAACAAAGTATTTCATATAAAATTTGATGTTACAAGTCTGACCAGTTTATTATGGAAAAAGAAAATATTTTTAAAAATATAAAAATCCTGCATTAGTTAATATTAAATGTATTTTCTGTATATTTAAAAGTATGTACATATATCAGAAATTATTACATATCTCAAAAATTTTCATTACATATTTTTATTTTTTGATATGATTAACCCTAATTTTAATTAAAATTTATATGTTATTTTGGTAATTTATATGTTGAAATTTCAGAAAGGTGATAAATATTTATCTATGCTCTTATCTATTTCTATATGACATAGGGACATACAATACTAATAATAGTACATAAAAGTCATTTTTCTTTTATAAATTATATTGTTTTTATAAAAAGAATGTTGGACTACGTGTAAGTCTAATAAATATTTTCTTTTTGTCCAGCAAACTTTTAGATTGCTAAGTAACTCTTTTTGTTTATATTATCTTTTATAGGTATATTTGCTTAGTAATTTTACAATCTATCTTTTAAAAAACTGACAGTGAAAATTTACATCTTGTAAACTACTATATTGATAAAGAATAATGGGAGGAGAGGCCCTTGGTCCTGTGAAGGTTTTATGCCCCAGTATAGGGGAATCCCAGGGCCAGGAAGTTGGAGTGGGTGAGTTGGGGAACAGGGAAAGGGGGGTAAGGAATATGGGATTTATGCAAGTGAAACCAGTAAATGGGATAACATTTGAAATGTAAAAAAAAATTCTAATTTAAAAAAGGAGTATCATTAACAGTGTTAGGGATTGATTTCTGCCCATGGACTGTACCAGAATTTGGGCCAGTCATTGCTCAGCCATTCCTTCAGTATCTGCTCTCTCTTTGTCCCTGAACATCTTGTAGGTAGGCCACATTGTGGCTTGAAGGTTTTGTGGGTAAGTAGCTATACTTATTCCTACACAGGAGGTGATCACTTCAAGTTCAATATCCCTCACTGCTAGAATCATTCCCACAAACTCCCTTGAGCATACCCAAGTCCCAGGTCTCGGACATTTTCTAGGAATAACTTCTTCCTACACTCCTCCAGTTTCTGTACTCTTTTTCAAGCTCTTCCTACACATAATCCTTCCTTCCTTAACCCCAGTGCATCCCTTTCCCACTCAGTTCCCTCACCTTACCAAACTCCAATGATTATTTTGTTTCCCCTTCTAAAAAGGATTCAAGCATCCATTCTTGGACTCTCCATGTTATTTGGCTCACTTGGGTTTGTGTATTGTAGAATGGTTATACTGTACTTTATGTCTAATATCTACTTATATTTAAGTACATACCATGTATGTTTTTTGTGGTCTGGGCTACCTTACTCAGGATGATATTTTCAAGTTCCTTCAATTTGCCCTCACAATCTATCACATCATTATTTTCAGTTGCTCAGTAGTGTCTCATTCCAAAAATGAACCACATATTATTTATCGATTCTTCAGTTGAGAGACAAAAGAAAAAAATTAACAGCAACTTACAGTATAATCCTATATAAGAATTAGTAAAGAAATTCCAGGGGATACATTAATTCCTAATATTCTATCTGCTTAATTGCTTTTCAAAGAAGTTTTCTACATTACTATTTTGAGTTTATAGCATGATACAATATTAAAAATATGTAATGGTAAAGTATAAAAATTTATCTAAAAACATAGCTTTTACATTAATTTCCAGGAGTTACAAATATGCATAAATATTTTCTACATTTCAAACATTTTTTTCTGATAAAATACAAAGGCTATTTCCTGGGGTCTGATCTTATATAAAATATGGAGCTTATTCAACAAATGTAAGTACAAAGTTAGGATAATTACTCTGAAGATGGAAATGTTGAAATGGTAGATCATTTCCTATATTGATTTGACCAAAAAAAAAAGGAAAGACTATCTTTGTATTTTGTGCAACTTGAAAATAAGAAAGAACAATTACTGTTCAATATAATGTTTATAACAAATGGCAGAGGTTTGAAAGAGAACACCCTTTCTTTTCTGCAGACATTCCCATTGGGACTATTGGGATTTGAGCTAATATCCACTTATCAGTGAGTGCATACCATGTGTGTTCTTTTGTGACTAGATTACCTCAGTCAGCAGGATACATTCTACTTCTATCCATTTGATTAAGAATTTCATGAACTCATTCTTTTTAAGAGCTGTACTCCATTGTGTAAATGTACCACACTTTCTATATCCATTCGTCTGTTGAAGGCCATCCAGGTTCATTCCATCTCTGGCTATTATAAACAAGGCTGCTATGAACATACTGGATGGAGCATGTGTCCTTGATGAATGGTGGAACATCTTTTGGATAATATGCCCAGGATTGTTATAGCTGGGTCCTCACATAATCCTACATCCAATATTCTGAGGAGCCTCCAGACTGATTTCCAGAGTGGTTGTACCAACTTGAAACCTACCAGCAATGGAGGAGTGTTCTTCTTTCTCCACATCCTCAACAGTATGTGATCTCATGTGAGTTTTTGATTTTTAGCCTGTCTGACTGGTATGAGATGGAATCTCAGAGTTGTTTTGAATTATATTTCCCTGATGACTAAGGAAGGTCTCATTTGTCTATTGTTGATGTTAAAACATAAACCTTTGGTGTTCTGTTCAGGACAATTTCCCCTGTGCCCATATGTTCAAGGTTTTTCCCCACTTTCTCCTCTATAAGTTTCAGGGTGTCTGGTTTTATGTGGAGTTCCTTGATCCAGTTGGACTTGAGCTTTTTACAAGGAGATAAGAATGTATTGATTTGCATTCTTCTGCATGCTGAATACCAGTTGAACCAGCACTATTTGTTGAAAATGCTGTTTTAGTTCCTTTGTCAGAGAACAAGTGAATAGGTTCATTTCTGGATCTTCAATTCCATTTAATTTATCTGCCTTCCTCTCTCTGTACCAATGCCATCCAGTTTTGTTGTTGTTGTTGTTGTGTTTTTTTGTTTTGTTTTGTTTTGTTTTTAAATCAGGATTGCTCTTTAATACAATTTGAGGTGAAAAATGGTTATTCCCCAAAAGTTCTTTTATAGTTGAGAATAGTTTTCACTATCTTTGATTTTTTGTTACTCCAAATGAATTTGTAAATTGCCATTTCTAACTATGAAAATTGAGTTGGAATTTTATGGAGTTGAATCTGTAGGTTGCTTTCAGCAAGATGGTCATTCTTACTATATTAATTCTTTCCATCCCTGAGCATGGAAGATCTTTCCATCTTTTGAGATCTACTTCATTTCTTTCTTCAGAGACTTGAAGATCTTGTCATACAGATCTTTCACTTGCTTGGCTAAAGTCACACCAAGGTATTTATATTATTTATGACTATTGTGAAGTGTGTCGTTTCCGTAATTTCTTTCTTAGCCTGTTTATCATTTGAGTAGAAGAAGGCTACTAATTTGTTTGAGTAACTTTGCTGACGTTGTTTATCAGGTTTAGAAGTTCTCTGGTGGAATTTTGGGATCACTTAAGTATACTATCATATCATCTGTAAGTAGGGATATTTTGACTCCCTCATTTCCAATTAGTATCCTTTTGAACTCCTTTTGTTTTCTAATTGCTCTGGCTAAGACTTTGAGTACTATATCGAATACCTTTGCTCATGAGAAAATGGATATGCAGAGCAGAGGAAGAAAATGATGCAATTAAACAGAAATTTCTGGAACAGCTGTCTGAAAACACAGGAAGCAATTCTTTATCATAGGTACAAACACTTTAGTATGGATAAAATATTCAGTTAGCCTGGTTTTCTCTCTCAGGACATTTTCAAGGTGACTCGGAGTCTTTCTCTTTCTTTCAGTTAACATAAATGCTCCTTCTCATCAATGATGTGCTAGTGAAAATAATGCTTGCATTTCTTATTTACCTCTGAAGTGGAAATTCTTTAGATTTACACACTTAAAGGCATATTCTCTTAACATTAACAATCCAGCTTAACATGAAATGAAAGGAAAATATTTTATCATATTTTATTAGGCCTCAGAAACATGTCTTTTTATATGAATTGGAAATATCATCGTACTATTCTCAAATTTTTGTGAGGTGATAATTAAAACAATAATAAATCACTTGATCTCTTGCAGATAATAATGTGCTATATGTTTGCCTTTAGATATCTCCCAATGGTCTAGGTACAAAAGATTTGGGACTCAGCTCTTAGAACTATTGTGAAGTATTTGGATATCTGAAAGGAAGTAGCTAGTTGACAATTTATATATTATTATACTTCCAGAAAGCTTCCTTTGAAGGTCTGATAGAACTCTGCACTAAACCCATCTGGTCATGAGCTTTTTTTGGTTGGGAGACTATCGATGACTGCTTCTATTTCTTTAGGGGAAATGGGTCTGTTTAGATTGTTAATCTGATCTTGGCTTAACTTTGGTACCTGATATCTGTCATCCAGGTTTTGTAGCTTTGTTGAGTATAGCCTTTTGTAGTAGGATCTGATGATGTTTTGGATTCCCTCAGGTTCCATTGTTATGTCTCCTTTTTCATTTCTGATTTTGTTAATTAAGATACTGTCCCTGTGCCCTCTAGTGAGTCTGGCTAAGGATTTATCTATCTTGTTGATTTTCTCAAAGAACCAGCTCCTGGTTTGGTTGATTTTTGAATAGTTCTTTTTCTTTCTACTTGGTTGATTTTGGCCCTGAGTTTGATTATTTCCTGCTGTCTACTCCTATTAGGTGAATTTGCTTCCTTTAGTTTTAGAGCTTCTAGGTGTGCTGTCAGGTTACTAGCATATGCTCTCTCTAGTTTCTTTTTGGAGGCACTCAGGGCAATGGGTTTTCCTCTTAGGAATGACTTCATTGTGTCCCATAAGTTTGGGTATGTTGTGGTTTCAGTCTGTCAATTTCTCAGAAAATTGGACATAGTACTACCAGAGTATCCAGCAATACCTCTCCTGGGCATATACCCAGAAGATGGTCCAAATGGTAAAAAGCACATATGCTCCACTATGTTCATAGCAGCCTTATTTATAATAGCCAAAAGCTGGAAAGAACCCAGATGTCCCTCAACAGAGGAATGGATACAGAAAATGTGGTACATTTACATAATGGAGTAGTATTCTGCTATTAAAAATGAATTTATGAAATTCTTGGGCAAATGGATGTATCTGGAGTATATAATCCTTAGTGAGGTAAGCCAATCACAAAAGAAGTCATTGGATATGCACTCACTGATAAATGGATATTAGCCCAGAAACTTAGATTACCCAAGATACAATTTGCAAAACACAAGAAAATCAAGAAGGAAGACCTCATTCCTACTTTGAATAGGAAACAAAATACCCATGAAAGGAGTTACAGAGACAAAGTTTAGAGCTAAGAAGAAAGGATGGACCATACAGAGACTACCCCACCGGAGGATCCATCCCATAATCAGTCACTAAACTCAGACACTATTGCATAGGACAGCAAATGTTTACTGAAGGGACCCTGATATAGCTGTCTCATACAGAAGTGGATACTCACAGTCATCCAAATGATGGAACAGAGGGTCCACAATTGAGAACCTAGAGATAGAACTCCAGGAGCTGAAGGGGTCTGCAACCCTAGAAGAGGAACAACAATATGAACTAACCAGAACCCCCAGAATACTTGTCTCTAGCTCCATATGTAGCAGAAGATGGCCTAGTCGGCCATCATTGGGAGGAGAGTCCCCTTGGTATTGCTATCTTTATATGCCCCAATACAGGAGAACGCCAGAATTGAAAACAGTGAATTATGAAAATTTACAAAATATAAAATACACAGGCATACATATTAAAATGAGGGTAAAATATATAATTAATACATGTAATTCTAATGCATGCATTTTAGAAATTAATTTTGTTTTACCTGACTTCAATAATCTTGTTATAGTTCTCAAAATGCTGTTTAAATCTTTTAAGAGACATTGGGGTAACTTACATTTATTACATTTCCACCACCAAAATCTACTGAATGTTTATTGCAACTTTATTCTTGAATGTATTGCTTAGATTTATTACTTGCACATTTGAAAGAAAAATCTGCAATAAGAATTGGTTACATAAAGGAGGCTACAGGAAACATCTTACAAAGCACTCTTCATGAGGGTCTAACTCTTAAAATATGGTGTAAACAGCTTAGAATCCTTCATAATATTTGATCAAGGGGACCTATAATTTCATATTGCATTACATACAGAAACATTTTATAACATGCTCTTAGTAATGTAATAATTGGAAAATGTATTGTTGTGAGATATAATAATCCACAATATTAATAAGCTAATGAAATTCACAGGCAAATGTATCATCCTGAGTGAAGTAACTCAGTCACAAAAGAACACACATGTGACATATTCACTGACCAGTAGATATTAGCCCAAAAGTTCAGAATACCCAAGATTCAATACACAGACCATATGAAGCCTAAGAAGAAGGAAGATCAAAATGTGGATGCTTCAGTGCTTCTTATAAGGTGAAAAAAAAAATACTCACAGGATGAAATATGGAGACAAATTGTGGCACAGAGACTGAAGAAAAGGGCATCCAGAGACTGTACCACCTAAGGATCCATCTAAAATATAGCCACCAAATAGTGATGCTATTGTGGATTCTGAGAAGTCCTTGCTCATGGGAGTCTTATATGGCTGTCTCCTGAGAGGCTATACCAGAGAATGACAAATACAGAGGTGGATGCTCACAGCCAACAATTGGACTGAGTGCAGGTGTCCCCTATGAAGGAGTTGTAAAAGGAACTGAAGGAGCTCAGGGGATTTGCAGCCCCATCAAGGGAGTAATAATGTCAACAGGCCAAAATCCCTCCCCACAGAGCTCCCAGGGACTGGACCACCAAACACAAAAATACACATATAGAGACCCATGGTGCTGGCCTCAGATGTGGTAGAGGATGGCATTTTGGATATGAGAGGGAGGAGAGGCCCTTAGGCCTCAGGGGTGTTTGATGCTCCAGTGTATGGGAATGCCAGGGCAGGAAGACCAGAGTGGGTAGGTGATTGGGGGAGCACCCTCATAGAGGCAGGTGAGGGGAGGTGGAATATAAGATTTCCAAAGGGGAGACCTGGAAATGGGAAAATATTTGAAATGTAAATAAAGAAAAAAATCTAATAAAAAAAAAGGAATTCTGTGTTTTATCCTAGACTACTTACATTTTTATATTTGCTTTGTATTAACTACTTTGTGAATTCTGTGCCTTAGATACTTATATACTGATAGGAAAGTATTTATAACATTACATAATCCTTGCAAAGAGTCATGCTTTTTTGGAGGAAATTGACAACTAGTTAAACAGATGGAATTAGTAATTCAAAAGCCAGGAACATAAGGTATCCCTTTCTACCCCTCATTAGAAGAAATATACCTCATTTTAGACATAAGTGTAATTCCTTCCCACACAGACCTGATGTTATCTGACATTTATTATGGTAAACTATTTACAACAAAAAGGCTACATTATGAAAATAAGTCTACAGAATATTTCCTCTAAGATCAGCCATCAAAGCACTTTCTTCATGCTTTCAATGTATCATTATTTCTGTTCATTATTTCAGATTCTTCCCATTCTCTATTCTGGGTAATCTAAAAAAAAAAATTAAAGTTGTATATAGTTAGGGGTGTGTTAATAATAACACTTTGCAGTAAATACAAATCTACTTAAAACAGAAAGCAATATACTGAACAGACATTCTGTGGTAGAGTTATGACTAACTGCTAGGAATTGTTGTCTTGGATGCATCTAACTTAACAGGCTCTAAAAATGTGTTTCTCAATTCTTAATAATTTGCTCAGAAAAAGACACTTGTGTTTTGTGAAAATCAATTTAATAAAAAGTAATTACAATAGTAATCTTGGAATCAGTAGTCAATCAATTTCACCATCTACCTTCTATCTATCTATCTATCTATCTATCTATCTATCTATCTATCTATCTATCTATCTATCTATCTATCTATTGTCTATCTTCCTATCTATTTATCTATCAATTTCTCAACTGTTTATCATCTGTCAGCCTAAGCATTTATCAAATTTGTACATCTTACTATATGTCCATGTCATTATTTTTTTCTACAGTTATGAACTCCTCAACATTTGGTAGAGTTTTTTATAAAACTTTTATGTATTTTCTCTCTTTTGGGTTAAATATATCTGTTAATAAGATACTGATTGAGATTAAATACTTAATAAACACTATACACCCATGAGAATTAACAGTAAAGTTAACTCAAATGCTTCATGGAAAAAATCTTACAAACAAGAATTATATGAAAAATGTTCAACATTGGGTCAATCACCAAAAAGAAGACCCAAAAAATTTGAAGGAGCAAAGAACAAATAGATAAATAATGTGAATTCATTAAAATATTAAATATGCTTTGTATCCAAGGTTTTTATTTAAAAATATTAAACAACCATTTTTGTCAATTTTAGTTTATATCTCTTTTTAAGAATGTATTTTGAATATTTATTTAAAACATATACAATAAATTAATTAGCTCTAGATACTGGCTGTCACTTCTTTAGAACTACACTACTGGATCTAAATCTGGCTTAATATTAAAATTGTCTAAGGAAATTATAAATGGGAACCCAGAACAATTAAGACAGAATAGTTGGTGAATGCTAGTATTATTATGTTTTAAGTAATGCTTATGCAATTCCAATATATAAGCACATTAGAGAACTAATGTTCAAAATCAATGAAGCATTATCCTTTTTCTCAGCTGAATTTTGTAGATGGCAGAGTAGTTTCCATCTTACATTATACACAGACAAAATTTTATAGCATTAAAACCTTTAGTTATCCTTTTTGCTTCCATCCTCTTCCCACCACCCAATACATTGATACGCAGGGGATTCGGGCAGGGAGACCTCTAGAAGGTACCAGAGACCAGGAAGGTGAGAGACTCTCAGGACTCAGAGAGGGACCTTAGTTGAAATGCCCTACATTGGGGAGAGGGAACTTGTAGAGCTCACCTCTAGGAGAAAGGCAGGGCATCAAGTTAGGGATGGGGTTGCCATCCCACAGTCAAAACTCTGACCATAATTGTTCCTGTCTGAAAGAATTTCAGGGGAAAAAAATGGACACAAGACTGAGGAAAAGGAAGTCCAATTACAGGAACAAAGTGGGATCCAGCTCAAGGGGAAGCCCCAAGGCCTGACACTGTTACTGAAACTATGGAGTGCTCAGAAAAACAAGCCTACCATGACTCCCCTCCAAAAGACACAGCAAGCAACTGAAAGACTAAGCTGCAGATGTTTATACTCAACAAAGAACAGAAGCTGATGAACCCTATAGCTGAATGAGGGAAAGGGTGGAAGGAGCTGAGAAGGAGGGCAACCCTATAGGAAGACCAGCAGTTTCAATTAAACTGAACACCTGAAATCTCTCAAACACTAAGCCTCCAACCAGGCAGCATACACCAGATATGTAGCTCTCAACACATATACAGCAGAGGACTTCAGGGTCAGGATTCATTCAGAGAAGATACTCCTAACCCTCAAGGGATCCTCAAGCCCCAGGGACTGAGAAGGTCTGGTGAGGCAGGGGATAGTCACCTTCATGAAGTCAGGGGTGAAGAGGTATGGGATGAGGAACAGTTAGAGGGTGGACTGGATGGGGAGAAAGTCTGGACTCTAAAAAAATGATTAAATAAATTAAAAATTAAATAAATATATAGATAAATAAATTAATTAATAATCCTTAGCTCTCTCTGAAAATATTCAACCATTCTAAATGTAAAGTTAGAAAATTTGTCAATTGTACACATTTATGTAATTCACACATCTTCTTAAAATGTTGAATTTTTAATCATTTCAATTATAGCTCAAAATTCTTTATATCTGAAATTATCTGATATATTATACTATAGATTGTTTATTAGTATGACAGTAAACATTATTTAAGTTTTTGTTTTCAAAATTTATTAATGGTACTGATATGCATAATGATTTTGAGATTTATTCTAGCCTTTGCTTATAATTTATGTTTTCCTACATTTATTTATTGTTATGTAAATATTATATAAATATGTAATATAATATATCTTAATATGTATTAATGTCGGTTCTATTCTTTGTTATTGGAATAAATGTTGCCATAAAAATTTTTGCCAAAGCTTTGATGTGCACATATGTTATCATTCTGTTTAAAGACCACAAGTAGTAGTTCTACTTCTTATATTATACATACATTAATGTTTAAGAAATTATCAAGTTATATGTGGCATTGTAGGTTTGTTTATAGAGCCAACTTATGAAACTGAGACTGATCCAGAAATTTTACCAGTAGCTAGTTCTTTAATTTTTTCTAAATGATATCCATTCTAAGCATTAGTATAAATAACCTGATACATATCTCTTTGCTATAATTCGTGCATGACAATTGCCATTCTGGAGGAACGGTCGTCATCCACAGTAGATATTATGAGTTTGGCATCATTACCTAGCCTATTGAATCTATGAGCAATGATTATGCAAAAGGCTCATGTAGTGAGTCTCACTACACCCCTCTCCTCAGGATTAAACTTTACAAGGTGAAGATTAGCTGAGGTAGAACTCTTTAGTATTGTTGATTATAAGGATGTCACAGTAAGACCTTCCCCCCCCCCCCATTGGAGATAGAGTAAGTTACTTATTTATGTGCTAAAAACCCCGTGTGGCATAGTTTAATCTGATTTGGTCTCTTTAGTCATAATCCCTAGAACAGGGCCCAGAGCACTCATTACAGACACCCAACAGGTCATTCTTGAGTGAAGGAACACATCTGGTTTAAAATGGATGCTTGAGAACTGCATTAAGAAGGGCCGCACCTAAGGGGGGGCTAGGTGATCAGATTCTGGACATTTTCAAATCCTTCTTGATCCAGAGAGTCAACCTAGCTGGTATTGTGGTATTGGAACAACAAGTTGCCTTGGGGTCTTCCTGGTATTATAGGTCTGAGTAATCCAGTGTGTAAGTAATGATAAGGAAACACAATGCGTCACCAAATTGGTGTTGGGTAGAATCTAGTATGAATCAGTCTACATCCTCTTTATGTAATACAAATAGCCTTTGATTGTCTTTATATATATATATTTAGGAAAATTCATGTTTTCTTAAATTCCCAATATGATTCATGTAATTTTAATATGACTTTTCTGTTTTACTTTTTTGTTTGCATCAGTGTCTGACATTGTAGTCTTGGATAACTTAAACTGGCTTTATTAACCATGCTAGAATGGAACTCACAGAAAATTGCCTATCTCTTTCTCTTGGGCACTTGTCTTAGAAACATGAGCCATAATAATTGTACAATATGCTTTTGCTTGATAAAGAATATGGTGTGTTTTTGTCCTTGATTTTTTTGTTTTCATTTTCATCCTATCTCTTTGGGCTAAGGAGACCTAAGCACACAGCCAGCCAGTTTGGGGGTTGGGGGGGTTACTTCATCTTATTGCATTGTATCTTTCACACACATAGTATATAAGGAATGCATAATATTTCTGCATATAATATTTATTTTACAAATTAATATTCAATCGTTTCTATTTTATCTGAATAAGGATGTTTGTTAATTATGACTGTTTCTTCAGAAGTATATCATTGACTCATAATTGTTTTGTGTCTAAATTGGCCATATTTGTGAATTTCAAGTCTATGTTGAGATCTATCTATCTATCTATCTATCTATCTATCTATCTATCTATCTATCTAATCATGAAGCCTCTTTGTAGATGATGTATTAATAATGAAGCAATCTCAAAAGATTAGCATGCTAGTACACCCTTTCTTCTTCATCAAATAACCATTATTACTAAATACTAAAGCTGTATGTTTATTTACATTCTTTTGTTGTTCCTGAGTGTTCAAAATTTACCAGTAATGCCCACTAGACATCAAGTTATGGGAAGATCTGGTAAAGGGAAGATCTTTAGTTAATTTAATTTGCTTTCACACATACCAAAAAAACAAACAGAAAACAACCCCTCCCCCCCAAAAAATCTGATCCAAATTATTACAGTTCTCAGCAATCAAAACTTTACAATTAGGAATAAGATACATTGAGAAAAGTGGGAATCCACATATTTAACCTTCTATGTAGAAGAGGTCATTCTTTTTCCTTGTGCTGGGCACAACTGGTCAAAGCACTTACCCTCCAATCTCTGCTGTGGCTGAACCATGTGGTTATGGCCATGAGGCTCAACTTGAATCCCAATGCTTTAAAGTTCCCATCGGTATGTGTTAGTGTCACAGACTTGAGGATAAGCACCAAACTTCTTTGAGAAACTGGTCCAGAATGTGATGCAACCATGTGAACCTAGAATTCTCAAGGGCAGAAGAGTCCTCAGGCTAGGTCCTCTATGTCGTTGTGTCTATTCCCCAGCCAACAATCCCATTATACAATCTTCTTTCTTTCCTCTGTGCTGTTCTTATCTCCAATTACCCAATCCACATGGCCATTATATTAAGATTTTTTTTCTTCATGGCAGCTTTGTTCTCTCTCCACATTCTTCTCTTTGGTAGTCCTTTGGTAGTTGTGGTTCTCCACTGACCCACAAGCCTGGCAACCCTAAACTTGCCAGTGTCTCTTCTGCCCAGCTATTGGATGGGGGCATCTTTATCAGAAATAATTTGGGGGCATAGTCACATAATGTCACTTGGGTGTATATGTGTACTCTTGGTGTGTATGTGTACTCTCTTCTCTCAGACAACCAGGTCTTGGGGATCTGCACTTAACATTACAATACACAGCACCTGACCAAATTTATTGATTTTGTTTCTTTATTCACAAATTTAAAAGAATTTATATTTTCATAATGCTTGACACTAATATATACATATAGTAGGATGGTTTTGAGTTAAGAAAAATAATAATCAGTAAATGACAGTACTTGCTCTGTATCTTAACTTCTGATAAGTATTATGCAATTATGTCAATAAGGGTCCTCAGGCAACACAGCTGATTTTCTTCTCTCTCTCTCCACTCCTCAATCTAGTCATTATGTTATTCAGAGTTTTATCTTTTATATAATCAAAATAAACAGTGAATGCAATACTTTGGTTTTATATGTTTTTCAATAATAATGGAAACTAAATTAAATAACTAGAAAACCTGAACATTTTATGGTAAATTAGAATTTAATCAATGGGAGGAGATGCCCTTGGTCCTGTGAAGTCTCAATGCTCCAATGTAGGAGAATGCCAGGATGGTGAGGTGGGTGTGGGTGGTTGGGTACATGGGGGAGCCCGTTCAAAGGAGCAGAGAGAAGAGTGATGGAGTGGGGGTTTGCGGAGGGGAAACCTGGAAAGGGGATAACATTTTAAATATAACTAAATAAAATATCCAGTAAAAATTAATTAAAACCTGATGTTCCTATTTTATTATTGTCCATATTTATATTTGAAATAGCTTTCATACAATAAGTGATATTAAAAACACATTTTTTATGTGGAAAAAATGTGTTTTTAATATCACTTATCACATAAAACCAGAGACACTGAAACTTATAGAGGAGGAAGTGGGGAAAAGCCTCGATGATATGGGCACTGGGGAAAAATTCCTGAACAAAACAGCAAAGGCTTGTGCTGTAAGATCAAGAATTGACAAATGGGACCTCATAAAGTTGCAAAGCTTCTGTAAGACAAAAGATATTGTCAACAGGACAAAAGGGCCACCAACGGATTGCGAAAGGATCTTTACCAATCCTAAATCTGATAGGGGACTGATATCCAATATATATAAAGAACTCAAGAAGGCAGATGCCATAAAATCAAATATCCCCATTAAAAAGTGGGGCACAAAGTTAAACAAAGAATTCTCAACTGAGGAATACTGAATGGCTGAGAAGCACTTGAAAAAATGGTCAACATCCTTAATCATCAGGGAAATGCAGATCAAAACAACCCTGAGATTCCACCTCACACCAGTAAGAATGGCTAAAATAAAAAAATTAGGTGACAACAGATGTTGGCATGGATGTGGAGAAAGGGGAACACTCCTCCATTGTTGGTGGGAATGCGAGCTGGTTCAACCACTCTGGAAATCAGTCTGGCGGTTCCTCAGAAAATTAGACATAGTACTACCGGAAGATCCTGCAATACCTCTACTGGGCATATATACAGAAGATATTCCATCTGGTAATAAGGACACATGTTCCACTATGTTCATAGCAGCCTTATTCATAATAGCCAGAAACTGGAAAGAACCCAGATGTCCCTCAACAGAGGAATGGATACAAAAAATTTGGTATATTTATACAATGGAGTACTACTCAGCTATTAAAAACAATAAATATATGAAATTTCTAGGCAAATGGATGGATCTGGAGGCCATCATCCTGAGTGAAGTAACCCAATCACAAAAGAACTCACATAACATGTACTCACTGATATGTGGATATTAGCCCAGAAACCTAGACTACCCAAGATACAATTTACTAAACACATGAAACTCAAGAAAAAGGAAGATCAAAATGTGGACACGTCACCCCTTCCTAGAATTAAGAACAAAGCACACATTGAAAGAGTTACAGAGATCATGTGTGAAGCTGAATACAAAGGATGGTCCCAATGACAATGGCTGCCAGGAATCCATCCCACAATTAGCCATCAAACACAGACACTATAGCATATGCCAGCAAGATAGTGCTGAAAGGGCCCGGATATAGCTGTATCGGGGGAAACTATACCAATGCCTGGCAAACATGGAGTGTGAAGCTCACAGTCAGCTATTAGATGGAACACAGGGTTCCCAAGGAAGGAGCTAGAGAAAGTACCCAAGGAACTGAAAGGGTCTTCAACCCTATAGGTGGAAGAATAACCATGAACTAAATAGTACCCCCTGAGCTCATGTCTCTAGCTGCATATATAGAAGAGGATGGCCTAGTTGGCCATCATCGGGAAGAGAGGCCCCTTGGTCGTGCAGAATTTATATACCCCAATACAGGGGAACGCCAGGGCCAAGAGGTGGGAGCAGGTGAGTAGGGGAGCAGGGCCGGGAGGGGGGAGGGTATAGGGAACTTTCTGGATAACCCTTGAAATGTAAAGGAAGAAAATATCTAATAAAAGTTGGAAAAAAACACATTTTTTTCTCAAAATTTTATACATTTAAAAAGAAAAATGTATTTTCTAAATTAAAATTATGGAATTTCACCATTTAATGTATTTTATATTATCTTAATGGATAAGGACAGAAAAATTCAAACTTCATGCAAAACGTTAAGGGACCAATGGAATCAACATTGAAAGCTAGTGCTCAAAAATATAGTAACGAACTTGTGTAAACCTGATTTCCGTATGGAAGGAACTTAACCTTTGAATCCTAATTCTAAATAAGAAAGTGTTGTGTGAAATTACATAGCACGTAAACAGATGTAAAGCTATGTCAGTGATAACAAGCCCACATATTCTTTGGTCCTCTTAAGCAGCCCATTATTTTGCCTTTGTACTTGTATCTTGGTCATCCAATTAGTATACACTGTATGCTCTTAGTAGTATTTGAGGCATCCTCTGCGAGTTATCTGTACCTACATCTAACCTTGCCACTGACTTCTCAGTTCCTGATAGACAAAGTTCTTTGAGAAATATTATTCTAGCCAACTAATAACTACCAATTTTATATGAAGGATTCTTTGTGACTGTTGTTAGTATCCTAAGCAGTGCAAGGCGAATTACTGAAGTTTGACCAGACACACAAAATCGATGTATTAAACAGTATGTGATGGTGAACATGAGTGAGATTTCGGAGGCACATTTGGAATGAGGAAAATATTTTGAAAGTGGTGCTTGAAAAGAAAGGAGTATTAGGGACGATTAGGATGGCATTCTTAGTAGCACCGCATTTAAGTGTCTCTTTGCATAATTGTCTTTCTGTGTGTTACCAAGAAAAAGCAGCAACACTTTATTATTTTGTACCTGACTTAATCACTTGGCTTTCAGGAGCCTTCTCTAAGTAATCCAATTGTCTACTCATTAGATTTACTTCATTTGTGTTTTGTTGTTCAGAACATAGAAACAGTGATTATGGCTTCAATAGCTTCTGCCCACATTTGCAACCTCTTTTGGTAATTCCTCCTTCTCACTTTGGCGGGTGTTGAAGGCAGCCATCTAGACTCCTGTGAAAAAGAGTCCTTGCATAGTTCCTGAGCTGATATTGTGGATTCTATCAATCCAAGCTGATGGTTCTCTAAATTACTCATGGAACGAGAAGCTGTTTTCAGAATGGTATACATTATTAACACTATTTCTGCCCAAAGCTATTCTTTGAGACATTTATTTAGTGAAATAGGTGACTTTTTCTATATTACAAATCTCATCCTCAGAATACTATGAATCATGTCATAAAGTGACATTCTCTCTTAATAACTTGAATGTATTTCAATACTTATAATACATTTAATATAAATAACAATTCATTCTAGTTAAGCTATGTATTTGTCAGTGTCAGTACAGTTATCTTTGTGACAATATTGATTTATTTAATTAATTGGCTAATTAATTAAATATCCAATCTTATTTCATGTGGTGTTAGATGCATCTCATAACTTGTAAAATTGTCCTAAAATTCCTTTATTGAAACAAGCTTATAGCTCATATTGCTTCTCTCATATATAATAAATAAAAATTCACTGCCCAAAGATTTTTAAATTGTTTTTGTCAGTGCAGTTTGTAGTAGTGGTATGAATTGTTGTTTGTGGTTTGCCAGAGCTAATTTTTTGTAAAACTGAAGTTTTATTAATCATTTCTAAAAATGAATATGATGCTTATTTTAAAAAATTTATACATTATCATATATTGGGATATTGTCCTCTAATTTTCATGCACTTGAAGCATGGAAGTAGGAGGAAGAGTTATAAAGTGATAAGCCTTGCTCGATGATTTAAAAAGCAGTAAAGACTTGTGGCAGAGAGAAATCTCTCTAGTGGGTTTACTTGTGATGTGTACTGGAAGCTCCACCAAAATAATATAAACATAAAGACATTTTTAACATACCTGTATACTTGAAAATGATATCACTCACATTTCAATATAGAGAAGGTAATCTTAAATTTAGACAAGTCAGATACTTCAGTTTTCTGGTTTTCATATATTGTCTATGATTTTTAAAAAGTGTTTATTAATTTTATTTAATGAATTGTGTTCATGGTTAACTGCATGCTTACATGCATATGTCTATTTGGAGGTCAAAGGATAATTTCTAAGAAGGTGTTCTCATCTTCCACCATCGGATTTTAGGGGATCCAACTCAGGCTTGGTGACTGATTTTCAACCTACCACCCATCTTGGTGGTTACTGAATATATACTTCTTTAGAGATACACATTTCGGTGAGTATAAGAAATTATCAATACATTTACATTAGGCTTTGTTTTGCACTATCCATTTGGCATTCAACTGTGGACACAATCACACATGTATAGATTAGGTACTGAGGAATATAGACTCCTTTATTACCCCTTGTTCCTGTGGTCACTAATGACATTCTCTCTGAATCTCATTTCTTCAACTTTCTTTGGGCAGTATTAATCCATCCTGATTCCTCAGAGATATTCAAAATCACTTGTTGGCTTTGCATGTTACTCTAGTTCAATTTTCCTTTATCCCTTCTTTTCATCTGATTATTAGTACCCCGTTTCGTATGTCAGTTTACTGCCGACTTGTTTGGGTGAAAAATATTGAAGTTGCTTTATAGATATTTTCAAGTTGTGGAACCACACAAAACAAGCATATTTCTATCTTCTTTTTCTTTCATTCTTGCCTATGTTACTACTTACCTACAATATGTAAGTGACTCTGAAAATGGTCATGAAGAAATATGCAAGTACTTCTGGTGTTTTTTTCTCTCACATGTTTATCTTTCATTTTCCTTCTCTTTCCTGACCTACTGAAACGAAAGAAACACAGCAGAGAAGTTAATCATTGGCAGAGCCCTTCTATAATAAACTAAACAACCCAATAAGTATAATATTTTGTGTCTACCCATTCTGGTTAATTTTGGTTGTCAAATTGACTTCATCTAAAGTCAACTAAAATGCAAGCTTCTCCATACTTTTGTGAATTTCCTTGATCAGGTTATTTGTGGTAGGAAAACCCTTACTATATCTACATAATCCCAGCTAATGGCAGAGCACAGAAATGAACATAGAAGGAAGCTTTTGAGTTTGGCCAATTGCTCTCCTAGAACAAGCAAGGAAGGCAATGCTACAGCAAAACTGAGTTCAGAGAACTAGCTCAAGGGGCCTTCTTGGGAAGCAAGTATGTTAACAGCTCTTGCATTAAAAGCCATTCCTGTGATATTTTAGTAAATAATCTGTCTGCCTCTTGTCCTTGTCCTGAGCATTATCCTGAAGCAAAATTTAAAAGAAACATGCAAAACGACATTTCAAGGCAATGTAATAGATTTTTTTCTCTTGTGGCTACTGGCAATCACCCTTATGTAGATCTAAAAGGCTCTGGAGCACATGCAACAAAAAGCAATGTGGAGTGTTCATTTTTAAAAACAAAGCGAAACTAGGATAAATAATGTTGCAGCCAAGGATTGTGTTGAACGAGATAAGCAGATTAATCTGACGCCTTTTCTCCAGTAGAATACCCAGAGGACAAGATCCTACCCAGCTAAGCTTACATCATGGGAAAGAAAAAGGTCTAAGGAATTGTCTGCCCCTAGATAGGGACAGCAAAATAAACCCTGCTACTGTTATGACTCGGGGGGGGGGGGGCAGATAAGTATGCAGTGTCGTCCACACTGTACTGGCTTTAGAGTCCTGAAAGATACATGAGTAAACAAGTTAGGGAATTTTTCTCTATGGTTTCCACATAGCTGCGGAGACCAGGAATATGACAAAGGTGTCTGCATGAAGACCCTGAAATACCAAATGCCATTGTTATAAAATTTGGCTCGTTTGAAGAAGTCAGAATCATGAATTTCTGCCAAGAACTGTATATAGAGCATGGTGCCAAACTGAGAAAGGAAAGAGAGAGAAAGAGAGAGAGAAAGAGGCCCATAGAAAGACAGAGATGGCCCAGGGAGCAGAGTTGGGAGCAAACACATCTAAGCCCTTTGACATATGACTCCTGAATTTTTCCTTGCTCGAGTAAAGTATTATCTAATATATCCTCGTTCTCTGTTTTGGAATAGTATTTCACATCCTGTGCTACTCTCTTTGAACATTTAAAGACACTGGTATAGCTGTCTCATATGAGGCTATGCCAGTGCCTGGAAAATACAGAAGTGGATGTCACAGTCATCTATAAGATGGAATACAGATTCCCCAATGGAGAAGCTAGAGAAAGCACCCAAGGAGCTGAAGGGTTCTACAACCCTATAGGTGGAACCACAATATGAACTAACCAGAAACCCCAGAGCTCTTGTCTCTAGCTGCATATGTAGCATATGGCCTAGTTGGCCATCATTGGGAAGAGAGGCCCCTTGGTCTTGCAAATTTTATACGCCCCAGTACAGGGAAATTTCAGGGCCAAGAAGTGGGAGTGGGTGGGTATGGGAGCAAATATCTAATAAAATTAAACAAACAAACAAAAAAAAAGATTTGTGCTTTTTAATTGTGTCCTTTTCATTTCCTCCTTGCAGGTAGAGATGAGAGAGGTCCCACATGCTTTCTCTGCCATGTCAGCCTGTTTCCACCCTTCCCAGCCATGGTACTGATGGTCTCTTACACTCTTGAAACACCAGCTCCCAAATAAACCATACCTTATTAAGTCTGGGAAAAGGTATTTTTATCTAGTAGTGTTCTTGCTTTTTTTTTTTCCTGTGTCTTTGAAATATTTGACAATGTCATGTCTATATACATTGAACTATAGATTATCTCTGGGGGATATCTGGTGTTTTGGGTTGACAAATTTGTGGTTTTCATTAAAAAAAAAAATAGTCTGGGGCTGGTGAGATGGCTCAGCGGGTAAGAGCACCTGACTGCTCTTCCGAAGGTGATAAGTTCAAATCCCAGCATCCACATGGTGGCTCACAACCATCCGTATCGAGATCTGGCACCCTCTTCTGGAGTGTCTGAAGACAGAAACGGTGTACTTACATATAATAAGTAAAATAAATCTTTAAAAAAAAATAGGCCAATTTCTGCTACCCTTGCTTTTTTTTCTATCAATAATACATCTATTTTTTCCATCTCTATCCTCTTCTCAAGACTCTAATATTTCATGACACTTTGAAATTGTTTATGTTAGTTCTGATTCAGGTATCATGACTATTTGCTGATGTTTAAATTCTGTGATAGTTTTCCTGCTAGCACATGGCATTATCAAAATACTGTGGAGTAATTATGGTCATTTTTAAAGATTTCTATACTGTTGAGTCATTATGATCAATTTTAAAGATATATATCACAATTATAATGGTTATATATACTTATATATAAAGATTCAATGATTCGTTCCCCATAGATTCACGTGTTTGAATGCTTGGCACACCAGTGCAATGCTATCAGGAGGTGTGACCCTGTTGGGATAGGTGGAACATGTGATTGGAGTATACTTGAACAATAGTTAGTGATAGTACCCTGTAAATTTTGGGTAAAGAGTAATGCCCTCTCATAATCCAAATTCTGTAGTCGATTAGTGAATTGTTGCATATTTGACCCTGATGGAGCTGAAGAGAAAAATAGCAAAAATGTTCACTCAAATCACGAGACCCTGTATAAGAACTGCTTTGACATCTTATGCTCCAGCTCTGTCCAGTGCAGAAGAGTTAGTCCTTTTCTTGACTCCTTTGTATCCAGATGTAGAACCCTTGACTCCTCCAGCCTCACATCTGCTTCCCTCAGTGATGCTAATGGAATGAACTTCTGAAACTATAAATCAGTTCTAATTAAATGTTTTATTAGAGTTTCCTTGGTCATTGTGTCCCTTCACCCTAAAGGAAACACTAACAACAACAAAATTTTCTAAAATCTTTGCTTTGATTTTTTTTTTTAATTTTTAATGGATATTTTTTTTATTTACATTTCAAATATTATCCCCTTTCCAGGTATCCCTCTCTCTCAGAAACACCATATTATATCATCTATTTCCCACCCACGCTTCTATGAGGTGTTCCTCCATCCACACACCCACCAAAACCCACCTCCCTGCCCTAGATTCCCCCACACTGGAGCATCTATCAAGCATTCATAGGACCAAGGACCTCTCCTTCCATTCATGAAAATGACAAGGTCATCCTCTGCTACATATGCAGCTGGAGCCATGTGTACTCTTTTGCTAGTGATTTAGTCCCTGGAAGCTATGGGGGGTCTGGTTGGTTGATATTGTTGTTCTTCCTATGAGGTTGCAAACCCCTTCACCTACTCAATAGTTCCTCTAACTCTTCTATTGGGGACCCTGCTGTAAGTCCAATGGTTGGCTGAAAACATCTGCCTCTGTATTTGTAAGGCTCTGGCAGATCCTCTCAGGATACACCCATATCAGGCTCCTTTCAACATGTTTTTCTTGCCATCCACAATAGTGTTTGGGTTTGGTAACAGTATATGGGATGAATCACCAGATGGGACAATCTCTGGGTTGCCTTTCCTTGAGCTTCTGCTCAACAATTTCTCTCCACATTTGCTCCTGTGAATATTTTGTTCTCTATCTAAGAAGGATCAAGCACCCACACTTTGGTATTCCTTCTTATTGAGCTTCATGTGGTCTGTGAATTGTATCCTGGTTATTTGGAGATTTTTGGCTAATATCCACTTATCAGTGAGTACATTTCATGTGTGTTCTTTTGCAATTGAGTTACCTCACTCAGATGCTTTGATTTCTTTTTTTAATTGATATTTTCTTCATTTACATTTCAAATGCTATCCCAAAAGTCCCCATTACCCTCCCGCTTCCCTGCTCCCCTACCCACCCACTCCCTCTTCTTGGTCCTGGCATTCCTCTGTACTAGGACATATAAAGTTTGATAGACCAAGGGGCCTCTATTCGTAATAATGGCCAACTAGGCCATCTTCTTTTACATACGCAGCTAGAGACAGGAGCTGTGGCAGTACTGGTTAGTTCATATTGTTGTTCCACCTATAGAGTTGCAGACCCCTTCGGCTATTGGGTATTCTCTCTAGCTCCTAGATTGGGGACCCTGTGTTTCTTCCTAGAGATGACTGTGAACATCCACTTCTGTATTGGCCAGGCACTGACAAAGCCTCACAGGAGACAGCTATATCAGGGTCTTTTCAGCAAAATCTTGCTGGTATATGCAGTGGTTTCTGCTTTTGGTAACTGATTATGGGATGGACCTCCCCCCCCCCCCCAGGTAGGGTAGTCTCTGATTGGTCGATCCTTTTGTCTTAGCTCCAAACATTGTCTCTGGAACTCCTTCCATGGATATTTTATTTCCTATTCTAGGGAGGAATGAGGTATCCATGTGATCGTCTTCCTTCTTGATTTTGTTGTGTTTTGAAAGTTGTATCTTGGGTATTCTAGGTTTCAAGGCTAATATTCAGTTATCAGTGAGTGCATATCAAGTGACTTCTTTTGTGATTGGGTTACATCACTCAGGATGATATCCTCCAGATACATCCATTTGCCAAAGAATTTCATTAAATCGTTGTTTTTAATAGCTGAGTAGTACTCCATTGGATAAATGTACCACATTTTCTGTATCCATTCCTCTGTTGAGGGACATCTGAGTTCTTTCCAGCTTCTGGCTATTATAAAAAAGGTTGCTATGAACATAGTGGAGCATGTGTCCTTATTACCAGTTATAACATCTTCTGGGTATAAGCCCAGGAAAGGTATTGCTGGATCAAATAGTAATACTATTTGCAGTTTTCTGATGAACCACCAGACTGATTTCCACGGTGGTTGTACCAGCTTGCAATCCCACCAGCAATGGAGGAGTGTTCTTCTTTCTCCACATCTTTGCCAGCATCTGCTGTCACCTGAATTTTTGATCTTAGCCATTCTGACTGATGTGAGGGGGTGTCTCAAGGATGTTTTGATTTGCATTTCTCTGATGATTAAGGATGTTGAACAGTTTTTCAGGTGCTTCTCAATCCTTTGGTATTATACACTTGAGAATTATTTTTTTAGCTCTGTAACCCATTTTTTTAATGGGGTTATTTGAAATTCTGGAGCCCAGCTTCTTGAACTCTTTGTATATATATTGGATATTATTAGTCCCCTATCATATTTAGGATTGGTAAAAATTGTTTTCCCAATTTGTTGGTGGCCCTTTTATCTTATTGAGAGTATCTTTTGCCCATTTGTCAATTCTTGATCTTACAGCACAAGCCATTGCTGTTCTGTTTAGGAATTTTTCCCCCGTGCCCATATCTTCGAGGCTTTTCTCCACTAACTCTTCTATAAAGCTCAGTGTCTCTGGTTTTATGTTGAGTTCTTTGATCTACTTAGACTTGAGCTTTGTACAAGGAGATAAGAATGGATAAATTCACATTCTTCTACATGTTGATTGCCAGGTGTGCCAGCACCATTTGTTGAAAATGGTGTCTATTTTCCACTGGATGGTTTTAGCTCCCCTGTCAAAGATAAGTTGACCAAATGTGTGGGGGTTCATTTCTGGGTCTTCAATTCTATTCCATTGATCTTCCTGTCTGTTTCTGTAACAGTACCATGCAGTTTTTATCACAATTTCTCTGTAGTACAGCTTGAGGTCAGGCATGGTGATTCCACCAGAAGTTCTTTTATTGTTGAGAATAGTTTTTGCTATCCTATGTTTTTTTGTTATTCCAGATGAATTTTCAAATTGCCCTTTCTATCTCAGTGAAGAATTGAATTTGAATTTTGATGGGGATTGCATTGAATCAGTAGATTGCTTTCGGCAGGATAGCCATTTTGACTATATTAATCGGCCAATCCATGAGCATAGGAGATCTTTCCAACTTCTGAGATCTACTTCATTTCTTCCTTCAGAGACTTGAGGTTCTTGTCATACAGATCTTTCACTTCCTTAGTTAAAGTCACACCAAGATATTTATATTATTTGTGACTAATGTGAAGGGTGTTGTTTCCCTAATTTCTTTCTCATCCTGTTTATTTTTGTGTAGAGAAAGGCCATTGATTTTTTTGAGTTAATTTTATTTCCAGCTACTGCACTGAAGCTGTTTATCAGGTTTAGGAGTTCTCTGGTAGAATTTTATGGTCACTTATATTTACTATAATATCATCTGAAAATAGTGATATTTTGACTTCTTTCTTTCCAGTTTGTATCCCCTTGATCTCCTTTCTTTGTTAAATTGCTCTGACTAGGAATTTATGTACTACATTGAATAGGTAGGGAGAAAGTTGGCAGCCTTGTCTAGTCCCTGATTTTAGTGGGATTGCTTCCAGCTTCTCTCCATTTACCTTGATGTTGGCTACTGGTTTGCTGTAATTTGCTTTTGTTATGTTTAGATATGGGCCTTAAATTCCAGATCTTTCCATGACTTTTAGCAGGAAGGGGTATTAGATTTTATCAAATGCTTTCTCAGCATCTAAGGAGATGATCATATGATTTTTGTCTTTGAGTTTGTTTATATTGTGGATTATGTTGACGGATTTCCATATCTTAAACCATACCTGCATCCCTGGGAGAAGAGTACTTGGTCATGGTAGATTATCATTTTGATGTGTTCTTCGATTCAATTTGCGAGGATATTATAGAGTATTTTTGCATCAATATTCATAAGGGAAATTGGTCTAAAGATCTCTTTCTTTGTTGGATCTTTCAGTGGTTCAGGTATCAGAGTAGGTATGGCTTCATAGAATCAATTGGGTAAAGTATCCTCTGTTTTTATTTTGTGGAATAGTTTGAGGAGAGTTGGAATTAGGTCTTCTTTGGAGGTCTGATAAAACTCTGCACTAAATCCATCTGATCCTGGGCTTTTTTGGTTGGGAGATTATTAATGACTGCTTCTATTTCTTCAGGGGAAATGGGACTGTTAAGATTGTCAATCTGATCCTGATTTAACATTGGTACCTGGTATCTGTCTAGGAGGTTGTCCATTTCATCTAGGTTTTCCAGATTTTTTGAGTATACCCTTTTGTAGTAGGATCTGGTGATGTTTGGGATTCCCTCAGGATCTTTTGTTATGTCTCCTTTTTCATTTCTGATTTTGTTAATTAGGATAGTCTCCTTCTGCCCTCTAGTTAGTATGGCTAAGGGTTTGTCTATCTTGTTGATTTTCTCAAAAAAACAGCTCCTGGTTTGGTTGATTATTTGATTAGTTCTTTTTGTTTCTACTTGGTTGCTTTCAGCCCTGAGTTTGATTATTTCCTGCAGTCTACTCCTATTGGGTGAATTTGCTTCCTTTAGTTCTAGAGCTTCTAGGTGTGCTGTCAGAAGGCTAGTTTATGCTCTCTCTAGTTACTTTTTGGAGGCACTCAGGGCTATGAGTTTTCCTCTATGGATAGCTTTCATTGTGTCCCATAAGTTTGGGTATATTGTGGCTTCATTTTTATTAAACTCTAAAAAGTCTTTAATTTCTCTCTTTATTTCTTCCTTGACCAAGGTATCATTGAGTAGTGTGTTGAGTTTCCACATGAATGTTGGTTTTCTATTATTTATGCTGTTATTGAAGATCAGTCTTACTCTGTGTTGATGTGATAGGATGCATGGGATAATTACAATATTATAAGGTCAATTTTGGAAAAGGTACCATGAGGTGATAAGAAGAAGTTATATTCTTTTGTTTTAGGATAAAATGTTCTGTAGATATCTGTTAAATCCATTTGTTTTATAACTTCTGTTAGTGTCCATGTGTCTCTGTTTATTTTCTGTTTCCAGGATCTGTCCATTGTTGAGAGTAGAGTGTTGAAGTCTCCCATTATTATTGTGTGAGTTTCAATATGTGCTTTGAGCTTTTCTAAAGTTTCTTTAATGAATATGGCTGCCCTTGCATTTGGAGCATAGATTTAAAATTGAGACTTCATCTTGGTAGATTTTAACTTTGATGATTACTAAGTGCCCCTCCTTTTCTTTTTTGGTAACTTTGGTTTGGAAGTCAATTTTATTTGATATTAGAATGGCTACTCCAGCTTGTTCTTCAGAACATTTGCTTGGAAAATTGATTTTCAGCCTTTTACTCTGAGGTTGTGTCTGTCTTTGCCCCTGAGGTGGGTTTCCTGTAAGCAGCAAAATGTTGGGTCCTGTTTTTGTAGCCAGTTTGTTAGTCTGTGTCTTTTTATTGGGGAATAGAGTCCATTGATGTTAAGAGAAATCAAAGAAGACTAAGTGTTGCTTCCTGTAAATTTTGTTGTTAAATGTGGGAATCTGTTCTTGTAGCTGTCTTCTTTCAGTTTTGTTAAAGGATTACTTTCTTGTTTTTTTCTAGGGTGTAGTTTCCATCTTTGTGTTGGTGTTTTGCCTTTATTTTCATTTGAAGGGCTGGATTCATAGAAATATATTGTGTGAATTTGTGTTTCTTCTACCTGTTTAGCAGTTTGCCTGTAGTTCTTTAAGGGATTCTACCTGTTTAGAAGTGTTCTCTTGTGATTGCTTGAGGGATTTTTGTATTTCCTCTTTTAGGGATTCTCCTTGTTTAGCTGTATTCTATTGTAATTCCTTGAGGGATATTTGAACTTCCCCTTTAAGGGCTTCTACCTGTTTAATAGTGTTCTCCTATATTTCTTTAAGTGAGTTATTAAAGCCCTTCTTAAAATCTTCTACCACCACCATGAGATATGATTTAAAATCTGTGTCTTGCTTTTCGGGCATGTTGGAGTATCCAGTACTTTTTGTAGTGGGCATACTGTGTTCTGATGATGCACAGTGTTCTTGTTTTCTGTTATTAAGATTCTTACATTTGCCTTTCACCATCTGGGAATCTCTGATGTTAATGTTCAAGCTGTCTCTGGTTGAAGCTTGATTCTCCTGTGATCCTTTTAGCCTCTGTCAGCACTCCTGGTAGTCCAACTCTCACCTGAGTTCCAGTGGTCAGAGCACTCTTTGCAGGCAAGCTCTTCTCTTTCAGCGCGGGTGTCCAGCAGTCTGGTGCTCTGATCCACTTCCTGAGTTCAAGGGTCAGAGCCCTCCCAGAAGGCTGACTCTCCTCTGACAAGGAGTGTGCCCAGGGTTCTGAGTCTCAGCTCCTTCTCCTGGCTGAGGTTGAAGGCCTGATGGGACCCTGATCAAGAAGCTCTGTTGCTTCTATTGCCCATGTGCTCTCAGGTGATCAGGAGGTCCTAGGTGTGGTAGGGGTCCTATGATCCCCAGGTGATCTGGAGGACGCGTGGTGTGGAGACCACTCCAGAGGCCTTAGCAGCCTCTGCTGGGCTCAGAATGAATATGGTGAGGATAGCCAAGCTGGAAGAGATTCCAGCCTCCTGTTGGGCAGGGTTCCTTTGTCCCTGTTTCTGCTGGTACAAGACCCTCCTCGATTCTTGAAGGTGATGCTGTGTTCCACTCACCTGTGATCCTGAGGTGATCCAGAGGTCATGTGGTGTAGAGAGCACTCAGGAGGCCTTAGCAGCCTCCTCTGGGCTCAGAATGGATGCTTTGATTTCTTATGTAATTTTCTTTTTTGCTGAAATTTTCAGTAGTATGAATTTTCTTGTGTTTATATATAATTTTGGGGAGATGACTTGTTTTATTTCAATAAACATGTTTTTAGTATCATTGTATGTCTTTGTCTTTCAACCAAATGTAAGTTACTTCCTGTGAAATTGAATCTACTGAATTCTTCTTTTTCTTGATTTTGCTTAAACCATATTACTTTAATATTGGATATTCTAATATTTTATTGAACTTAAGAATAGAAAAACATATCTAGTTTGGAATTTTTTTCATTTTTTTTCCTGTGGTGCCAATTATTATCAAATAACAATTTGTTAGCTTTGCAAATCTCCTGGATATAAACTATAATGATAGTTCCTAATGAGTAAGGTATTTATTGACCATTTATTTGTATACTAAACTCTAATGATTATTTTTTCTTGATTCTTGGTTATATTTTATCTGTAGTTTAAGGGTGACTCAATGAATTCAATGAATTTTTCATTAAACTCTACCAAAGTTTCCATATTCTGCTGAAGTGTCCATGTTTGAGTGTGTAAGTAACCTTTGGGTATTTTTCTAATCCTCCAGACTTGTGTTTTCTGCAGGCTATACCTCTATTACAAATTTACTCAGGCTTACTGTGAGCTTTGGGTATAGGGATATTCTCTGTGGTTGGCAAGATTTCTAATATTTCTAATATGGATTTCTAATATTTCTTTATGTCTGAATCTGATGAAGATTTACTATTAAATTTCACTATCTAATTTTATTATTCATGTGCTATAGGACCATGCTTGTCACCATTTAAATGTTTTCTTTGATATCATTTTATTATTTCTTCTTTGATATTATTTTATTATTTCTACTTACTGAAGGAATTCTCAGGCAACATTGCTGGAGTCACTCTCAGCCAAATAATTCAGTAGTTTGTAAAATATAGCAATCCCTTTATTGGCATAAGTTTTTTTATTAATGTATGTAACTTTGAAATTGGTACTGAATATTTTGTTTATTTTTATTCTACATTTTTGAAGTTTCTTTTGAGATAAGATATTTAATTTTCTATACTGAAAGTAATAATTCTAAAAATTGATTTTGAATTGCAAATATAAAAGAATAATACAATACTCGTGGTATCTTCCATACCATCAGGATGTATGTCTAGAAGTTGTCTAGACTTATGTGAACACATGGATGAGTAGAACAGAATGGAAAGACTATATGGAAATGGAAATATTAAAATAGAAAACTGTAACTCCAAAGGTAGCAAGCTTCACAGATTTTTTCCCCTATATTCAGTCTCTTGGGAAGCATCACTTTGAGACACAGAAAATGTTGATCAGATTATTGCCTATAATGGAAGTATATATTACTAATTCCTTGTTTCCCTTGATAGATCACCAGACACTTGCCTTCTGTTTTACAAAACATTAACTCAATCATCCCACAGTATTCAAAGAAAAGTGATGCTCTTATTTTGAATATAAATTGTCAAATTGTTGATTTTTTTTTTTTTTCTGTTGCTATGTGTGGTAATGCTAAGTGCAGGCTCCCAAGGCCTGGTAGCACCAGAGACAAAAGGGTTCAAATGTAGACTTATTTGATGCTGTGTGGTCACCCCCAAGTTTTTTTCTGATTGGTGAATATAGATGCTGAAAGTCAATAGCTGGGCAGAAGAGGTACAGGCCGGATATAGAGTTCCTGGTTTGGGGTCAGAGCACAATCACAAGAGAGAGAAGAAGGTGAATGGAGGAGGAAGCCAGTGTGGATTAGGTGAATCATGAAATAATTGCCATGTGGGTTGGCCTATTGGAGTTCAGAGCAGCCCAAATGAACCATTGCAATTACATAATGGGATTATTGGTTGGGAAATAGACATAATAGAATAGAGAATAAATATCTGTCCAGCTTTTGTGCTGATTAAGTCTTCTTATAAATATAAAAGTTGTATATGTCTTTTATCTGTGAACTAAATGTAAAAGGCTGTGTAGAAAACCCAGATTGCTTTTAAGTATAACTACAACAGCAAATCTGGAAAAGAGAGATAGGTATATATGAATCTATGAAACATATAAAAATTGATTAAAGCCATATATAATCACATGATTCATATATATATATATATATATATATATATATATATATATATATATGGCATATATTAAGACATATTAAAATATATAAAATGTATAAAAAGAAGACTAAAAGAAATGGCTGATCCATAGAACACAGTGCATCAAAATACTTCACGTTATTCATACTTACTCTTCATTTTTATAGTTGAGACAATATAAACTTTTAAAATGAGAAATATATCACTGAACTCTTCATGAGGAGTATATTTTATTTTGCTTAATATAAAGGTAATAAAAGAGAGAATGGTGACACTTTTGAAGTTTTATTTCATAAAACAGCTAATATTCCGATGGTTATTAAGTTGTTTTAAGGTTTGCAAGACATGATTTATTGTTCCATTTTAGATTTTAAGCTTTATAATTTCCTAACGTTGTCCGGTAACAATGTACCAGAGCACCAACAATATTCTTCTAAGTCTAAATAGGAAATGATTCAAGTTTAAAAAGCCCTACTGACAGGGAAGAAATCTTAAGTTCTTTATAAAAATATCTCAAACACTGCACAGGCAAGTCATACTGCCTCACTGGGTTGACAAACATCTCTGTCTCATTCTTTAGGGTAGTTTTAGATTAAGAAGTTCTATCAAACAGCCCCTGCTGTTTTAAATTATAGCACACAGGGGAAAATGAAACTTCATTTCTCTATTAGTGTATGGTTTATATGAGAAAATCCTGTTGTGCCTTATACCCTTAGTTTCAGAGATCATAGAGGAAAAAATGCAAAATTCCTTGCTAGTATGTTTCATTAAGCTGATTTTCTCACATTTTTATTGAAGTCTTTAAGCAAGTACCACTACATAGGAAAATAAAGGAACTTACTCTTTAGAGCATTTTTATTAGAAGAAAACCTTTCAAGCACATTTTTAATTCAAAGAACAATTTAGTCCCATTCAGGCCTGTTAGGTGTTTGGCTTTGATATTTAGTTAAATGGAAGAAAAGAACCCTTTTCCAAGTGGGAAGCACATTTTATTTGAGTGTGAATTTTAGGGAACATTACAAAAAACATACAAAATATACTGATCTCTCTTTTTTTTTTTTTTTTTTTTATTTTGTTCACTTTTCTAAAACATGTTAAACGGCTATACATTGGAATTACAATAGCATTTTTTAAGTTATCAGTATATCTTGGTCTATTAGTAACTTTAAAGAACTACCTAAGTTTTTGTTTGTTTGTTTGTTTGTTTTTTATAAATGTATAACCAGGAACACACCTTTTTATACAGATAATATCTTCCTTCTACCAGTTGTCTGGTTACTAAGAATTTAATTGTCTAAAAGTGTATTTACGTATGTATAGAACAGTGGTTCTCAGCCTTCCTAATGCTGCCACCCTTTAATACCCCAACCATAAGATTATTTTGGTTGCTGCTTCAAAACTATAATTTTGCTACTGTTGTAAATCATAAGGTAAATATCTGTGGGTCTTACCCACCCCTGTGAAACGGTCATCGACTTCACACCGAGATCTGCTGCTCTGGAGCATCAATTTTTATCTTCCTTGAGTAGAAGACCAAAAATGATTATTTATTTTTGTACAGCAGCATTGCAATCACTTCAGAAGCATTTACAAAAAGCAAAACAAAACAAAACAAAACAAAACAGGCCCACATTGACAACCCTAATTCAGAGGATTTATGGTGATATTCAATAATTAATGGTTTTATAAATATTTTTCTTATCATTTACTTACCTGAAAAACTGCTCTTTTTAATTATACTGATATATGGTATGACATAGACCTTAAACTTTTCATAATGTTGGGCTTTTAAAGGTTTGAAATTCAAAGACTGGTACTGTCTTAATATCTTATTTTTTATTTATTTTATGTAACATTTGATTCTGATGTCATATTTTCCCATGAATTCAAAAATTCAAGTTACAATATAGTCCAAACATCCTTTTTTCCCATTCATTAATTAATTTGCTGTATATCCTGAACAGAGCTTCCTTTCCCTCCTCTCTGTAAAGACCATCCCTCTTCTCTCCCATTTTCCCATCGACTGCTTCATTTCTCTTCAGAAAGAAGACCTCCCATGAATGTTAAACAGGCTTACCATTTTAAGTTTCAGTAGGACTTGGAGCATCTTCTCCCATTAAGGCTAGACATTGCATCCCAGAAGAGTTGGATCAAAAAGCAAGCAGTCAGAGATAGTCCCTACTCTTGTTAGGGGATTCACATGAAGACTGTGTTTCACATCTGTTACACACATGCAGAGGGCATATTTCCATCTTGTTCATGATCTCTGGCTGGTGATTAAGTTTCTGTGAGCCTTTATAAAGCCCAAGTTTCTTGATTCTGTAGGTTGTCTTGTGGTGTGCTTAATCTCTCTTGCTTCTTCCAATCCTGACCTACTCTTACCTCATCTTCCACAGGACTCTCTGAGTCCTACCTCCTGTTTGACTGAGAGTCTCTGCATCTGTTTCCTTTAGTTACTGTCTCAGATGTATATGCTAGCCACCTATCTGCATTTATCACAGAATACAATTAATTATGTCATAGTTTGGCTCTCATTGCATGGGTCTCTTTTTGGGTCAATCAATGGTTGGCCGTTCCCTCAATTTCTGCTTCATCTTTACCCCTGAATATTTTGTAAGCAGGGAAAATTGGGGGTATAGGTTTCTAGCTTGTTCCAGTGATGCTCCCTGATGCAAGTTCTCTTCCCTAGCACTATCTCCTTCTCTTCTCACACAATCCATTCACTGGATAGCATTATTGTCAAACACAACAAGGTAAATTCTACACTAGTGCTCATGACCTCCTGAAGTCAGAAACTGTTTGCACATCTCATGATATACTTGTCCCTTTGTAGCAGGTGACACACTTTACCTGTCTGATTGTACTGCAGCATGCACCATCCAACAATGACTTGTTTTATCTCCTAACTGTTCTCATAGCAACATTCAATACTATGTATGTTAGCCAGAAAGCATGAGGCTTCCTGGTATTTTGCAGTTGGTTTTGTTATTTTCCATAGTAAGAAGCTGTGGTGTCTTTAGCATTTTGGGCTTATCATGTACTGTATTTATGATTAGTAATCATGGGGGACTCACAATAAGCTATGCTCTTCTGAAGACCTCAGGGCCTTCTAACATGGTAGAGATATACCCTGTGTCTCATTCACGATTTTAATTTATTAACTAATATCTTTTGTGAATGACATTGCCTAACAATATTGGGTAATTTCTTTCAAACATTTTTTAAAGTCGAATTTTAAAATGAAGTTATTAACTACTGTCTTCCCATGATGCTTTCTGATAATCCTTAGATTTAGTTACTCCACATATCAAAGCCGCCCATCCAGCGTGCCCTATTTAGTGCTTTAATCTACAGCATTCTTCCTTTTTTTCTCTCATGTGCTTTATTATACATTCCCTCATTATTTTAAGTTGGGTGGTGGAATAGACTTTCCATGGTTTCTCTTGCACCTTTCCTTTGGGCTAATCTTCTCCATAACCAATTATTGTACACATGCTCCTATAACAATCCGCACTCACTGCTTTTGTTTTACCTAGAATCTACCTTCTTCAATGTGCCTCTTTCTAAATCAAAGCTCCTTCATACTTACCTGGATTCAGTTTGGGTTTCATACTAAAGAACCAGAATAAAAGATATGAAACTTAGGTGCACACATGAGAAAGAAGATAAGTATTTGTGTTTCTTGGCCTGCATTATTTCATGTAGTATAAAATTTCTAGGTACATCTACTCATGTTCAAGTTTTTTGACTACATTTTCTGGTATAGCTGGGTCGTCCTTGACTGTGTTCATGGGCCACATTGCTCCTATCCTTTCTTCTGTTTATAGAAATGATGTGGATTATAATTGAATAGATTAGATTTTAAATAAAGTAGGAATTGGCATTCATCTATTAGCATAAAAGTTCTTTTAGAATATGTTTGGGCATGGTGTAGCTGGGTAATATGGTGGTTCAAGTTCTAGTTTTTGAAAATCTCTACACTAACTTCCCAAGTGGTTGTACTCATTTATACTTCCAGCCACAGTGTGTAAGAATTACTATTTTCTACATCCAGACTTGAATGCAGTGCCCTTTTATCCTTTCACCACATTCATTGTCATGTCAATTCATGATAATGCCAATTCAGATTAAGGTAAGATAAAATGTTACTGTAATCTTAATTTGTATTTTCCTGATTGGTAAGGATATTGAGAAATTTATAAGTATATTATATCCACTTGCATTTTCCAGAATTTTCTCTTCAGATCCATAGGTATTTTTTAAATTGTGTTTCTTCTTTACTTTAGGTTTAGAGTATTAAGTTTTTGTTTATTGTAGACATTAATCTTTTTGTCAGATAACTATGTGTCAAAAGTTTTTTCTCTCACTCTGCAGGTGCCTATTATGTGTCTCATGGTCTATTTTCTTATAAAGACACTGTGTACTTTGAAATCTCATGTGTTTGTTTTCATTCCTACTTCTGGTTCTACCAGAATATTACTCGGAAAGGTCTTACATCTGACTATAAGTTGAAGCATGATCTTTACTTTTATCTTTCTTCAAAAGATTCAGGGAATCAAAATTATGTCAGGATCCTTGATGAATTTTGAATAGAGTATTATGCATTAAGATGAGTTTTTACTGGTCTAACTCAATGATTTTCCCATACCGTCGGCTATAAAACTTTCACTGTAACCCTTTGACAGTATCTACAGATAATGAATAAGATTATTTTATTTCCCAGAGTTGAATATGATGCTTACAATAAAGTATTTGTGCTTTGTGTATTAAAAGAATTATATAAATGAGAATAAAAAGAACCCCTTACCTTATCCAAATTTGAAAATGTAAAAACTTCCCTCTAACTAAAACTTTATTTGATAGTGAAACAACAAAAATAGAAAGAGAAAACATGTATACATTTAAATAATATACTTATTAATAATACACATAAAAATGCAAAGTTCAAGTCCAAGTGCATCAAGAAAATCCACATTAAACCAGATACAATGAAATTTATAGAGGAGAAACTGGGAAAGAGACATTTTTTTTGTTTGTTTGTTTGTTTTGTTTCTTTTTTTGTTGTTTTGTTTTGTTTTTTTCAGACAGGGTTTCTCTGTATAGCTCTGGCTGTCCTAGAACTCACTTTGTAGACCAGACTGGCCTTGAACTCAGAAATCCACCTGCCTCTGCCTCCCAAGTGTTAGGATTAAAGGCATGCACCACCATACCTGGCTTGGGAAGAGACTTCAACATATGGGAACAGGAGAAAAATTCCTGAATAGAACACCAATGGCTTGGGCTATAAGATCAAGAATCGACAAATGGGACCTCAAAAAATTGCAAAGCTTCTATAAGGCAAAGAAGACTGTCAATAAGACAAAAAGGCAACCAACAGTTTGGGAAAAGATCTTTACCAATCTTACATTCAATAGAGGGCTAATATCCAATATAAACAAAGAATTTAGGAAGTTAGACTCTAGAGAAACAAATAACCCAATTTAAAAAAAAATGGGATAAAGAGCTAAACAAAGAATTCTCAACTCAGGAATACTGAATGGCTGAGAAGCACAAAAAAAAAAAAAAAAGAAAAGAAAAGAAAAGAAAAGTTCAACATCCTTAGTCATCAGAGAAATGAAAATTAAGAAAACTCTGAGATTCTACCTCACACCAGTCAGAATGGCTAAGATCAAAAACTCAGGTGACAGCAGATACTGGTGAGGATGTAAAGAAAGGGGAACATTCCTCTATTGCTGCTGGGATTGCAGGCTGATTCAACCATTCTGGAAATCAGTTTGGCAGTTCCTCAGAAAATTGGACATAGTACTTCCTAAGGACCCAGCAATATCACTAATGGCCATATACCCAGAAGATGCTCCAACATGTAATAAGGACACATGCTCCTCTACGTTAATAGCCAGAAGCTGAAGAGAACCCAAATGTCCCTCAACAAATGAATGGATACAGAAAATGTGGTACATTTACAGAATGGAGTACTACTCAGCTATTAAAAACAATGAATTTTTGAAATTCTTAGGCAAATGGATGTATCTGGAGGATATCATCCTGAGTGAAGTAACCCAATCACAAAAGAACACACATAATGTGCACTCACTTGTAAGTGGATATTATCCCAGAAACTTAGAATATCCAAGATACAATTCACAAAACACATGAAACTCAAGAAGGAAAACCAAAGGGTGGATACTTCGATCATTTTTAGATGGGGGAACAAAACACCCATGGAAGGAGTTACAGAGACAAATTGTGGAGTAGTGATGGAAAAAATGACCATCCAGAGACTGACTTATCTGGGGATCCATCTTATATACAGTCACAAAACCTAGACACTGTTGTGGATGCTAACAAGTGCTTGCTGACAGAAACCTGATATAATTCTCTCCTGAAAGTCTCTGCCAGTGCCAGACAAATACAGAAGTGGATGCTCACAGCCATCCATTGGACCGAGTATAGTGTCTGCAATGAAGGAGCTAGAGAAAGGACCTAAGGAGCTGAAGGAGTTTGCAGCCCCATAGGAGGAACAACAGTATGAACTAACAAGTACCTCCAGAGCTCTTAGGGTCTAAACCAGCAACCAAAGGACTCATGGCTCCACCTGCATATGTAGCAGAGAATGGCCTAGTTGTTCATCAATAGGAAGAGATGCCCTTGGTCTTGTGAAGGCTCTATTCCCCAGTGTGAGGGAATGCTAGGGCCAGGAATTGGGAGTCATGGGTTGGTGAGCAGGGGGAGGGGATAGAGGGAGTTTGTTTTTCAAAGGAGAAACCAAAAAGTGGGTAATATTTGAAATGTAAATAAAGAGAATATCCAATTAAAATAAAAATGCAATTAAAATATTTTGAATATTAATACAGATAAGCACTAAACACATCTTATCCTAATATGCATCCAAGTTTGTGTGTTTGTGTGTGAGTATATTAGAGAGAGAAAGAGAGTGAGAGAGAGACAAAGACAAAGACAGAAAAAAGACAAAGATAGCAGACACAGAAAAAGAGAGACAAAGAAACGAATGTACATGTAGAGAAGAAATGAAAAATAATTAACATTCATCTTCTTTCATTCTCGACGTATTTTTATTTTTGTGTGCCTGAACATACACATAAATGTGAACACAGAAGCCAAAGGAGGAAGATTTGTATCTCTTTCTACTTATTCCTTTGAGTTAGCAATGTTAATTATACCTGTACTCACCTTTTAGGCTATGCTTACTGCCAGTTCTCCTTGGAGATATTTCTATCCTCCCTGAAGCATTGGGTCTATATATGCCTGTAGGCACGCAACTTTTTATTTATTTTAATTGTTTTATATTTTTTACATTCTAAATGCTGCCCCCTTCCTTGTCCACCATCCAGGGGTTGCTCACCCCATCTCCTTCCCATTTGCCTCTAAGAGAGTGCTCCCCAACTCCCCCACCACCTATTCCCTCCCAAAGGTTCTCTCCCCACATCATCCCCTCCCTAGCTCCCTAGGGAATCAAGTCTCTCCCACTGAGGCCAGACAAGGTAGTCCTTTCCAACATATGTAAAGAAGGTTGGGCGGGAAGGGGGCCACAGACCAGTTCATGAATGTTCTTTGGTTGTTGATTGTTTAGTGTCCAGGGGCTCTTAGGAGTCCAGTTTAGTTGATATTGTTGGTCTTCCTATAGAATTGATATCCCTTTCAGGCCTTTCAATCCTTGCCCTAACTCTTCCATAAAGGTCCCCAACTTCCATGCAATGGTCAACTGCATCTGCATCTGTCTCAGTCAGCTGCCGACATAGCCTTTCAGAGGACATACATGCTAGGCTCCTGTCTGCAAACACAACATGGACTTGAAAAACTGAAACATAAAAAACTAGGCCTTTAGGTCCAGGCTTGAGAATGTGACCTTTGTGACTCAATGCTTTAAGGAATGCTAACAGATAGTGACATTCCTCCACCCACCTGCTTCCTGGGTTCAGAAAGTATTTGTTCAAAGAAAGTCACCCTGACTCATCCTGACCATTGCTGGGACCTGCTATGGAGATGTGCTATTTTTAGAAGGTCATAGAAAACTGTCTTGACTTTCCACTTCCTTCTGTCTCTTAACTGGTATTTTTGGTATTTTCCAACAACACCCTCCCCACCCTCTTGAGTTGTGGTTTCATCCCTTAAATACCCCCTTACCTAGCTACTCGGGGCCCATGGTCCTTCAACCCTGCATGGTGTACACTGTGGGTCCCAGAGTGCTCTTGGAATAAAAGTCCTCTTGCAGTTTGCATCAAGATCTTTTCTCGTGAGTGATTTGGGGTGTTGCCTCTCCTGAGTCAGAACATGAAGGAGTCCTTACGTTGTGAGTCTTTCATTATCAGTAATAGTGTCATAATTTGGTGAGTGCACATGGAATGGATCCCAAGTTGGCTGGTCACTGAATGGCCTTTATGGTGTCACTAACCCACTTTCAAAGTTTTTGGTCTCACAGCTTAAGGAGATACTAGTGATTTAAAAAGTCTTTATGCCTATGCAACAAGACTTATTTCCCACTAAGACATCTTTTCAGCTTTATAGATATACTGTGTAAAGATAGCAAAAAGACAGCATGACTTTCAAGTGATGAAAAACTTTAAATAATCAAAATAAGATCATCAATCAGTTTGCTACTAAATTTTTGTGATTATTATAGATGTTATACAAAAGTATTCTGCAAACACTTATATAGGTTGGCACAATTGATCAAAATGAATAAAGAATCAAGAAAATAAAAATTTTCATACTATCATTAAAATTTTTATTGATATGCTAAATGCAGTTTAGCTAATTAGAACTTTGGTGTATAAATTTAATTAAATAGTAACTGAAGAAATTTTGTTTGGGGATTATAAATGTTAATATACCAAAGTAAATTTTAAAATAGAGCTACTATATAAGCTATATTTCACTACTTCTTACAATGTAATGGAGAATACCAATTTATGAGAAAAGAAGATTTATTTCCACTCATCTATTTGGTCTCCTATATTGTTATCTGCTTCTACTGTTTTAGGCCTGTGCCTAAATACAATCCTGTAATGAAAATGTGATAGTGTAAAAACCAGCTGATCTTGTAATGAATGGAAGGAAGGAAAGAAATAGGAATTAGTGGTTTTGCATTATCTGTAAAGGCGTATAACCTTAGAACTGAACTTCTATTTTTCTGGCTCTATTTTCTAAAATTTTCTCAGTATCTCAATAATTACATAAAGAGCTAAGTAAGTCTTTAGTATGTAGAATTGTGGGAAACATTTAATATGCTAAAATGAAAACAGTATCAGCAGAAAATAGAGAAAGAAGAATTAATATACAGTGAAAAAAGGATCTCATATAATTTATCATATTTATGATAAACAAATTCTTCATGAATAAAAACTAGAGGGAAATTTGCAGAATCACATTAAACCACCACAAGATTAGTATACTAATCACCAGACATAATAATGAAATATTGATCTCTTCTCTGATACTAGGTTGATAAATTTTATTTTCTCTATGAAAAGATAAGCACTGCTTGCCACCCAAGGCAGAACAGTGGAGACTAAATCTTAAAGCTGCAATACTACAGTGGCAGAATCAAGAAGCATTATTTCCATATATAATGACAGGAGATTCAGGGGCACACTAATAGATGTTACTATGGGGAGGTAATAGAGAAATTTGCACTTTCTGATATGGTCAGATATTTAAGAGCAGTCATTACTGAGGTATCTGTTGTTTTTTTTTTTTTTTTTTTTCTTCCAAACATTTATTTATGCTCCTAAGGTCACACAGTTCTAAGAGATCCCACTTCTCATTTATATACATTAAAATAAGAATCACTTATGTTAGGGCAGTTTAGCTGCACAAACTTCCATACATAAGCACCAAAATTTAAAAAATCTGGAGTTTTCCTTATGTGGAACAGAAAGCTTTTTATACACAAGGTTCACAGTACTCTAAAGAAGACATCTTATAAGGTGTCCCCAAAAAGTATTCTGTAAGGAATCTATTTTCTCTAATCATAAAACATCATATTTACTTACAGTAATGTACCAACCCATACACATACATAGTGACACACACATTTCCCACTCTCACATATATACTATATTTAAAACACATGCATATATATATATATATATATATATATATATATATATATATATATATATATGAAAATACACAACCACTTACACATAACAAAACAACACTAAAGTACCATTTGAATAAATATTAAATTATTTTAAATAAAATTTTAAAATACATAATTAGTATGAAATATTTAAACATCTGTATCTCTCAATATAAAAAAAACTGGGAATTAGATTTTAAAAATGTTTAGCAATGTGTCTAATTTTGTTTTTTTCAGGAAGATTCAATTTAGTTAAAACTTTAAATGTCTCCCTAATGAGATATGGATTCACTGTAATAATGGCCAAGGTTGCTTTTCAAAATTTCAAGTATTTTCAAATTTACATGGAAATTCAAATAACCAAGGAGTCTTGTCATTATTGAACAACATGTCAGAGAAGATTGAGGTAATAAAGTCAATGTATTTGTGATCACAATTTTAAACATTGAAGTGAAATTTACTAGTGGGAAATCTAGATCTAAAATACATATATACTATGTGGCTATAGTACAAAAGCAGAATCCAGAATATCTGCCTGTTTCTCATTCAGAAGAAATCTTGAGCTGACATCTCAGGGAGCCTCACTTTCATCCCACAGAAATGGTACTGGTTTGTCCTCTTGAAAGAATTACAAGAAGTATAGCACCCAAGCTCTCCATGGTAGTGCCTGGGAAAATGTGCAGAATCTCACAACAATATATAATGTTACACAAGGAAATCCAAAGGATGAGATAAGACAGGACCAGGAACTGGAACTGTTATTAGGGAAGGAGAAAGGAAGGCAATTGGGGTACAACAATTGTTCTTGCTGATCATCTTAGATGCCTTCAGAGTCAATACAGTTGTAATTGGGAAGCAGTGAAGATTACAACATCTGTGCAGAGTTGAGAAGGTTCTTTGATTTCTGAATGGAGAGTAAAATGTGGGTTTGAAACACTGGGATTTCTACAATTGTTACAATCTGATAAGATAGAAGCATTATCTAGTTTTTCTGCCTTTCAAAATTATGAGTTGTAGTTTTATGTGGGACATTTCTTTTAAAACTAAAATTTGCTGAAAGATTATAATGGAATGGAAAGATAAAGATAGATAATGGGTAAACTATCATTTGCTAAGGATGAAGAAAGAAAGAAAAAAGACAAAGCTCGCACTGAGGTGTATGGTGCATGTGAGGATGGCTGTACAAAAAAAGTGGTCACAAATAGCCAGGAAAGAAAAGTAGCTTTGAGATGCATAAATTATGCACACTTTACCCAAGAGCACATGGTGAACAGGTAGAGAGCATGATAAAAGAAAAATAATTATACTAATGAGCTTTCAAATAAAATAAAAATAAATTCTTTGATCATGGATGTTTAGTTGCATGTATTATCCCATCACATACTATGCAGGAATCTCTACAAAATTATTCTATTTGTTTCTCAAAATGATCCTAAAATTTATGTTTTACCTATTATTCATTCTAAGATAAAATTAAGCCTGCACATAGAAATTCTTACTTATCACAAGTGAGTAGAAGAACTCTTACAGGAATTAGTGTCAGCTTGTATAAAAGCTTACTTTCTCAAGTACCTTAATTTTTTTGACATTAAATCACCCTTTCTATTCAAAGAATTTAGATGTGACTTTGTAACATAACATCAGGATTTAAGCTTGTCACTCCATTATCTCTGACATTTAATTTGTGGCACACTATACAAAAAAAAAAAAAAAAAAAAAAAAAAAAAAAAAAAAAAAAAAAAAAAAAAAAAAAAAAAAAAAAAAAAAAAAAAAAAAAAAAAAAAAAAAAAAAAAAAAAAAAAAGTAGATATTTTAAGTCATCTTGTTTTAAAAGAATGTAATTCTTCTGCCCTATGTATTTTACAGTATGGTATTGATATTTCATAACCTTACATTATAGTAGCCATGACCTCTGTGTCCTTGAAGGGGAAAACTTTAGCAGATTTATAGTTTGTATTAAGGAGTCTAAAACGAGTAGCAGCAAATCACCAAGATTGGTGAGGAATCACTAAATGTACTTATTAAAAATACTGTATTTCTCAAAGTGAAACCTGTAAGACTTTATCCATTTGCAGTAAACACAAACCACCTCTTGTTAATCTCCCATCCTCATTCTGAACAACTTCCATCCTCCCTATATAGATAGAATAATGTCTGTGGTCTTTCTAACTCACTTTTCACTTTAACTGAACTTCTGTAATTTTGTCTTCTGAGTAATTGAATGTTGTTTCAGTTCTCCTCAATTAAATCAATTACTAACATGATGCTTTTCAGTAATAATATTGACCAAATCTGAAGGGCAGATGAGTATTTTGGAAAAACAGCTTCACAGTATGCAGCTCACGATGAAACGCATGTTCTTAACTTTGCATAATTTACCTAAATCTTTTATTTTGCTGCATTATTACCTACAACCTTTTCTTCCCATCTGTCCTTCCTCCCCTTCTTTTCTCTGTATATATGTTTGTCTGTGTTTTGTCTCTGTGCAGGTTTCTTCCCCCCCGCCCCCCCCGCCTAGGGAAGGGAGAATAGAAGCAACACTTTCTGTGACTTGGCGGGGATGATAGAGGCAGTGAGAACAAGGCTTGCTGAAAAGTAAGCACCAGAAGAGGGTTTTTCAGCTACTAAAAGATCCCAACTGGGAGCTCTGGAACATAATCAGATGTGCCACCAGTAACCTGGAGTAGTGCTGACAACCTGGCCACAGGCTACAATTCAAGGTCTTAAAACCTTAAGATAAATGTTGCTACAAGGGGTAGTAACAAAGGCCCAGACAGTGCAAGCATGATGTTATTCTACTGAAATCTGTAGGACCTCTAACTTGTCCAGCTGTGGAAGAATATTTTTTTAAAGCAAGGACAGTGTTTTTTACGGTTTTGTTTACTTTAGTTTTGTTTTAATATTTTAATGTACCTGCTTATAATATACCACTTTGACATAAGAAATATTGGTTAATTCTTCAACATCATGAACGGAATGAACAACATATTCTCTGCAGTAGATGAGGATAAATTAGCAAGAAGTTCATATTACATTTTTTTTTTAGTCTCAGAAACATACTTTATTTTTTTCTTTTTACCCCATCCTCTTTTTTTCTGAAACATAATTTCTTAACAATAGAAATAAGATTTTAAGAGGGAATAATTCTTTTACAATAAAGAAAAAAAACCATAAAAGCACAATTAGCAATCTAATGTGTCAGAATAATTTCTATTTTTTATATTATAAAAGTATGGCTTCTTTCATTTTATCTAAGAAGATAAACTATTTCAGCTATATGTTGCATTCTATCATGCAACTTCTTTATATAGAGATTTATAAGACATGTCTCAGGTTCCTTTTAAGGTATGTAATATTATTTGCTGTTATTGTTAAGATAGAGAAAAGTCTAGAAAAACAGTATCCATTTTTTCTTTGTTTTAGCCTATAACAAAGCAGTTTCTCACCAGTAGTATGATACAGTTTGCCAGAGATAAATTTTACCTAGATGATTTTCCAACAGTGTAAACTGTAGAAGTTATGACAACAAATTCATTTGAAATGATTTTAAATTTGATTAAGTACACAATATTTTTAGAATATTTGAATGCAAGGATATTTTTTCTACTGGATAAAGCAATTATTCCATGGCTTATATTTGGGTCATTATTGCATTTTAATAATAATTACCATGAATGGTACGGTATTTGCTTAGATTTGTTAATCAGATATCATAACACAGACAGTAACACCAAACCATAGTTCAAAGAGAAGAATTTTTGGCATTTTTATTAGATATTTTCTTCATTTACATTTCAAGTGCTATCCCCAAAGGCTCCTATACCCTTCCCACACCCTGCTCCCCTACCCACCCACTCCCTATTTTTGGCCCTGGTGTTCCCCTGTACTGAGGCATATAAAGTTTGCAAGACCAAACTTCTCTTCCCAATGATGGCCGACTGGGCCATCTTCTGCAACATATGCAGCTAGAGATAGAAGCTCTGGGGGTACTGGTTAGTTCATATTGTTGTTCTACCTATAGGGTTGCAAACCCCTTCAGCTCCTTGGGTACTTTCTCTAGCTCCTCCATTGGAGCCCTGTGGTGATCCAATAGATGACTGTGAGCATCCACTTCTGTATTTGCCAGGCACTGGCATAGCCTCACAAAAGACAGCTATATCAGGGTCCTTTCAGCAAAATCTTGCTGGCATATTCAATAGTGTCTCTGTTTGGTGGCTGATTATGGGATGGATCCCTGGGTGGGGAAGTCAAAGGGAAGATTTTTAAATAAGGCCTTATAAAAACCAAGTAAGTTAATGATCATACAATGTATACCCAAATCTGGTAATTAAGAAGATACCTAACAATTAAGCATATGACAAAGAAAAAAACATAAAAACCAGCAGAAATATAACCAACCCGTGATAATACTTATCTAAACTACAACATTGCTAGGAGAGGATGTGAGTACTGTATTCACAGTAGACATTTTGTATGTTGATAGGTTATTTAAAGAACATTTTAAAAAATTAATTTATATATTTTATTATTATTTTACACTCCAGATTTTACTCCCCTCCTGGTTCACTCCCAGCTGTTCCACATCCCATATCTCCTTCACACCCTTGTCTCCACAAGATGTACCAACCCCACCCCTCCTTTACCCCACCCTCGCCCCACCAGACCTCTAAACTCCCTGGGGTCTCCAGACTCTTGAGAGTTAGTTGTATCTTCTCTGACTGAACCCAGACTGAAGAGTAATCTGCTGTATATGTGTTGGTTCCTCTGCTGTATATGTTTTGGTGGCCTCATATCAGCTGGTGTATGCTGCCTGGTTGGCAGTCCAGTGTCTGAGAGATCTTGGGGGTTAATTGAGACTGCTGCTCCTACTGTAGGGTCACCCTCCTCCTCAGCTTCTTCCAGCTTTTCCTTAATTCAACCACTGGGGTCAGCAGCTTCTGTCCATTGGTTGTGTGCTAATATCTGCATCTGACTCTTTTTAGCTGCTTGTTGGGTCTTTTAGAGGGCAGTCATGCTAGGTCCTTTTTTGTGAGCATTGCATTGCCTTGGTAATTGTGTCAGACCTCGGGGCTTTCCCTTGAACTGGATCCCACTTTGGGCCTGTTGCTGGACCTTCTTTTCCTCAGTTTCCTCTCTATTTCCATCCCTGTAGTTCTTTCAGACTAGAACAATTATGGGTCAGTGTTTTGACTGTGGGTTGGAAACCTGAACCTTACTTGATGCCCTGCCTTTCTGCTAGAGTTGGACTTTCTGATTGTTTGTTTTTTGTTTTATCTATGACATTTTAAATTTGTGCTAGCTCATCAGTAATAACTGAAAATTAGGTTCATTATTTTCATTAATATTTATTCTAAGATATTGCAAATGATCCATAATTATTTCAAAAGTTGTGCCAGTGACAAAGCACTTTCCTGAACCTTTCAGCTGTGTAGATCTCTGAAATGAGGAGTGTTAGTGTTTGAATCTAAAAATATTTTCCATATGCTCATACTTTAGCATTGCTATTTTGGGAGGCTATAAAATTTAAGTAGGCTGAGCCAACGGGGTGGCAGAAGTAGGTCACTAGGGATGGGCTTTTTTGAAGGGTACCTGGACTTTGACTCCACCTCTATTCTTTCTGCCTCCAGGACAACTGCAGTAGGTATATGGTCTGATACTCAACCCAGCCACTCTCACCTTAGCTACCCAGCTTTGCTTTCCCTGCTGTGATGGACAGTAACCTCCTGGTGTTGAACTCAAACCTGTCTACCCATCTTTAAGTTCTTCGTTCAGAGAGGCTGTTCTTAGTGACACAGAAGTACCACAAAAGTACAGTAAGTTAAATCCAGCTTTCTGCACTTCTCAAATAAAAGTGTTACACTCTTATTAGGCTATGTATGCATTGGGAGATTACATTAATTGTACCCATACCTCAGTGCCAGAGCTAAGTTAAATATTAAGTTATAATATTTTTATAATATTTCTCCAAGTTATAATATTTTATACTATGGAATTTTATGTCAAACAAGAGAAAAATAAAAAGGATAAAATATTTTATTGTCTATTAGTACATAACCATCTGCAAGTATTTCATGAATTGATTTATAGTTCTTTTGGGAGACCGATTTTTGTTTAAAATAGATTGGGTAACTAGTATGATGTGTACTGCTTCCTCATCATCAAGATGAAATTTTCTTCAATGTTTACATTGGGTAAACAATACTAGGAAGAAGAAAGGCATGTTCCTGTTGAACATTTTAATAAGGGCACCAAAAGAATGTTAACCTAAGTGCTTTATTTGAGCTGCAGTATGATGTAGACATTTCTGGATGTGCTATGCAGAATCTCCTGGTATTTTGCTGAAGCAAAATCTATGAGAGGACACATGATGTTTGGAGAGAGCATAAGTAGAACTCAACACACAGTGATAGGGCACTTGTGTAGCTTGGTATGGAACTCCAACACACAGTGATAGGGCACTTACATAGCTAGGTATGGAACTCTTCCCTGGTCATGCATCTTTGCTGATCATCACTTCCTTGAGAGAGGCAGAGAAGAAAACTCCTGGCATTCATGGCTGGTCCTGGTCTTTCCAGGTGATTCATGAGATTCTGAGGAGGCCTGGCAGGTTGTGCCGGATCTTTCTACAGCTGCTAATTTTTGTTCTTTGCCCTGTGACATGTTTCACATGGATTTTTGGTACACTAACACTAATAACCTAGACTGCTGGTATTCTGAAGATTGGGATTGGAATAGCCCCAGAGAACAACTTCTAAACAGGTCCATGTCCCCTTTTCCTATTTACCATCTTTTCTCCCTTTCCTTTGAATAGTGGGCTAGAAAGTGGGGTGGGGGGAGTTAAAGTGTTTTGAGAACCATTATTAAAGTAGTTTTGACAAATATAAATGTTTAACTGTAGTAAAAATCAACTGTGTATTTTATATTATATATATATATATATATATATATATATATATATATATATATATATATATATAAAACGTGTATTGACTATAGTTTAACTATCCTTATTTCCTGTTTTTCTTGACTCCAAGATGAAATCTCCCCATTTTTATAGACTGTATTATTTTGTTATATGAAAAAGAATAAGATTTTTTTCAATTTTTATTAGATATTTTCATCATTTACATTTAAAATGCTATCCTGAATGTCCCCTATAACCTCCCTAAAACCTGCTTCCCACGCCACGCACTCCCACTTCTTGGCCCTGGTATTCTCCTGTACTGGGGCATATAAAGTTTGCAAGACCAAGGGGCCTCTATTCCCAATGATGGCAGACTAGACCATCTTCTGCTACATATACAGCTAAAGACATGAGCTCTGGGGGTACTGGTTAGTTCATGTTGTTGCTCCACCTATAGGGTTGCAGACCCCTTCAGCTCCTTGGGTACTTTCTCTAGCTCCTCCATTGGGGGGCCCTGTGTTCGATCCTATATATGACTGTGAGCATCCACTTCTGTATTTCCAGGCACTGGCATACTCTCACAAGAGACAGCTATATTAGAGTCCTTTCAGCAATATCTTGCTGGCATATGCAATAGTGTCTGCCTTTGGTGGCTGATTATGGGATGGATCCCAGGGTGGGGCAATCTCTGGATAGTCCATCCTTTTGTCTTAGATCCAAACTTTGTCTCTGTAACTCCTTCCATGGGAATTTTGTTCACTATTCTAAGGAGGAATATAATATCCACGTGTTGGTCTTCCTTCTTGATTTTCTGTGTTTTACAAATTTTATCTTGGGTATTCTAAGTTTCTGGGCTAATATCCACTTATCAGGGAGTGCATATCAAGTGAGTTCTTTTGTGATTGGGTGAGAAAAATTTTAATACATCTTTGTGTGTGTTCATATACATGTGGTTGATAATAAAGATACTGTCTGTATGTGCCTATGCATGTTTAGGTATTTACAAGAGTAATAGTCAGAAAATAGTTTTGGGTTTCCACTCCCTAGCATTTGCTCTGAGACTAGAGCTGTTGTCTTGCTCAATTCTACATATACCAGGCTAATTCAGCCATCATATTCTAGGAATTTTCCTGTTTGTATCTCATATCTTTCCAATGGAAGACTGAGGTAATAGATGTCTTTTACCTTGCCTAGCATTATATGACCCTGAGAATCTAAGCACATGTCTGTAATTTTTCTTGACAATCTTTCCAGTAACTGAGTCATCTCTATACTTTATATAAAAACCTAAAAAATGAGTAACTAATAATGATTTTGAAGCTGTTCATCATAAATTTATGAATGTGAGTCTATATTATTGAGCAGGAGTTCATTTCTATGTACAATTTTATCCTAGCCTATCACTTCATTTTATATTAATGGCTTCCAGGTATACTATTTTAGCTTAATAAAAATACTTAAAACAAAAGTAAAATAATCAATATAAGTTAAGAAAAATAGAAAACAACAAAGGTTGAATAATATATGTATCTATGAAATGTGTATACAATAAAGAAAAATTTTGTCTCAATTTATTGTCCCAATTGCTTCATTTCTTCACACTCTGTACTTCTAAACACCTTCCTACATGCAAATATGCTCCTTATGTTTCTTCATCAACATAAAATATCTTCACTATTTAATTCATCACAACGTCAAGCAAAATATCACTAATAAGATTTTTAGAAGTGACTATATAGCAACAATCTGTTTTATACTTTCAAAATGATTCTTTCTCTAAAAGCAGCCATCTGCAACTGCCTTTTCCTGATTCTGCTCAACTGTCATATCAGTGACACAAGTCATCATTTTCTTGTTCTTTTCTCATGAGCTCCTCAAATCAAGACAATGAACTTACTGAGCCATTTCCTGATTGCTGATGACTGCGTGCTTTAGCATGGCTATAATAAAGTAGTTTCATTTCTATACACTTCTATATCCATGACTGTGTCTCTAAGGTAGCGCAAAGCTAGGGGAAACAGAGAGCAAATATCCTGTTAGATATTAAGGATATCAGTAGAAATGACTAAATAGACTTAATTTATTATTTATTAATTTATTATCAGGAATAACATCATCACCACCATTGCTTTTGTCATTTTCACTTCTGCTGAAGGGTTCTTTCAAAGTTATCATTGTGCCCTTAATTTTATTTTTTATCAATTATTTTATACTTTTTAAGACAAGGCAAAGCCTATAGGCACTACTAGCTGATTTCAGTGAGTTATAAGAAAAGGGTAATGAAGATTGGAATAAAAAAGATATTTCGGATCTGAGAAGCAGTTGAAACAAAAGGGAAAGAATATTGATATGGTATGAGTCTATTTTCTACATGCCTGACATTTGCAAAGACTAAATAAAATCACTAATGATAATGTTTTCTTTAAAATTTTATTTCATTTTGGAGAATTTCTTACTATAGTGTGTTGATATCACGTCTTAACCATTTCTCCTTCCAAATCCTCTATTCTTCTGTTGGTAGCCACATCACGCCTGCAATGCCTGCAGTCGCCATTATAAGATGGCGCCCATATCCGCTTGTCCGCTTGTCCGTTGGTCGTTAACAGGTTCTGCAACTGTGCTTGGGAAATTCCCGGTTGCATAACCCATGAGGTAATCTGGCCTGCCAATGAGTGATTGCCACGTCCTAGGCGGTAGCCGAACCCTATA